>CM060990.1:71444595-71912095 GCA_030765065.1 Deroplatys truncata | reverse complement strand
CAGAAGTGATCCAGTGAATGCGTCATTAGTTCCTTTAATTACGTATTTGCATACTGTTTGGCCAGAGACATTTTTCCATCTTTTTTATGTTCCTCTCTGGTCCATTTGCCGCAGAAAGGCTCAGGTCTATAGTAAGGGGTTTTGAATCCCTTCTTGACTAAATGATCAGCTCCTTCATTGTCTTCAATACCCTAGTGGCCCGGCACACATCCTACTGCCACAGAATTTTGCTGTGATAATATTTGCAAGGTTTGAACACATTCCCACACCAATTTCGATTTGAATTGGTATGAATCAAGTGCTTTTAAAGCAGCTTGAGTGTCAGAGAGTATAAGGTAGTTGGTTACCTTTGTAGCCCTTTTCTAAACCTCTTTGTGCACAGGCAAGAATTACATATATCTCTGCCTGAAACACAGTGCTGTATCTACCGAGACTGAAGCTAAGTTCTGTCCACGGAGAGGCACTGGGAATTCCTGCACCAGAGTGTATTCCATCTTTTGAATCATCTGTAAACCATGTTAGATGGTTCTGGCACCTTCCTGGGACTTGTTTACTAGACCAGACTTGCCGGATTCCTATCTGGAACTCGAAAGAGTGGACAAAGCAATATGCAGTTATCATGAGATCAGATCTCATTGCTAAAACTGAGTTTCTTTGTACCTGGATCAGGGTATGCTCATAACCATGCTCTCCCTTTTTCCAGTTATCTATATTAATTGACTTACAGGCATCAAGAACAGCTTCTGCCTTAAGTAAAGATCTAGCGGTGGAAGCTTCAGTGGGGTTTCCATTGCAGCGGTTGGAGTACAATTCCCCAGTTATAGTTAAGCCGGCAAGTTTTTGGAGACTCGCCAATTTGATTGCCGCGCCTTCCTCCACCAGACCAGGGAACCGTACGTTACCGGTGGCCTGATGACCGACACATACAACCAATGGCAAATTTGTGGCTTTAAGCCCCAAGAAGATCCTACAGAGCCTTTGCAGGTTACCATTCATCCTTTGGCTCTGCTAATAGTATTATCAATTCGAGGATTCCATGTACATTTTCTATCTAGGCTTACCCCTAGATATTTGACAGAGTTAGAAATCTGTACACAAGTATTTCAAGCTTTAAGCCTCTAAAGGATTCAAGATTCCTTTTCCTTGCGAAGGGAACTATGATGGTTTTTGAAGGATTGATCCTAAGACCTTCCCTCTGACTCCACTCATTGATTCATTTTAAGCCTATCTTCATGATGTCTCTTATGGTATTTGCAAATCTGCCTTTAACCAACGGAGCTAAGTCATCTGCGTAACTCTGGATAATATCCTTTTAGTTTAAATCCACTAGGAGATTGTCCACCACGAGACTCCACAATAGAGGAGACAGTAATTCTTCCTTGTGGACAGCCGCGGGTGGCAATTATCTCCTGTATTATCCTAAGCAGGTTAGCTTGAATAATTCTGTACTTCAACATGGTGCCGATCCGTCTAGCGATGGTTTTCTCTACACCTCTGTTGTAAACAGCCTTGACCATAGATCGATATGAGATGTTGTCAAAAGATCCCTCAATATCGAGGAATGCAACCAGTGCAGTTTCCTTAACAGCCAGGGAATCCTAGATCCTAACCACCAAGCTATGTAGACCCGAATCACAGGATTTGCTTAGCTGATAAGCATGTTGATTACGGTAAAGTGGCGTGTCTCGTACGACCGTTCACCGTATATAACTTCCTGTCAGTCTTTCTACTGCCTCAAGCAAAAAGGACTACAAATTAATTGGTTCAATATGCCTGAGCAGTGAGATGGTCTGAACAACCTTGCTTAGGAATAAAGCCACTCTGCTAATTCTCCAGGGCTGAGGTACATAGCCAAAAGCTAGAATCGCCCTGACAAGAAGATAACAGAGTACGTTAAATAGGGAATCTAGACCTCTCTGTGAAAATACAGAAAGGGTTCCAGCCCCTTCCGGTAATTTAAATGGGCTAAATTTATTAATTGCCCATTTTATTTTAGGAACAGTGACGATATGACGAGCCATCCTCAGTCTTCAGGAGACGCCCTGGACCAAGGGTTTTCTACCGTCAGACTGTAGTCTTTGCACTCTTCGTCTCTGAATATGCAACCGGAGAAGTGTGCCCTTAGAAGTACTTCAGGGGTTTCCTCCGTGGTGTTAATATATTCACCCGTAGGTTTCATTACAGAGCCTATGGGTTGAGTAGGATCACATGCGATTATCCTTTGAATCCTGGTGACTTCCCCAGGCTATTTATTTCCCGACAGAGGTTCTTCCAGGAGGATCCTTTGGCTTCGCGAATTTCCATATTGTATGCAGTTAGGGACTCATCGGTTCCAGTTGCCATTCCTCTTTGCTTTATTAAAGAGTTTACGTACTCTCCTCTTTATAACTCTAGTTCATAGGACCACCATATCACCTTCTTTGGTCCTGAATGGGTTGTTAAGGGGCAGTTATCATTGTAACAATCGAGGATCATTTCTTGAAATAGAAACACTGTCCTATCAATGCCACTAAGTGATTCAATTCTCTCCAGTCGTCCAAGTCTCACTTCTAGGTCTTCTTTATAGAAGATCCAGTCGGCTTTTCTCGGATTTCTGTAGGAATGGAATTCTCCATTTCCATCCAAATTATATTGGATGTAATTATGGCAAGAAAGAGGGGTTCGTCTAAGACTTTACATTCTTTGACGATTTCTCTAATATGCTCTGTACACCGTAATGTCGATGACGCCCCTCCTTATCCTATTGGATAAACTAGGCTTGTCACCGACATTCAGAATGTGCAGATTATTGGCAAGCAAAAAATTTAGAAGACACTCACTCTATTACTGGTATTCGTGCTGTCCCAAACTTCATGGTGGGAGTTAGTAACACCAAATCAGGGTGTGACTTCCTCTCCTCCCATGTTGTTCTATCAAGAGCTCGAGTTCTCTGAAGGTGAGTTTCCTCCATCATAGGATAGATAGACAGAGCTCAAGATAAGGCCTCTGCCTATTGATCCCTGTGGGTGGCGAATTTTCACAGTTGTGATATCTCTAGAACATAGATCCATAAACGTAGTACCTAAATACCATTTCTTACCAGGATGCATATTCTGTTATTTTTGGATTTACTACAGATTATCTTACCTTTAGCGTCTCTCAGCCCTGCAAATCTTCTTTTGCGAATCTAAGGCTCTTGAATTAGGGCTAGGTCAGTATTCTTTTCAACCATTAGTTGACAGAAGACGCGAGTAGCCGGCTTCTTATGCTAAGGTTGATCTGAATCAGTTTTCTTCCTTTTATCTTGTGCAAGAACGATAAAGAACCTGTTTCTCACGCCTAGAAACGCCTTGTCGCCGGAGGACTTAATCATTCTGACACCATCCTCACCGACATTGCAGACCAGGGTTTTACCAGTGGGCTCATCCTTGGAGCTGATAACTCTTCAGTCTTCTGTTGTCGGTTTGGGGTTTTGATTTCCCAGCAGTTCTAGGATTTTCAGGGGATCCATCCCTAGGAACATCTTTGGCGTCTTAAAGAGCACCTTAGACATCCTGAGAACGTCCTCTTTCAATCCTATATTAGTTTAGCGCCCTCCCAGGGGATAAGCTTAGGTAATGTGTTTTCCATCCAGTCCTTGGTTTGTTGGTTAGCGCATGAGAGGATGAAAGTTCCCCTCTCCATGTACGAACCAGAAAACTGTGGGAAGCTATCACCCGCCAGTTGACGAATGATCCAACTATAGCTTCCTGCAGACTGTCAACCTGTTTCTTACTCAGCTTGTTAGCCGAGCAGCCATCAGGTACAATTGCCATTTTGGTAGAGGCCAAAGTTTTTGAAATGCGACTTCTCCTTCCTTTGATGTGGAATGTTGATTTTCAGGTCTAGATTTCTTCCTGTAGGCTTCAGGAGTTGGGGTTTAGTTGTCTGAGCGGCTGCATTTTGCGGCCCCCTCTGATATCTTTTCCTCCCCCAGCCAATCCAGGTTTATTCTTTTTACCTGCTTTCCATTTTTATTTTATCAAATTCGATCCCCTGTTCTGTCATTCTCTTCTTAAGAGATTTCTTTCTTTGAGTCCCAGTGAGCTTCACAGGTTTAACTTTTAGTTTTTCCCGCTGACTCGTGACTTCATCTAGTTCCCCAGTGTTGCCAGGAGTAGCTAGGCTTTTAATAAGTTGTTCTTCTGGAGGTAGGATTTCCTCCTCAAGTTTGTTGATAGTATCCCTATGGAGATTATTTGAGATTAGCTCCATGGTAGCTTCCTCGTTTGTCTCCATGTATATTAATTCTGATGTCTCTAGAATTTCTGATAAAGAAGGTTTCTCTGTTTATTCCATATCAGTCCCACGAGAAGCAAGGAAGAAGATAGCTTATGCAGAGCCCCGCTTAATTGGGTAAAGCATAATACGGTATCCAGAGGTCCCGTTAGCGACACAATTTGCGCTGTGCTATTCACACCTTCAGCACGGGTCACACTACACTTTAGGGTTGGGCTAAAGAAGGGAGTTAAGGAAAGGGAATGGAAAGGTCGTTGCGGGACACTCTTCGTCCGGTTCCTCAGCTTCTTCTTGTCCGGAATGGGTATCCCTGTCCGGTATTCATCAACATCCTTAGAACACACAAATCTCCCCGCCCGCGCGGCCAGTGTTTCGATAAGGCGGTGCCCCCGAGGGAGCTTTAAAAGTAAATCCGCTATCATAAGTACAGAGCACTAGTTGGGTTGTACATAACACAATTCTCTTATTACCCATGGGTATATTATGTTTTTAGTTATCAGCTAAAATCTCAAATTAAATTCGAAGTTGTATGTAAAGGTGCAGTAAAAGATATGGACCTTAGGTTTTGTTCTATTTTCTCAATGTTATCCGCGCCATAACTCATTGCTGAAGACACACGGAGAAAGGCTTTATCCCCAAGTCGTGTCAGCATTCTCACCACCTCGTAGAAATGGCCCCTTACTTTATGCATTCATATTTTTTCTTTGTTTATCAATGTCTATGTTAGCTTAAGAACAATGATGCCTCCTTTTTACTGGTGAATTAACAGAAAGGCTTTTCTCAGATCGTGTAGTATTGCTTGGAAATTTCTATCTATAAAAATATTTGTTCAGAATATCAGCACACACACCTATAGGCTGTTGCTTTGATTTCGTTTATTCCATGCCAGAAGAGTCGTACGAAAGACAACTAGCACTAATGATTAGTGCTTCACATGGCATAAATCCGATGGTTTGTCGAATATATGAACGATTCTAAGTTAGTTGTAGTGCATGCAGTTGTCTGATAAAGTGGGGCACGTTTGTCGACTCCAATGCTATTCTGCACGAAACAAAAATGTTGCTTTAAAAAGCTCTCCCAAATGAATCATGAATTGTGAAAACACTAGCCAAAACTTTAAGGAAACGACAAAAAACTAATTTTGCACCCCCTTGACCAAACATTCTTGCTATTTTATATAATATTTAGTAAACCTAAACTAATTATGGACATGCTTTTTCATTCTTTTCTACTAGTAGCAGCTGAAAATAGTCAAATACAGTAATGTATTCAGGCTGTTTTAACCATTTAACGGAGTTTTTAAGGTAATCATTGGGTTAAATAATGGCAAAATTATTTTTGTCAAAAATGTATTTTATTTGAACAGTTTTTAGTTATACAAATATTTTCAGTAGTTCAAGTAGAAGAAGTAGATTTAATTTCGTCAGTATGTCTTTGTCTTCGTTATCACTAGTGTCATCATGCTTTTTGGTTGTAGGCCATTCCAAAATATCATTCTAATGTGAATGTCTGAATATCTGAAAGGGAATGACACCACCAGTAAACTCTTTACAGTGAACCTCGACCTTTGCATCTTTTGAATGTGCAAAGTGGTTAAAGTCTAGATTTGAAATGTTCCGTTTTTTTCTTCTTTTGGGACATTGCGGCCATAGGAGTAGCCAGACGTACCTACTCATGTTTTGTAAAATTTAGGCCTCCATTGTTTAATTCCACATTTGCGCTTTTATTCACGGACTCAACGTTTTCTTCAGCCACAAGCTCATCCATGATGGTCGAAAACAATTTAAACGATGCTCAATAGGCATGTTCTATCAACAATTATCTGGAAGCTATTGGGAGGTTATATTCGTAATAGTAGTTGTCAAGTCAACCTGCAATCGCCAGGTTGGCCAATCGCTACTTGTTAGAACAACATAAAGCTTTGTCACTCATGTTGTTTTTATAATTCACGAATAAATTGAGTTACACTACGAATGTTTACGTCAGAAGAACCACCGGCGTAGGCCAGGATAGAGTTAGTGAATTTTGAATCCAGATTAAGGCTGGTAACCTCAAAGTTAGTTTATAAGAATATCAAAGATGCAATACATTTCGATCAGGCATAGAAGTACTTTGACCGCTGGAAGCGATGACTAATGGAGAGAAACCACTTATTAAAAATCTTTTCACTTGACTGGGCTAGCGTTTGACGTAAACACCAGGGAAGTGCCAGTCACCAGCAATAAAAACAATCGGAAGTATATGACGATACATCCAGTCTGCAAGGCTGTGTATCTGTTACAAAATAGTCTGGTGAGTATTGATAGGTATGTGTCGATAATTTTTGAAATGTCTTGTATTGGACAAATTTTCTTAAAGGAAATGGGAAGACACGTTCATTTTGCTTCAGAAATACCTTGGTTTATGGGGATACATGAATGTTCTCTTATGTGCTTTTATATTTCCCTTCCCTATTTCTCTACGAGCTCTCATATTGATATTTGGTGTGCTTAACATTTTAAGTTAATCTTTAACATACCATAATTTAAGCCGTCTCCCTATGTTATCACAATATCAAACCATTAATTATTAAAATTTCCACTGCTATATTCGCACCTAAAGGGAAATTACAAGTTTATTTTCAATATTTTCAACTTGTTTGAATATGTTTTTAACTGTTAGTTCCTCTTTTACACTGGTTGTGTGGAAGTTAAGGTTGGAAAGTTGAACGAGCGAGTTTTCAAAAATTCAATTCCACGGACAAACTACAATCTAAGTTGACATCGTAATTTTGTGATACCTTTAAAAACAGTTGGAAAATTTACAAAAGCAATTTTGCCCAGGCACTCCAAAGCGACAAAATCCCCCCATCCGGCAATGCTTAATTTTAAGTCAGTATGTTGCTGTCTTAAAGAGAGAGAATTTATTTGATTGATTATGTGGCCAGGGCAAACTCAGAAATTTCTCATCCGTTTTCATTAGTCTCACACAATTTAAAAATATTTAATAGTATTTTGCTTTCCCACAGTCCGTGTGAGCGCTAAGGTTGGAAAGTTGAATCAGATTTGGAAATTCAACGGATATTAACCTTTCAAGCCGATGCTCTATCGCTGAGCTACCATGGTGAGATGCGTGAACGCGCATTAAAATTTATGGTGTACAAGTTTCACAGTATTGCAGTTCTGTAAACTAAAAGCGAAGGAAGGGGAACTAAACGCGCTTCCAGCTTTATGTGTTGTAACACACGTTTACCGCTGAACACCGTTTAATTTTAGGACACTTGACACTTGTTATATTTCTAAAATTATAAATTACGAAACTAGGAGTCAGTATAACCCGTTTCTTTCCCTCAGATTTAGATAAAATAATAAACATCCCCGGTCGTTCTTTAAAATCTCGATTACTAAGACGATCAGAGTTTTAATACACTTCAGTTATAAGCTTAGAGAGTTAAATACTTTAGTTTTTGCTTATTTATTCTGCGGGAATAATGCTTTTACCTTTCTTTCTCCATTTTCCTGTGGTATGTAATATTTGCAAAACTTTTGACACCGTAAATGTTATCCATCGAATACAGCGTTTCACATTTCATGCCAAGAATTTTACGAAATTGCAGCTTTAACGGGTTAGTGAAATTAATAAAATAGCATTCAGGATTTAATTGTCCAGCCGTGCAACGCTAGTAAGACAGCAAATAATAAAATATAGAAGGTTTATTTGCGTTGTAAAATGACATGTCAATTGTAAAACAAAACAACAGCAATCATCAAACTGGACTTTGATAATAGCAATTATATCTGAATACGTCTACAAATAAGCAAAGTTATACTTCCTGTATATAACTCATAAACAAAAATAGCTTTTAGTAACGCGCATTACTCTTTAAGGACAAACGTTTAAGCTCTACAGCATCATTATAATATCCATCCCTGTTATTCACTGTTCGGTATTGTTCAAATTTGTAAATAAACAAAGCATTACAATTTTAATGCAAGCATAATTAAAATTCTTCCTTTATGTCAGATATTAATAAGGTGCAGTTCCTATTATTTAACTTTCAGAAAAGTTGAAGCGACCACCTCTGCGCTCGACTGGTCAGGGCTTTGGTTTTTCAGCCTAGAGTTCCGGGTTCGATTCCCGGCTGGGGCGGGGTATTTTTCTTTAACTGCAAATCATTTCCTATCCCCCTCAGAGTCTGCTGTAATAACATTAGTTGTTTCTCAAGTCAGAGCCCCGATGTGACCAATGAAGTTAAAGGGGCTATACAACTGAAACAATTAAAAAACAAAGTTGATGCTGTACAGAGTTCTACTGCCAGGGAGGGCAGGGAAATAATTGTTCTTTGGCGTTTACTCTGCAGGTTAATTACAAAAGGTCACCACAGAGGCACTTCAGTTTTCGATTACCTTATCTCCTCTTACATGGAATGAACCAGAGGTAGGTTTGCCATACGTCGTGAAAACACGGGATTATCCTGAATTTTAGCACAATGAAAGGACTCCCGCCCGATTTTCAACAAATCGTCAAATATTCTGAATAATGAAGATCTGTTATTCTTGTATTTCAGCCGCAATGCTAGCGCCGCGCCGTTGACAACTTGTACCGCTACTACAAAAACTAGCGCCAAAGAGTATAATGATCGTTACATGGTACCTACACGCAATAGACTACATACTGGTACTGATGTCTTAAGTGTTGATGTAGAAACTCTTATTATTAAGATTTTCAATCTATACCGTTAGAGTCAATGCATTAGAGAACTCTGAGAGTTTTTGAGAATCCACTTGGCAAGGCTTTTCTTTATTTTGTTTTGTTACTCATGTCTTTCATATATCTATAATGAAAATAGAGAGAGAATCTGTATCTGTAATTGAGGTGTGAATGAATTGGTTTTTGTTGAAACATTCTTAAAGAGAGGAATGACCAAAATGTTCTGTCTCTTGATGTGCACAACATTTTAGAAGAAATAAATGACCCAGCCATTGTAAAAACTTTTGAACAAGAAGCAAAAATTGCTATATTACCTGTCTCCATTCACTGATCTCAAGTGTTTCAATTGGTTGCTCTCGAAGGAAATATCAACTTGGGGTGCGCATATTAAACACATTGCTAAATACTTATTGAAGCAGGTTTACAAAGTTGATGATCATTAGCATTCAACCAATCAGTGTGTTTAATAAACTTTGTGAAATAAAAACTGAATGAGCCCGATCCTGACACTAATTTCATGCAAAAACAATCTATTGACGGATGAGTGGAATTTTTCAGTTCTAGTAAGAATAGTGAACAATATTCAAAACTATGAAGGATTTCCCAGTTTTGTCCTGCCCATAATGCATGTATGGAAAGAACTTTCTCCATGATGAATGCACAATGGACAGATAACAGGAATAGGCTAAAAATTAAATCCATTGGAGCTATCCTGATTATTCAATATAATAATTTGAAAAGCAAGTCATGCTTGGAATTTCATGAAAAATCTGATGCAAAACATTGTGTCGCTGAAGAAGATTTCATCTTCAGAAAAATTTGAGCGGTGTAAGACTAAAAATGATTAATAAACTAACAAAATTACTGATACATATGCTATTTGCAGCCCTTGCACATACATACATTACAAAGTTTGTGTGTATTTTATGACCATACAAAAATTAAGCAATAAATTGCAATATGTTAGGATAGAGTCCTGAATTCTTAACTCATCCTTATGGCAACCTAATCAGAGGTAGGTACAAAATAAAACTATATATAGCACGCTTGAAATATTTCACAAAAGGTTTACTCCTGTTTTGAGACATTCATTAATGATCCGATGAAATATTGTTTTACGCTTTTGATAGTGAAATAGGTTTTTTAAGGCTTGATAAGACTGTGTACTCAATCCACGTGACTTTCACGTGACTATCCACAAGCACGTTGTGGATTGGAATGAGTTTCACGCGACAAGAAGGGTCCGAAACCAACATTCTCCATGATTCTTTTACATTAACGGTTAAAGGGCGGGGAAGAGAGGTTTATATCTGCTTAAACAAATCTGATGTGTTACCTTCACATGACTTTCTCTACCCTCTATCGCTTATTAGCGGGTATACAAATTATTCTTATGAATGTTTATTTTCCTATCTACCTACTTCATTTTAATCCATATAAACCTTTCCGGAAATAGGTGCATTACACATTTCATTACAGTTACAAAGGGAATAGCGATAGTCATATGTTTTAGAACTGAATGCCTTAAAATTCCATACTCTTTCCATGACTTCGCGAGAAACAGCTGAAAATCGACAAGACTTAATAGAATGACTAACTATTGAATAAATCGAACCGGCTGACCCGTAGCTCAATCGGTAGGGCACCTGCCCCCTCTGCAAGAGATCCCGGGTTCGATTCCCGGCTGGGGGAGGGAATTTTTCTCTAGCCAAGATTATTCCCTATTCTCTCCAGAGTCTGGAAGTATGAATGATTAAAAAAAAAAAAGGTTACACGAGTTAACACCATTGCCAATAGACAATAAGTTCCAAAGTAGTTAAAGGCAGGGTATAAATGGAACTAAAAAAAAAATCGAACCGTAGCTCAGTCGGTAGCACCTGCCTGCTGCGAGGGGTCCCGATTCGCGGCTGGGGGTGGGTGGGAATGTTTCTCTGATTATTCCCTCCTCAGAGGGAGATTATTATCCTCCCCAATGCGCTGCAAAGGAAAGGCACCAATGGTAAGACCAATGTAGTTAAAGGCGGGGTATAAATGGAAGTAACAAAAACAAAAATCGAACCATTAACAAAAAAGTTACTTAAAACAAATTATGGTTTAAAAGAGGTCTACATTTGTTTGTGTAGTACGTTTTCGTTCTATGGTTTAACGTTGTTGCAAGATTATATAAATTTCCTTCTGATTACAAGCTATTCCCAAAAAATTCAAGATATACATTTGATTTGTCATATAAGAATCTATAATATATGGTATTTTAATAAAAATCGTTAGAACCTTTTTTCAGAAAATCAATAAATTCGAAAAATGTTCCATGAAAAGCATACCTCTATCTATAATGTACGTGGTAGAAAAGTAAAAACGAATAATGTTAAAATTATTGACTAAAGCTTTTCACAGTTTGAAAAAAAAGTTATATATTTGCATGAGAGGTAATGAAAGATATAAAATATGCAATATCTGAATATTCTTTATGGCTACAAGCAATCACTAGTTCATTTTTCTTTTCTTTAAAACTTTTGAGAAATTTGCATTTCATACTACAGCTCCACAGTTTTGAAAAGTTATGTGTATACCTAAACTTATAAAAAATATGCACATTATAATGCATCTAGATATTCTAGATCAATTTTTGTGAAAACAGTGCTGAAAATTGGTATATGAAGATGATTAAAGTAAGTGTGAATTTGTAAATTCATAAATTAATCATAGTTTGCCACTCAATGCGTGTCTTTCACCCTCCAGTCTTTTTGTCGTTTCCCTTTCCTCGGCAGATAAACCGTTCATCTTAATACTATCTGTTATCCGATGTTTCCTTTTGCGCCAGACATGTTTTGCATTCACTGCCCACTCTTTCTAAAACAGCTTCATTGCTCACATTTCATATCCATACAGATCTTCCCTCTCGTCATCGCAACATCAAAGCTTTCGCATGTACATCGGCATGCTCGACGCAAAGCGCTTCATTAAATTTATCAAGTTAACACCACCTTATTCCAGGAGACTTTTAAGTCAAGGCAACTTGATGTTCTTTTACTTGTTTTCAATGTGTTAACTCTGTTATGCAAGTGGAATAAATTGTTTCGTAAAAGTGTTGTCTATGCACACATGGGCAAACGCTGACTCAGCGTCTTGCATGTAGCTTGTAAGAAATGCTATATCGGCCGGAAATAATACGAGAGATACGACACATTATAGGGAATAAACCCAATGATCAACACAAATTAGTGTTTGTACTCGATGCTGTGACACGATGACCTCAAGATTATATTAAAAGAAGCAAAGATATCACTTTGATTACCAGGACTAGGATTCTCTTGCAAATGCATGATTTTAACCTTTTCACTGCTATAAACTATGCGCAACCAGTGACTGCATGATGCTGCTTTAGTCGCCCCTATATTGTTTGCTCTACATTGAATGCTTTCCGCGCGATTTCACGTGCTAGACTTATATATAGGGCCCGGATTTTTAGGTTTAACCTATATTTCTCCTCGGTATTTAATTAACACACTTCAAGATATATACTCGTTTCAGACTTCGTGAAGCAGCGTATGCGAATTTCATTACACCTAAAAAAAAACCTAAATGAGGGGTTGACGCCTAAAATAACCTAAATAGCTGTTTTTTCCTTTTTCGAAATGAAGAATGTTATTTTCGGATTGAAACTCATTGTAAAATTATTTCCACCACTTATAGGCAGTAGATAGTTCAAGTTACTACAGTTAAACGCAGCACATGTGACGTGGTGACACCTGAATGCAGCTGATAGGTCAGGAGGAGCGTAATTGGCTGTCTGCTGTCATTTACTATGCCGAGCATTTAAAAGACGTTAAAAATGTCAACGAATGGGATGAAACAGAAGCTTCCTGCATTGTCAAGGCTAAGAAATCACTCGAGTGCCCCACTCTTGCCGCTTCCCTTGCATACATTAAGACACATTTTTGTTTTATACCAGAAGCTACAACTTTGTCACTGAAAGATGCTCTAGACATCATTGGCAATGTTTCCAGTAAAGAAATACCTGGACCAGTGGGAGTTGCATGTTCTTCGAAGTAGTAGAAGATTCTTCAACGAAATCCTGCTTTTGAAGATATGAAAATCATTAATTCAGTATTGCAGGGGGAAAAGTATACAGCAGAACTATCCCTAGAACCTGCTGCATGGAATCTATGTTCTACGCTCCAATGAGGTCATGTTCCGTTGAAAGAACCTTTTTTCCATACAAGAATGTGTTACGTGATAATAGGAAATCGTTTACGCCAGAAAATTTCAGAATGTATGTATCTACCGCAATGCCAAAAAAATAAATCTTACAACTAAGTACCAGAAAAGCAAAATTATTAATACCTGTATAGACCCACGAAGCAAAACAAAAAAAAAACTATTTTAATCAAGAAAATCTAAAAAAAAAAAAAAAAAGCTATTTTAAGCACATAAGAAACCCAAAATGAAGGTTTATTCCACCTAAAAATCCGGGCCCTATTTATATATTGCTTCTCTCCTTTAGCATTTGTCGACAACCCTGCTAGCTCTGCTGAATGTAAATCTGACATATAATATTGACTTTCACTTTCTGTGAATGCAGGGCGGAACAAACAGGACGTGCATCGCTTACGTTGTTCCCAAAGAGAGGGTTCTAAGGAAAATAACTTAGGTTTCTTAATAAATACGTATAATCGGATATTCTTAAGGTAAGAGTCCATTTATCGTTATCGTACGAATCTGATTTTTTCTAGCACGATTACTTCGGATTTCCTTATGGGTAGTGTTAGTGTTGTGCGACCGGTACTGCTGATCAGCATCTTCGCAGATGCTATGGTCTCAAAGATTTTAACAGTGTTTTCAAACACTTTATTTATTTACATTTTATTTATTATTTTCGAATGGTATGTCGTTGCTTGAAATTCTCCTTTTTCAAATTATAATTCGAATTAACCTAATCTTCGTAACAACAGAACTTCACTGTAATTGTCGGTAAGTATTGTAGCTATTGAAATAATAACAATCATTAATAACAATAACTAGAGTTACGCCCACTTTGCTTTTTTATGAATTATCCCATTTCTCCCCAAATGCTCTCTCTTCTACAATCGCTTAGATTCAGTAATTGCTATATCTGGTGTTACACAGAGTATTAGTATAATAAATTATGATGACATTTTTGTGCTGGTATCTGGCATGACAAAAAGAAACCCTTCCTCAAAACGTCTTGTGAACAAACGTCTGGAAATGCATAAGTTCATAGTAAGAATATTAGTACCACAATCTCCAACATAACAGATGACTGTCATGACTGACAATACAAACATTGCAGTGTCGAAGCATGGACTGGTGCATCCTTTCAAAGATCCCGGAGCCATTTCAAAGAACTTGCTAAGCGTCATGTAGACGTTGCTGCAAAAGCTGCACATCAGGAACCACCCCAGAATATACCATGACCATCATTTTAAAAAATAACTTATTTGGATCATTACGAAGATGAAACCCTTCGTTCCCAAATACCGTGTCCCTAAAAGTAAAAGTATTGAGGTCAGGAGACCGTGTATGTTACAAATCCGCTTCCGCCAATCCTTCCAGGGTACCTGCAGTGCAGACAATGTACAGGAAATGTGAAGTGGGTCGGAGCCCCATCGTGCTTGATCTGCCATTTTTAGTATGCTTTTATTTTTGCTGATAAATAATTATCTAGACGACATGCAGTATTTATTATCATCAATTGTACATATGTAGCATTTTGACATGAAACAGAAGTGCCAGTTATCATTTCAAATGCCGAAGCATTTGGGAACATGTAACCAGAGGTGGATCCAGGATTCCTTTAGGGAGGGGCTAACGCATTTTCAAACATACCTTGTAAATGAGCAAAATACAGTCAGTAATAGAGCATTTTACCTTTCTAGATTATCAAACATCATGTAGGTGATCCACGGATCATTCTTTGGAAGCAAACACTAATTTAAATATCGAAAAAACGTAAAAAATGTTTATTAAATAAACATGACGTTTAAACGTAATATTTATGTAGTTTGATTACTCAGTTTTACTGTAAGCTTTTGCTTCTATTGTTTCAGAGTTTACTAGTAAATGTAAAGTGTGTTTGTTTCAGGCTATCTGTTTCTTTTCCTTCTGCAGTTAGTGGAACATCTTTTGAGATATAGTCCACCGCTAAGATAAATCCACTCACTGACTCTGAGCGAACATATGCTCATTAATTGTATAGGACAGAAATAAAGGTTTTGATTTTAATTTTATCAGACCAAAGGAACGCCATAAGTTTATGTATAGGGTTGTCTCATAAGTTCGTTCGCTTTTCGTTACGTTTCAATCACTAAGAACGCCTGGGAGCACACCTCACCCGCAGCATAGCTACGACAGTGTAGTTGCCGAACTTTCCGTTTACAAACTTTAAACACAAGGTAGTTCAAAAGATAAATAACTACGGCAGTTAGGTTTTGTAAACAAACTATTTATTTCCTGCAGTATACACCATTATTGTCGACAATATAATGCCAAGTTCCTGGCTACAGCAGCACGAGCTAAACTGAGTTCCAATGCCAACACCCAAGTTGTAATTCGTGGATTGTTTGACTACCGTTTCATAAATTCTTTCCACGTTCGCAACCATTGGCCGTCCAGACCGATAGTTGTCTTTTAAGGAGAAATTCCCAGCTCGAAATCGACTAAACCACTTTTGACATGTTCGCTTCGTTATTGCATCTTCCCCGTAGGCAACACAAATTTTCTGCCGGCATTGTGAGGCGGTTTTACCCTTACAGTAGTAAAAAACCTAAGATGTCGGAAATGTTCCTTTTTGCTTTCCATAGTTCGTAAGCACAAGTTCACGCTGTTCTATCCAACGTCAGTCACAAATACACATTGACTACCCAATAGTGAGTCTGGTTGTTGTTCTCTAAGTCGTAGGGATGGTTAGGCAACTAGGATAACTTGAGTGTACAGAGGGTTCAGGGTTTTCAGGCGCTATTGCGAGCAAATTGAAGGAACTTATGAGACAACCCAATACAACAAGGCTTATAGCTTCTCCCTGGGTCCGCCTATACTTGTAACCAACTATAGGGCGTTTTTAACTTGTGATGCCAGTAGTCTTTCTTCAAGAGTTTTTCCCTTGTATTAACATTCTAAATACATATCCTCATACTTTTGAAATACTGCAACTAATACTAGGTAGCAGGTTCTCCGTATTTAACGGCTCAGCATCACGCCAGCGGTATTCCATAGTTGTACGCGGAAACTGCTGTGATGGGAATGCGGATGCGTATGTTGTGGCCGTCTACTTGGAATTGCATTTAACGTCATCAGCACGCATAAACGCATTCGAAAATTTGCCTCTCCGAGAATCCATCAGATGCTCCGGATGTCCGTTGTGTGAGTCTACAAGTAAATTACATAATTACGTTTTCTTTGTAATGCAGAGGATAAATACTAAAGGCGGTCATTGACAAATACAAGGCTATTAGACACTGGGTGCAGAAGCTAGACTTTCTATCGCTATAAAATGGACTTTGAAAACTAAACCTTGGCAAAATACCACAAAATGATGCAGAAGTGATCATAAAACAAATTAATAAAGTGCGTGATATCCAGTAATGTGTGTTTAGAAGCTGGCTTATTGCTGAAATTTGAGAAACTAGAGCATAAGTTGTGTTTTTAGTCTCTTGCATAAAAAATGGTTCAGTCCTTCCATTATAAAAAAGGTATATCTTTATATGCTCGTCATGAAAGCTTTTGAAAGACGTGCAACAGATTTGAAAGCGTGAATGGCTTTTATTTGCTTTTTACAGGTTCATTATTTGTCGACATCCTGCTATGCATGAAATGCTTCTGGGATAACAAATGCCTAGAGCAGTTGAACAGTTTGGAGGGATTGTTGAACAGTTTGCAAGAATTAAAAGTTAATGGTTTTAAACATCTAAACAGCAGATTACAAGTTTTATATCGATTGATAACTAGAATTAATTAGATATCCATAAATTTGGGATGAATCCCACACATTGCACGTGATATTTTCTGATATGAATACTCATGTGTGATTAAAATGTTATAATCATAGCTTTAAAGGCAAAAAGTGGTAAATCGGCTATGGGTAATTTTAATATCTAATATTTAGAAATCCTAAAAATTAATTTTCCAGTGTATTTTACTGGTGTACACATTTGCCAGATACTTCTTAGCATACCTTGGAAATGGTCAAATTTTACAATATATTGCGGTCCAACTTCACAGATCTTAAATTAAATCGCCGGAGTATCTGAGGGGTCTGTTTCGTGCCCAGTGACAATCGTACATGTGGTATACAAACCTACTGTTCTGTAATTTATGTAATGATACCAGATTTCTTAGCATCTAAGAACTACACTTTCGAGAATGTGATCTCGCGAATCAAATTTGGTTTGCAGTTTGGTCGACATAAATAAATTATTTTCCAACCCGTCCAACACATGCAATGCAGACAGGTAGATGTTTATTTGTAGTAAAGTTTCACACAAGTGCGGAGGGGGCTTAGCACCTCAACCTACAAGCTATTTTGTGTCGGAAGCCCCTGACGGGAGGGAGAGAGGGGCGAGGTGAGGGGAGACAGAGGGCGACCGGACTAGGAGGCACGACAAGGCAGAAGGCAGGATCCCTGCCTTTTACAGATTGAAACTCCCAGATGGCATCTGACGCAACCGACTCCTCTCCCCTCTGCGAGTTTGCACATCCCCTGGGGGGCCCGGGATTCGGACACCACCCCCATTCTGGGGGACAAAGGTCTACAAAGAGCATTCTTTTCCCCTGCCATGCAACACCGAGACTACCGCCGACACTTTCAACCCTGAAATAGAACAAACAGATGAAAGATGAAGTGAAATAAGAATGGAGGTGAAATGGAGGGACAGGAAATTCGGGGGATGCAAGGAACTTTCTCAGCATTTGCCTAGCGACCCGGGGAAACCCCGGAAAAACACATGGGTCAGGAAGATCGGTCGCGGGAATTTAACCCACGACCTCCCGAATGCAGACCACAGACGTTACCGCCTGAGCTATCCTGCTTGGTTTCACACAAGGAACGAAGCACTCAATGTCTTGTGCTTTTAAGGCAAAATTAATATTGGTTTTTAATTGCACCTTTAAGTACCTGCCACAATAAAATTTGTGTGCAATACCTGATTCAGTTATTCGGAGGGATAATATAAACTCCATTTTTGTTTTACTCCGGGACAAAACACTATGGCAAACAAGTTCAATTATAACTACAACATGTCTATATTACAGCTGGCGTTAAATACCGAGACGATACTAAGAAAATGTTACCGAACGAGATGGCTCGCATTCGGGGATCCTGGGCCCGATTCTCTGGTTGGCTGGGCGAATGCTGGGGTGGTTTCTCTTCTACCACGAGATCTCTTTCCCTCATTTTCTATCATTTCGCTTCCCCTTTCATTTTTCAGGTAGGTTTAGGGACTGCAGTGTCAGTCGGTGTTGGACACTGGCGCAGATGCTTGCTCGTTAAAAAGTTCTCTACCCTGCCAGATAACAGCCTTCTCTGAGTCGCCTCAGGTGGGTCGAGTTCTTCCCGGTTCCACCAGAGGGAAGCTTTTTCTGAGCAACCTGCCGGTGTTACCGGGCCATCAAACTTGGGATCGTTAGGCACTTCTGTCGTCTCTGTCGGCCGTCGGCCTGCCTGAGGCCTACGGCTTCCTCCGGTTCTTCACCTCACCCGTTCCTCCTGGAGCTGCTAAGCAGAAAAGGTCCACGTTGGGTCGATGTGTGAAGTGTCCCCTCCGTTCCCTGATCATTCATTTATTCAAGAAAATGTTACAAGCAGGCAAGCCTCTGAGTTTTAGTAAATCGGTCGCAATAACAATTTCTCCTCAAGTGCACACTGTTGGTATGGGGGTAGTGTGATGGTAATCTAACCGGGAGGGCCCGTGTTGAATTGTTGTATGGAGTGGGTTACTGGATGATTTTTGTTTAGGAGATGACTGCAATACCTGTTCTACCTTAGGTACCTAGGCAGTAGACACATTAGTAACAAGCATTTTACGTACAGTTGAAAATATCCACCTCATATACATATCCTTATCTCAAACTTATTAAACTGTACACCAAACCTTAGATAAAACTTTAGAAAATATAAAATAAGAGAATTCCTTCCAAGGAAATAGTTAATTTGACTGAGGGAAACTTCTTGAAAATATTCGCCATGTGTCCTCACATAAGATTTCTGTCGAGAAAAAAAACCCACAATACTTGGAAAAGTTAGACACCGTAATTTAATTAAAATAATAGTTTGAAATAAATATAAAATCATATAAAAATAAAAAACCGAAACGCTATAAAATGCTGCCACACTCTAAGCTTATCTAACAATGTTAAACATATATTGGACATTATAACGGAGGAGGTTGTTTGTAGTGAAGCATCTGTCCGTGAGCATACAACCATGATTGACTGGTTCATTGAATGATTCATTGATTCATTCATTTACTCGTTAGCAAGCAGCCTAATACTTAGATTTTATGGATGTATGATGATTATGGTGCTCACGAAGCGCACTGGAGGCCTGTTGTGCTTCTGGAAACTCCAATAATTGAAGCGGACACAGAGAGCGACCAGATCCGAGTCGGCAGGCTCGAAAGCACGCGGGGTCCCTAGCGCCTCCAGATCCCACGGAGAGGTCTCTCTGAGGGCCCCTCATACACCGAACGTTAGGAAAGACAACTTTCCTCTAAGCAAACTCCACCGCCTCACGCCTGGGCGGCTGTCCACTCGGCTGATGCTTCGATCCTGAAACGTGTTAAGGAAATGACAGGAGAAATGGGTACCGGAAACTTCGCGGCATTATGCAAAGTGATTTATTAAGAACTGACACATTTGTTTCTTTAATTGTTTCAAAACGAGTTATGCTAGCGGCAACTTATTATACCTGAAATGCAGTGGAATTTTTCGGAGATTATTTACCTCTATAGTAAATGTTGAAAATGTCCTCCATTCTGCATAAGGCACAACTCAACACGTCGTTCCATGTTACTGACCACTCGTTAGAGGACTCCGTTGTCAATAGCTTGAATCTCCTGTGTAATGTTGTGCTTCAAATCGTCCAATGTCTGGGGACGTGTGGCATAAACCCTGTCTTTTAAGTAACCCCATAAAAAGAAGTCCGGCGATGTCAAATCCGGAGACTCGGTGGCCACAGATTCTTGGAAATTATCCGATCGTCAAAGAAACTTGCAATTAGTGCCATGGATTCATTTGATGTATGGCATGTAGCGCCGTTCTGCTGAAAATATCCTTGGCTCAGCTACACATCGTCTAGTTGCTCAGCAAACTCCATGAAAATCCGTCGGTACTCTACAGTGTTCACGTTGTTTTTTTGTTTTTTTTTAAATTAGTTCCACTATTATCTGTGCGGATATTGCGCATCAAACTCCGATTTTAACCGGATTGCATAGGTGCTTCATGAATAACACGTGGATTTTCGCTGGCCCAATAGCGTGAGTTATTTGAGTTCACATAGCCGGATAAATGGGACCATGCTTCATCTGTGAACCATGTGATGGACAATATGACAGAATTTTGCACAATGAACGCTGAAACCAACGACAATAATTCAGTCGTCTATCCTTATCTGGTTCCTGCAACTGATGGACAACCGTAATCCTATACGGCTTTAGGCCTGCACTTTTCACAGCTCTCTGACACATTGAGTAGCTGGATCCTGTTTCCTGCGTCAAACGTCTTAATGATTTTTTGGGTGACTGATCCAGTCGTGCTCTTACGTCAACAACAACCGTGGGAAGCCTAGATGAACAAGTTTTGCCTTTTTCACTCACCAGAGATCCAGTTGTTTCCAATTTGTTTACCAGTCCCAGTATTGTGTTTCTTTGGGGAGGATTCCGAATACCAAATTCCCTTTGGTATGCCCTTTGAGTGGCTGTAATTGAATTCGTAATCCAGTATTGCTTTACAAGGAAGAGTCGTTCATTTAATGTGTACTCCATTTTCACGTTGACTAGAAAAAAATCTCAAAAACAGTTGCCGACAATAAAGCTAACAATTACGAATAAAACATGAACATCTGCGCATCTAGTGACAGGCAATCGAAACTCCAGAACATTCTGCTTAATTTGGTGCTAAAATCGAGGCATTGGGTGAATTTCGAACAGAATAATTAAAGAAAGAAATATGTCGGTTCTTCATAAATCATCCTATATAATTCACCCTAGCTTTCGCCTACCAACCAGGAAAACTGCGCAAATACCCAAACTCAGAGAGCCCGGTCCAAGAGGAATGCACGTTAATGCGAGAATGCACGTTAACGCTCGGTATGGATGTAGGATACCATGTGCTGAAAGATAACCTCAAAGTTGAAAAATCTGTCTTACTCAAGACTCGTCAGAAGACAAAAGCCAATATGGTCGATACCAAAAAAATTGAGTTTTATTTATGGACGCTCTTTAACTGCCGTGGTCCTAGCGTCCCATTCTATATTGGGCGTGAAAGACCGGTAATTTTGCTCAGAGGCCTCTCTATCGGTCGATACTGGACGCTATGTTTGTGATTATGACTTTTGCTGTTTACAAGTTTTGGTTGACTTGAAGTGTGGAGACTCTTAAAAATTTAATTTGTCTGATAAGATTGAAGAGAATAAACAGACTTATACTTCTCTGCCGGACAGTTTTATCATGTATTCATGAGAAATGCCTAGTAGTGGCACTCTCAACCGAATGTAGATGGCAGTACAGTAGTGCAAAATGAAGGAACAGATTTGGATTTGGGATAAAGGTTAACGGACGAACGGAGGGGCCCCCCTGAAACAGGGAGGGATGAGGGAAGAGACCCGAAGGGCGACCAGATCCGGATGACCACGGCCGCAAGCACAGACGGGGTCCCTAATGTTTCTACATTGAACGCCTACAACGCCGCCCGAGCCTACTCTATTGGGCCTCGAGCCTCCGGGAGTTCCCCGAAGGAGTTAAATTAAATTAAACTGATTTGTATTTGTGGACGCTTTTTAACTACTATGGTTCTTAGCGTCCCATTCCATATTGGGCATGAAAAGCTGGAAATTTTGTTTAGAGGCCTCTTTATCAGGCTTGAGGTTATTTTACGTGCCGTAAACATGCGACACGGGACCACGGGTTTTACTTCCCTTCCGAAGGAAGCCATGCTAAGGATTTTTGCGCCCGAATAAATTAATCGCCCTCCGCCGGGTTTGAACCCGCGACCTCGGGTACTAGAGGCTAGCATGGTACCCCTAAATCACGGAGAACAACCCCGAAGGAGTTCCCGCCCGAAAGCACCCAGAGGTGAGTTCCAGCCGAGCAGTCCCTGGACGAAGTCAGGATGAAACTTCCGCTGAGTATACAGCCATCGTCCAGCCGCAACCCGCCAAACACCGTCGCCCCTACAGCCCTGAAACAGATGGCAAGGAAAATGATGGGTACAGGTCATGGGGACCAGGAGAGTCGTGGTAGAAGACGAACCACTCCAGCATTAGCTTCCGACCGGGAAACCACGAAAAACCCGTGAGCCAGAGTGGACGGTCACCGGAGATCGAACCCGGGACCTCCCGAATGCGAATCGCACACGTCACCGCGACGCCACCTCGCTCGGTTGAATTTGATATAACATGATGTTTCAAACGCTATTTAGGCAATCGTTAATCGAAGAACAGGATAATCTGGACGCAAGCTATGCAATTATGTGCAATGTAGTCTCAAAAAATGAGCATTACGTGAGGCTAGAAGCATTTTGTTAGACAGAAATGCATGTTCAGCTATTCAGTTCGGTATAAACTTTCATTTGCAAATGCACTCTTAAAATAGAAGCTCAGGAAATTGCAACCATGTTGCTGGCGCTTAACAGTATAATACAGGGCGAGCCAAAAAACTATGAACCGGCTTCGCGGTGTTTTTCCTGTCCGCGTCCTCGGCGCTCGTTGCCGTCTACCTCTGTCATAGAAAAGCGCAGATGAAACCACACAGCATTTTTAAAACTACTTTTAAAGGCTTTATTTACCAACTTTATGAAAGGAAATGCTGAAACGCCTCCGTCGTTGCCCATACATTTTTGGCATCTCTTTACGAAGCTATCAATCATTCATAAAGTTGGTAAGTAAAGCCTTTAAAAGTGGTTTTAAAAATGTATGGTTTCATCCGCGCCTTTCTATGATAGCGGCAGACGGCAAAGAGCGCTGATGACGTGGACAGAAAAACACTGCGCAGCCGGTTCGTAGTTTTTGGCTCGCTCTCTATGTTTAGCTTAATCAAATCACTTTGAACTTGTGTAGATTCAACCCCACCTGTTAGCCGCAGGTAAAGCGTATCTACCCCGTAATGCTAATGTGAGCTGCATGACTCTATTTTATCTGGTATTCTTATCCTTTTTCTGCCAATATACAAGAGATCATGTAAAAACTAAACAGACGGCAGATACTGGATAGTTACCTAAAGTTTCGATTTGATGTTAAGGTTTAGAATTCCATTTCTACTCTTTTTACCGCCTGTACATAATATATTTTGACATTTATAAATGGAGTGTATTCTAAAATATTGACCAGAAACGTTCACTTACCTTTAAATTGACTTCTCTTTACGATATCTCTACTCCATTCCCTTTAAGGCTGGATTCTCTCAGAAAGTAATGAGAGGAAATTCTATTTATTGACTTCGAAAAGCAGTGCAGGGCAGAACAATAGCTGTTACTGTAATTCTGATTTCACCACTTTCATAAAATTGTTAAAATCTCAATTTTATCCCACCTCACAATACCTTCAAATGAACAGCTTCAGGTTTGTTTACATCCTAGCCCCAAATTCCCACTTCTTGGGGAGCGGCACTGAACAAAATTTGTTTCCGCGTAAGAAATTAACATCTATCCCTTCACTACTACAATCCACACTTCCTCTGTAGTCGAGTGGCCAGCGTTCTGGCTTCTCAATCCAGAGGTCCCGGCTTCGATTCACGGCTGGGGCGGATGAATTTTTCTTTAATTAGAATTTTCCTACCCTCCGCAGAATCTGGATGTGTGAATGTGTTCCCTAATGAAAATTAGTAAACAGTTGTTTCTAAAGTCAAAACCCCCGATATAACCACAGAAGTTAAAAGGGAGCTTTAAAAACAGTGCAGAAGTGATATCAATATTATATGCACATACGGGGATTTCGTCATGGTAGCATAGTGTTATTGCGTCTCCACGGAAGACGAAGATCCGGTTTAAAGTCTAGACCTTGACATTGAGTTCTTCAGATCTGATTCAATTTTCCGATGCCAATTCTTATATGGAAAGAAGGAAGTCTCCCAAAATTCATAAGGATCACTCTTGCGCGCATAAGTAGATAAATATAAAAGAAACAGTGCGTCGTTCGAAAAGCGAAGGTTTATCTGGTTATGTATGCATTCATGATGCATAAATCCACCTCTAGTTCCCGAGGTTGCGGATTCAAACCCGGCGGAGGGCGATGGATTTTTCGGGCGTAAAAATCCTTAGCATGGCTTCCTTCGGAAGGGAAGTAAAGTCGATGGTCCGGTGTCGTAGATTTACGGCAAATAAAAGAACCTCAAGTCTGATAAAGAGGTCTCTGAGCAAAATTTCCGGTCTCTCACGCCCTATATAGAATGGGATGCTAAGAACCATAGTAGTTAAAGAGCATCCATAAATAAAACTCAATTTAATTTAATTTTTTTGAAATGAGAGAATCGGTTCTGGACTCTGACTTGCTGACAAATAAGAAACAAGGCATTCTTTGTGCTTTCCTTACTGAATTTTTCACTGAAGAGATATGAACGAAGCCTTTCTTCAGAAGTTGGGGTTCAAAAATTACCAATTTCTTTCCGAATGCCTTCACATGGGAATACAGTTCTGATATCAGTTCTCCTTCTTACAACCGAAGGTTGCAGTCATTCACATGCTTAGTTATGTCAGCAAGGAATGCCAATTTCCAAAGCCAATCACAGCTAGCAACTACAGAAAGGGGCCTTTTCTAAAGAACATTTCTTTTCTGAGTCGAAGAATCACGTGGAAACCTTTCAACATCTGAGCCTTCGTACTGAAATATGATAGGGAATATTGAGATACTGTGTTTCAATTTCCGCTAGAAATTCACGGAGTTGACGGTGATTGAGTGCATCGCATCCTATAAGTTTATTGTTGACACTACAGTCTCCATGACGTCTGATACCTACAAATCTTTCCCACACAATGAATGCATGCTGGTGGATACAGTGCAATATCATAGGCGGTTTAGCGCAGCATCTATATTGCAGGCTTCAAGTACTCTTCCAACCAAATGTTTCTTCGTGCCGCATAGTTTTTAACCCTCACTGTTGCGATACACTTAAGTTTCTCTCCCTTTAAGTTGTACTGAAGGTACTTTTGAACTTAACGGAAAATATCTCACCGGTAGTTCCATGCGTGCTTCATATAGATGCTGGTTCTTTAGTCGCTCTTAATGCCACGAATACACACCAGTAACTGTGAAGTGTTTGAAATATCTAATGACTCGTCCAGTACAAATGAAAACTATTCGAACTGCTTTGTTTTTTCGATCAGCTGGTCACTTATATTTTTGGAAATATTCGTATCTTCCACTTAACGGGCAACTCTACGCACTGAAAGACTAATGTTCTTAAATAAATCCACTTCTTCAGGACAAATCTCGTTTGCGACCACAATTATGCACGATTTAACAACTTCACGATCGCTAAATGCTTTTTCCTGTTTTCGCCAGTTCTTATAGCACACATGAAAACACTGTTACTGCTTCATTTTCTTGAAAGTGTTATGTTGTACAGATAGCCGACGTTTCATTGCCACCAATTTATCACTCCGTAACTTGCCTTTGAATTGTGAAAATGTTTACACGTTTGGTTTCATAATGCCTGCAAGTATTATATTCTTTAAATACAGCCAGTGGTTTGTTGCAGATCAGGCATATTGCTTTATTTCCATTTTCTACCATAAAATAGTCCAAACTCCTTTATTGTTTAAACACACGGGATTCATTATCAACTTTGCTCCTCTCTTCTTTTCTCGCCATAATTAAAGTTAAATACAAGGTAAGAACTACTTACTAGTGAATGGTTGTGAATTAACTCAGAGCGCTGAGAGAATACATTCACTTTCGCAACTGCACTGGGAACTGCGAATGACCGAAAATTTCTGAGCGTGTTGCCGTCACTTGTTCCTTCACAAGCTTTGCTGTGTCGGCGCACTTCGCGCCAACACAAGATCACCTAGCAGCTATCCGCTCGTCACCAGCAGGTTGCAGTAAGATTCCTGGCACATTGAATGAGTCATTTAAAAATCTGAACGCTTAATTTCATGTAATAATTCGAAATTTGTGAATACATTAATCTAATACAGCCGCACCGTTTCCTTTTATTTGTAGTTTTTTAAGTTCGTAGGCGCGCCAAACAAATACAGCCCGCGGACCGAGTTCGGCCCCCGGGCCGTAGTTTTGTAAGCCCTGCCCTAGGGGAAAGTATTACCCCTTGAGTAGGATAAAAAAATAATAGTAATACAATTTTCCACCACCACCACCAGTAGGTAATAATAATAATAATAATAATAATAATAATAATAATAATAATTTCCTGTTTTACAATGTACAACTATTTTTCCGGCACCCAAGACTACATTTATTATATTCTTATTACTTTTCTCCATTCTTGCCTATTGGACCATGAATCTTCCTCAATTTCCCAATCCATAATTGCCTCTCTATTTCCTTGAATCCACGTGCTATGCGATCTTCCTTTTCTTCTATTTTCTGGTGGCGTCCACTCCATTATTCTTTTGGGTACTTTTTCATATTCCATTCTGTTAGCATGTCCATAGCATTCTAATTCTTTTTGTTAAATTGAATTATGGACATTCATATTTTTTTTCTTTTTATAATCTCATTCCTATTTTTTCTCTTTTAGATGTCCTAGCAGATCTCCAATAATCCATTTCTATTACCATTGATTTTCTTTTCAACTGATAATAATTTCACAGTCCACACGTAGGAGCCATAGGTTATAATTAGAGCCTGGAAGTTCAGGCATTTATTTTGGTTAAAATAGGCAGGAAAAAATGCACCTAAAATACCGAAAATAGGCAGTAATATAAGTTAAGATAGGCATTTATTAAAAGTGAAAGCGGAGAGTAATCCCACTCTTTATTAATGAAAACAGCTGTCTAAGATACTTAAAAATATATTTATGACATAAAGTACTTACTCTTACTTTACTCGATTAAAAGCAACAAGATATTTTTCAAGGTGTCAACTGTCATAATCAACGCCTGTCAGAGAGCGTTTTTAATCATGGAAAACGAACATTTTACTTCCACTGAAGTGACTAGAGCACATTTAAAACAAGCTATTTCAGAAGGACAGTTACAACAGAGCTTTCATATTTCAGGACGTCACAAATGTTTTTCTAGGTTCACATTAGCACTCGTAACACGTTTACACTTTTTACTAACACTTTTTTTCCTTTCTCTCCTGTTACTTGCAGCATTTGATTTATCGCATCTTCAAACATCGTCATGGATGACACTAGTAGAGCTGTCCATCGAACCAGCTTTGGGCACTATTTTGTACCATTCATGCCTTCGAACACAAATGATCTCATGCATACGGGCGGGTTGGGTGTACTGGATTGCGAGCGGTGTCCCTCTCTCAGACCATTTGGTACACCGAACGAGAATGTCTCATTTCCTGTTCGAACGCCCAGAGTGGCCAGACCCAAGGGAAAGGTCCAGTCAGTTTACTTCACTACCTTCCTTTACGTAGCTCAAGTTCATGTGATAATGGAGTTATGATACAACTGAAATACAAGCGCCTTCCACAGTCACAGCTGATATATGAATGTATGCACTAACACTGGATTACTAACAATAATATGCTTAGTCGGCTGTTTTACAATTAGTTTATTATTCGGTTATTGTATGTAGATTATGAGGTATATCCTTGCTTTGAAGCCATGACAAAATTTCAGCGTTCCTAGAATTTGTATTGGGGATTTTTTCTTTAAGCATTGTCCATTACTATCACACACCCTTCTTCTAGTCCCTGAAGGAGGTTGGTAAACCATTCCCTAAACACTACAGCTCTTTATGATAATCACCACCCCTTTTTGACTGAAACATTAAATCTGCCCCTTCTATGAAACCATGTTTGGCCTACCTGGCATGGCATTGTGATCCTTTACCTAATGGAATTCACTCACGGCAACATTCATATGCTGGAAGCATAAAATGCTAAAACAAAAACAAGTTATTGTTTTTATTATGTCATTATTATTATGTTATATTCTCCTTCAGCTGAAAAATTTGATCACCGTGGTCATTTACAGCAACATTCATTTGCTGGAAGTGCAAATTGCTAAACAAAACTATGTTATTGCTATGTTATATTTTATTTCACCCGAAAATGTTGATGACTTTGTGTCCATTCACAGCAACATTCATTTACCGGAAGCGTAAATTGCTAAAAGAAACATAAGTTATTATTTTAAGTTATTGATTCCTTAGCTCGAAGCATATGAGATGGAGCACTATAACGTATGGTATTTTCACCAGAGTTTCTTATTTAGATTTTGAAAATGAACTCCATATTAAGAAAATTGTATTTGGTTTTATTTTTATCATATTTCATATTGTGCAACATTAAGTTGCTCTCAAATATAGTCATTTGTCATTACCGAGTATTTCTCAGCTTTGTTAATTTGTATCTCATTAAAAGAAAACGAAATTTTAAATACAATAAGCTTCTTTTTCAGTAGTAGGCCTAGCTGTGTGTATATATCATTAATGTAAAGCAACAACTTTTGAATAATTAACCTGAATTTGTGTTAAATGGTTGGTAGTAACATACTTTAATGACAGTTGTGCAATTTCTGAACTTTGAAGAATAATCATTGTTTCATTTGTTGCATTATAATATAATTTGTAATGTTTATTTATACAGATGACTGAGTTGTTTTCTCCTCTCACAGAAATTCAAAATAAGCTGTATATGAAGTTTTTATGATATTTGTTTTGGAACATATTTTCATATATATATATTTTGCCTAGGAGTAATGATAAAACTAAACATGAAAAAGGAATTTACGTATCATAATGTAGTAAAACAAATCTTGACCATAACAGTAGGTAGAAACGAAGTCGAAAACGCTGTAACATCCCATAGGCTATTGCCATCCCTTTGCCTTAACGTACTGAAGCAATACACCTGACAACACTGCTATGATGTGAGCTCTCGAACAAGCGAATACCCGAAAGGGTAAATACCCAATGGGACCCATTTCGCACAAGCGGGCATGTGAACCAGAAGTTCGACATAGTTCGGTATATTCGTTACTGCTTTTTAAACGAGTTAGACTGGCAGAAATGGGCGAGTCCCATCCTGTACCATATGAAACGAACGGGTAAAACGCATGTCCATGGCAGCTCTAGGCACTAGCGTATCACCTTTCTTCTTCAACTTCAAGTAGGCTTCCGGTAGCATACCATAATGTGCTGCTATAAACGCCAGATCATTGCTGAGTTCTTCATTTTATAACTTCCTCACCTCGCGAACTGAAGCAGCTTCGTCTTCTGACAGAGCATCAAATACCTCACATATCTTGCCCAAATTGTTACTGTAATATATGGCTGCAGAGGTCCAGGTTCCCCATCTGTGAGAATTGACTGTGGAGGTAAAGTGAGCTCTGGTGCCAGTTCCTAAAACCCGCATTCGGGAGGGTGATTTTAGGAAAACCTTCTTGGTGTTCGAAATCAAATTATCCACAAGAAAATATAAACTTATTACTCTTTCGGCGATTCTGTGCAACCTGTCGGCTAGACATGTAAGACAGAATTTTCGTGAAGAGAACTTTCAAGGCTGTGATTGCCTTTTTCATGTAAGGTGCCTGCATTCCTTTCATAGGTCCTGCTATGTAAAGAGCTTAATTGAATGTTTTAAGGAGGTAAGTTTGCGACTGCTTGAAAACAAATAAATGCATTTATAGAGAACAAGATCCTCAATAGATATTTTTGTGGCGTGAATGTGTCACATCATTATTTGTATGACTTTTTTTTTCACTTTCATGCATTGAAATTATTTACCTGCTTTTTAAAATGTGTAAATAATTAGAGCAAAAAGGCATAACGAACAAAAACAGGCAAAAAAGCTTTAAAGCTTAAAGCAGGCAAGAGAAGCCAATATAGACAAAATAAAAACTGGTTCTAAGGTCCCTAAATGTACAGAAATATATTTATCTCTATTTAACTCTTTATTATATCCTCCAAATAGAAAAGGCATTTTGCCTTACTTCCGGGTTCTAGTTATAATACCTCTAACTAGTGTTTTAAAAATTGTAGTTTTAGTTTCTTTTGAGACCTGTTTATACCATAATATATTATTCAAGGTAAATATAGCATACTTTCCTGAGTTTATCCTTGATCATTCCCTTTTCTTGTTTTCTATTTTGTGTAATCTTTACTCCCAGGTATTTGCATTCCCCTGTGTGTTTAATTATCCCATTTTCATCTTCCAGTACCAAATCTTGATGAACATCTCCAATGGTCATATATTTGGTTTTATCCATATTTACTTTTAGGCACCATCTGTTGTATTCTTGAATCAATTTCCTTGTAAGATATTTTACGTCTTCATATTCTTGGGCCAGAATTAACTGATCATTCGCAAATTGCATGCAGTATATTGTTGAGTTATCATCTTTTAGAATTCTCATATTTTTACACTTATTTTTCCAAACTTCTATAGCTTGAAATCCGCTTGACAAATATTTTCCCAGTTTTACTTTTACGTGTGCATTTTTGTATAAAATTTTGAATTGTTCAAAATAATAATAATATCTAATAATATTAATAATAATAATAATAATAATAATAATGGTGCTTTCATTTTAAATATTTCACCTACATGCACATTTATTATTGCTCTTCCCTTTAAAATTGTCCTCTTAGAGAGGAAGTTTAAAACATTTTGAGAAACTAAAGTCATGAACCATGTCTTCGGAATCAACCTCTGCAAAAAATTCAGGTAACCGTTTAATGCTGATTGTTCCATGCCATTTCTGAATTAATATTTAATTTAAATTAGCTTGAACAATCAGCATTCTCTAGATGCATCGGATATGTTGGTTACGAACAATAGAGGAAATATTCCTCGTGTTGGCGATTCCTGACAAGATATTTTTCATGCAGATAACTATATTTATATTGAGTTTCATAGTAGTCATCATCTTCAATATACTCTTTCAAATACTTTTATGCTCTTATTTTATACAAGAAGTAGAGTGATGACATCCAGATAGCACCTCTGCGGAAGTGAAATTCTTGTTATAAAAGCTTGCCACATTTTTAGATATTTAGAAATTTCGAAATTACCCAAAATGAACAATTTCCAGAAAATCAAGTTTCTCAAAAATGTTGACAAAATCTTTACTAATACCATCACTAATAATTGCCCTCATTATTATCCCCCTCTATATCCCAGGCCTCCATTGGCTACCTGCTTTAAAACGCCACTGAAAACATTTGGCTAAGTGAAGACACTTCTTTCTTTCTTTCCTGAAAATAACCACTTTACCTGCAAATAAAGACTTATATGTCTTCTTGATTGTGTTTGTTTACATGCAGGGTATCTATCTCACTTAAAAACAAATATAGTATAGTATGTGTCGTATTTTAGGATCTATGCTTCCTTTATACATACCCGGTATTTACTTCTCTTTCACATCCAGTTTGTTCAACAAGATCTTTGTTTAACACATTCTAAATGTATAAAAATAACAGCCAAAGTCCGAATAAAAATATATCCAAGTTCGGACGTCTAATATGAAGGAAATCAGTAATGTTCATATCTGAGTATATGATTTCTTTCATATAAGTTTTTAGAAATCCCTAATTATAGGAATAGCATTTGCTGCTGAAATAAACAAACAAACAAATAGAGCGTTGAATATGTATCTTGGTTAGCGTTGGCTGTAACGATTGGGTGTTATCGTGGAGCAATTATGATATACTTTGTTCAGAAACATGTATTCAGACACAGTAAATAAAGGGGTACTTCAGTAAATTTTATTCCACAAATTCAACATAGATAAGTTGACTCCATAAATTATTAAATACAATTTAATTTTATTTCTAAGCAAGAATGTAGTAGCTATTGCACTGCGCAATGTAGATGAAATGCGCGTGACGTAAAAACCAACGATGATAAATGTTGGGAATTGGAGAGGAGATCCTTGCACACGTTTGCAAATGATAGACTGGAAAGTATTATGCACCTGGCACAGGTTATTCAAACCGTGCGCGCTCCTCCTTCGGGAGGAGCCGTTTTCTAATGGGAAGCACAAAAGCTTGTCCGACTAAAAACAATGTTTTACCGGAGATGCGCTAGTAGACATACATATCAGTATATTTATATTGAAATGTTTATAAAAAGGTTTATTGATCGAACACACTTATCTTCAAATTATTAGCATTCAAATGGGAAGTTTTGCTTTGGAAGAGAAGACTGTAAAAGTGTAGATGAAAGAATTGCTAACTGCTTTCCTGCACAGATCGTATTGTTAGAAGAAACAAAATACAAAACTCAGCCACTCAACACAGACCCTCCAAGAAGTTTCACTAAGGCAGAAGAGGAACATCAAAGCTAAGTAAGAAGGCCTTGCCTAATGTTGAATCGATTGGACAACGGATTTTCAACAATGGCGGTGAGCAAGCCCAAATAATATAAATCAAGATTGAATCTGCATAAAAAGACACTATTCGATATATCTGTGCGACAAGCAAGCTCCTACATTTGAGACTTCGCTGAACGCTATGTGTATAACATTTGTTATCCACATTTACCTATGGCAATCATTTCCCCACTGACTTATCTGAACGCTATGTGTATAACATTTGTTATCCACATTTACCTATGGCAACATTTCCCCACTGACTTGGCTGAACGCTATGTGTATAACATTTGTTATCCACATTTACCTATGGCAATCATTTCCCCACTGACTTATCTGAACGCTATGTGTATAACATTTGTTATCCACATTTACCTATGGCAACATTTCCCCACTGACTTGGCTGAACGCTATGTGTATAACATTTGTTATCCACATTTACCTATGGCAACATTTCCCCAATGACTTAGCTGAACGCTATGTGTATAATATTTGTTATCCACATTTACCTATGGCAACATTTCCCCACTGACTTGGCTGAACGCTATGTGTATAATATTTGTTATCCACATTTACCTATGGCAACATTTCCCCAATGACTTAGCTGAACGCTATGTGTATAATATTTGTTATCCACATTTACCTATGGCAACATTTCCCCAATGGCTTAGCTGAACGCTATGTGTATAATATTTGTTATCCACATTTACCTATGGCAACATTTCCCCAATGACTTAGCTGAACGCTATGTGTATAATATTTGTTATCCACATTTACCTATGACAACAATTTTATTCTCCCACTGACTTGGCTGAACGCTATGTGTATAACATTTGTTATCCACATTTACCTATGGCAACATTTCCCCACTGACTTGGCTGAACGCTATGTGTATAACATTTGTTATCCACATTTACCTATGGCAACATTTCCCCAATGACTTAGCTGAACGCTATGTGTATAATATTTGTTATCCACATTTACCTATGGCAACATTTCCCCACTGACTTGGCTGAACCTATGTGTATAATATTTGTTATCCACATTTACCTATGGCAACATTTCCCCAATGACTTAGCTGAACGCTATGTGTATAATATTTGTTATCCACATTTACCTATGACATTTCCCCACTGACTTGGCTGAACGCTATGTGTATAACATTTGTTATCCACATTTACCTATGGCAACATTTCCCCACTGACTTGGCTGAACGCTATGTGTATAACATTTGTTATCCACATTTACCTATGGCAACATTTCCCCACTGACTTGGCTGAACTCTATGTGTGTATTTAACATCTCTTATCCACATTTACTTGTGATCAGTAACTCTCTACATTTCCCAATTATGTACTATCATCGATTGTACTGACAACTGACACACACTAAAATGGTATTCGTTTTTGTAATCATACATTATATTTCTATGTTTATCGACAGTAATTAGAATCAGAGTTTGTTTGTCCTTCATGGTCACACATTTACAGATATTGACAGATTAGGGATCCACGACAGCAAGACTGTTTGAAAACCCCTGAAGCAGGTTCATTCAGCGGACAATTGCTTCCTCACTTTCGATTTTCAGCCATTTAATTCATAATGGAGGGCAGCATATTTTACATATTAAACCAGCAACAATCAATAAATTGAGTTTTATTTATGGACGCTCTTTAACTACTATGGTCTTTAGCGTCCCATTCTATATTGGGCGTAAAAGACCTGAAATTTTGCTCAGAGGCCTCTGTCAGGCTGGAGGTTCTTTTACGTACCGCGAATCTACGACACAGGACCACCGGTTTTACTTCCCATTCGAAGGAAGCCATGCTAAGGATTTTTACGTCCGAAAAAATCCATCGCCCTCCACCGGGTTTGCACCCGTGACCTCAACCAGCAACAATGTATGCTTATCAGGTGCCCGTGCAGCTTTTTTTCTTAGGCTCCATTCACCATGAAGCTTAAGCGTAAGCATGGCGAAAACTTAAAACTAGATGATATTGTAGGTACCTATTGTAAAGGAACATTCACAATGAAATAACAAAACATAAAATTAAACATGGAATTAAGCGTAAACTTAGAAGTTTGCAAGCTCCAAGCTTTCAAGTTTATGTTTACGTCAATCACGTGATTACTCTGTCATCTCCCAAGAGATTTTACCTCGCCACGTGTTGACTCGCTAACTGACTTTGTGTAAGATCACGAACAAGGAATCACTGGGAAATTTGTAAAGATCGCAACAAAACAAACTGTGACTGTAGGTGATGCGTTTTTTAGTTTAATGACCTTTAACCGGATAGCTAGGTCTTGTTTGTTTTGATACATGTACATAACCTCTTTTGTCGCTTCGCAGGTCGCCATATTAACGTAGCTCTTTAATGCTCTCTTGCGATTGGCTGCTGCTTATGTTTGCATTTGTCGATGTGAATGACAGCACATCGCGTTTAGTTTATGTCTAAGCTTTACGTCGTTATGTTAACACTTAATTTTCATTGTGAATGGCCCCTTAAACAGAGGAGAGACGAGAAGGCATTCATCAATAGCTTGTGCGTGCACTTCGAAGCATCATTCGCATTACGTATAAGGGAAAACTCCCACAACCAGAATATGACTCTAGCTCTCTGGATTAGAAGGCAGACATTCTACCCTCACCTCAACGCCACGGAAGATGTGGTTGACGAACTGCGGGCAGACTTAATGATGAACAAGAAGTCCTATGCCCATTCAACTCTACTTCAGGAGGCTGTACATGTTAGCGTTTAAAATAAATAGTCTGAAAATATTACAGTGATGTTAAATATTAAAATAACTTTAAAATCAACCTTAGGGGAAGGTGGGGCAAGAGTGCCATGTTAAGGTTAAAACACTATTTTCTTCCTCTAAACAGAATCATACGTATTTTTCCCCCGTATATAAGATAAGCTATCATTACACAAGAACATGATAAAGTATTAAGACAGACTCTCCCAAACATTCTGAGATATTTTGATTTACATAAAGAAACGTCAGCTGACACTCTTGCCCCATAGGCTGGGGTAAGAGTGTCACATACATTGAACAAACTGAGACATCATTATTCCCTACAAATATCACAAATAAAGGTTCCTTTCACGTCATTAAAGTCTGTACAATGTGTATGAGACATTCCTTTGCATTCTTGACACTGAATCATTGGCTCATCAGGTGGATCTGATAACCTTTCTTGGCAAATTAAGCAAAAGTAGCCATCGTCTTTTTTCTGGTCTTCAGTAGTTCTCTGTGACGTTGCAGTATCGCACCTTGGTTTCTTCTTCTGTATCTTTGATTTTAACAGAACCTTTGTGGTAGTTGAGCGATTAGTACAAGCTTGTTTGCTTTCAAGCATTTTTTATGTGGGCTGCTGGTCAGGATAACCGATTATCAGGTTTTCTTCCTCTTAGGGTTGGAGTTTTAGGAAAAGGTCTCCTATGAATTGGAAGTGGGGAAATAGTTTCAATGCTGGAGTTTTGGAAACAGGTTTAATTTTATCTGCTTCCTTTTCATCAACGAAGTAAAAACTTTCCCTCGAAGTAGAAGCTATAGGAATGAACTCCTTTGCATTCCTTCTCTTATCATTCTCTAGGGGCAGGATGCTTGAATCTTCGGTATTTTCACTATCCATTTTTCTCTGTATTTATGATTTATAAATTTTGTTACAATGAATTGTTTGTACTATGTTCACAGTACGGGGTAAGAGTGTCACTCTGGCACTCTTGCCCCAGAGTCAGCTGACACTTTTGCCCCCAGCTGCACGGGATTACATCTGGTGACACCATGGAGTGGCGGCTGCATACACTACTATACCCCCGCCGCTAAATCTTTGCACTTGACAGTTCATGTGGCTTCGCGTAAAGTTGGCTACATTGTGGTTGCGACGTTGCCAGAGTGGCTAGTAAACAACAGCTGATAGTTCTGTCTGTGTCCAAGCCGCATACAAAAGTGTACGTAGTAGCGAACGTCAATGTATAGTAACTATTTTGTATTATTATTGTTAATTGAAAATAACTTTGCATAAACATTGCAGAATAAATTGAATATGTAGAATAAATTACGCACTCTTGACAATATAGAAACAGAACAATGCAAACTTGCCTGCCACATTGAGGAGAAATAAAACAAATTATTAGCACGCGATAACAAAAGTTATTTTCATTCACGATTTAAAACTGCAATGGCTCAATTCCATCCAAATCCCGTCATCATTATCTTCACCAAGGCATATCATTAATGGTTCACACTCACTAATAATTCCGTCTATTTCTTGTGTTTTTCGTATTAGCTTATTCACATGATCTACTTTCTTCTTCTACGAAGCCGCGTCCAACGTCACCACACCTTCCCACAAAAGCCTTTCCACCTCGGTAATGGTAAATGACTTATTGTTCTCCCTCACATAAACCTTAATGTCGTTTCACTAATTTGATAGGGTTGAAGTGACAGTGTACGGCTTTATCAGCAAGAATAGAGGGATGGCCGTGAAGCTTCACGTACTCCTTTTCCTGTTCAAAGAATTCTCGGGTGCTCCTTAATAGTTCCAATGCCTGACTATTAAGTGGCGCAAAGGATTTTCACTTCGTGAATCATCACTCGGCGATAGACGTCGTTTTTCAGACATTGTCGCAGTTAAATCTTGTATAAATAAATAATATGACTTAAATGTATATAAAACAGATAAATACCTATATAAATATATATGTATATATATGTATAAACGAACAATAACTAAACTATAAAACAATAACCACAAATAACAAGAACAATATGTAGCTTGCAAAGAACAACTCGACGTTTGTGCTAGAGATTCACAAACTGAAGCACGTGGTTGGGGATAGCTACATCCGGCAACAGAGCCGCTTCCAGCTCCGGTTCCGCTTCCGCTTTGTCATCGACCATCCGGAATGCTGCCTTGTGATTGGCTTAGAAAGTCAAACGGTGAAAGCTTTTCATCTGTTTTGTTGCGAGTGTACCAACTTAAACGCGAGCTGTCAAGTGCAACGTTACAGCGGCGGAGGTATAACTCTTCACGTGCAATTGGATTCTCATATAAGTGGGGTTAAGCCATAATAACTGAGATATACCAGAAACTACCTTACCTAGGAATAAATTGGGTTTCCTGTCATGGAAATATAAGATCACAATTATGAAAAAAGTACTTTATTATACAACAAAAACAATAAATTTCTAGAGCTGCTGTAATGCACATCCCAACAAACATGCCATCTAACTCAGTGTACCCAGCCTTGCAACAAAGTCACTAAGCCCATATTTTTGCACTTAAAGGGGGGCGACACTCTTACCCGATATGGCACTCTTGCCCCACCTTCCCCTAATATTAATTTTAATTTTACGCGCTTAAGGTAAAGCTTAATTAAACTGATTCTGAAGGTTCCAATAACCTAATTAGCTGTGGTTTGATTAGTTTCCAGTTTCAGTCACTGAGCGTCCACACCCAGTAACATTTGCTTTGTATCGGAGCCACGGGTAAACAATTAAAATGGTTATTCTGTTAATATTGTAACTACGAAACCTTCCAAAACGATTTCTCAGCATGAAGCAGGGAAAGAAGAACCCTCTGCGCGTCACGATATTTATCTCTGTCAGTTATTGTGAATCTTGGTATGCTACCCCCTGAGAAGCAGGGGTGATAGGGTAGCAGGTTGAACATTAATCCTTTAGGAATGCCTGTCGCTGATGCTGTTATTTGTGACTTCAAACCCATTCATAATACTCAGTTTTGTTAAATGGTTTTACACTTTCTGCTTTCTGGCAAACTGTCCTAATAACACAAATGAAGCACTTGATTAGCCAATGTTATCGAGAGTTAAATAGCCATCGATCAGCAGTATCGATAAAAATATTAATAAGCAACCAATTTTAAGGTTTGCGAAAAGAAAACGTTTTTCTGCATTGCGGGCACCAATTCCATTTTATATGGATATTTATAAATAAGATACGTGGGTGAAGTATACGATTATGAACAAATGAATGCCACAAAGAGTTTTTTTAACGATAACATTCACATGAACGTGCCAAAGCAATATCTAAACAAATGGTCCACATCAAAGTCCATAACTGGTATTAAGATTTAATCCTGCAAGAACCAGTATCTTAATTTTACTTATGTATAGGTCCATTTTTTTTCTATAAAAGAAACGTTTATGGGAACTCTGGTCCGAGACTCGGCTTAAAGAATAGCCATAAGCCTTAAATTTTCTTCCTAAGAGAAAGGGAAGCGGTGGTAGTAATAATAAAGTGAAAAGGAGGACAAGTTACAGAAATTATCTTTACATTGCAACAACGTTCATACTGGCAAGAGTTTTCTTATGGCTTCTTCTTTTGTTTTTAATTAGCCGCTCCTTTTATTTTTTTAAAAAATACACTCATTCTTATTATAAATTCCAAAACTCAGGCTAAATCTTGTTACTACCTGTCCGAGGAATAAGTGTAGACGGGAGGCAGAAGGAGCTCGCGCAGAATCATAACAGACAGGCCATATTACACCATTCCCGGTGCTTAGCACGTATAACTCGACCACAACAGTATTGCACTTCGCTGGGCTGGCTTCCGCGTGTATTCAAATGTAGGTTTCCGCAAGGACAAGTGAAATATTGTCGTGGTCGAGTAGTGCAGGTCTGCAGTAAGGAAATACAGCAGATGAGTCTGTTAGTTACAGTGGACGGGTTCGTAAACAAGTCAAAATGCAAACACGCTCACAAAGAAGAGATTCAGCCACTTGTGGATTAAGGACGGGTTTTATTAGGCATAAGAGAAATACAGGGAGAGCCAAAAAACTACGAACCGGCTGAGCAGTGTTTTTCCTGTCCACGTCCTTGGCGCTCGTTGCCGTCTGCCACTATCATAGAAAGGCGCGGATGAAACCATACAACATTTTTAAAACTACTTTTAAAGGCTTTACTTAACAACTTTATGAAAGGAGATGCTGAAACTGGCCACCGTCGTTGTCCATACATTTTTGGCACCTCTTTAGGAAGCTATCCATCACTCGCCGTAGTTCACGCTGAGAAATGCTGCCCATTTCCTGGCGGATATTTTGTTTTGGGTTTGTCTTGTACACTGTTTTAAATTACCCCAGAAATAGAATTGAATTTTTCAGTCATCTGATTCTACCTTTCCAACCCTGTCCAACACACGGCTTGTGTGAAAGAACAATCAATTCCATTAATTGACCTAATAGTGGTTGAAACTAAAAGCCCGGGACTTAAGTACTTACAAAGAATGTAAAGTCGCCATTGGGGTATGACATCTCAATACAATTTGAGATCTCCTTGTGGTTTACCGGGAAAAATGCGAGTCAGCTGGAGAATTTAATGGCGTGCCGGCATGTTGCCATGGTAGCTCAGTGGTTAGAGCAACCAGACGGAGATCGGGAGATCCGTGGTTCAAATCCCGGCTGTTGCATTGAATTTTTCAGTCATCTGATTCTACCTTTCCAACCCTGTCCAACACACGGTTTGTGTGAAAGAACAATTAATTCTACTAGGCACTATGCTTCAAAGTAACTATTGCCCTATTTGATTTCTGGATAAAATTGCCTCTATGTTCTGGACTAATCATGCTACCATAACAATTTCTATGTCCAAATTCATCACTTCAGTATCCTCTTTCACGCCCTACACTCTGATGACGGCATTTCGTGTTCATCCTGTATATTTTGCTCTGATTGTATTAAACAATTGCACTGCTCTCCAAATTGGACGAGTGGCACCAGTTTTATCCGGTTTGAGAGCAACAGGGGTAACAGAAGAAACGAAAACGATCTCGAGGTCAACAAGACTGAACTGCAGAGATGTTTCCTAGGACATTTGCTGATACCAACAACAAAACACAATTTGAGCCCGAAGCGCAACATTTAGCCCCATGGTTTAAAAAGCTTTGTATAAATCAGAAAATACATACCTATTATTCTAAACTAACTTGCTGATTACTTTATCAGTTGCAAAGCTATATTAGGCAGAGAATGACGTGCAGTGGACGTGGCTAAAGTGACTTCAATGTCGGGCGCTTTCGCTCACTCCATTTCTTTATCCCTCCATGATAATACGGGTGAGCCAAAAAACTACGAACCGGCTGCGCGGTGTTTTTCCTGTCCGCGTCCCCGGCGCTCGGTGTCGTCTGCCGATATCATAGAAAGGCGCGGATGAAACCATACAACATTTTTAAAACTACTTTTAAAGGCTTTACTTACCAACTTTATGAAATGAAATGCTGAAACCGGCCACCGTCATTGTTCGTTGTCCATACATTTTTAGCACCTCTTTAGGAAACTATCAATCACTCGCCGTAGTTCACGTTGAGAAATGCTGGCAATTTCCTGGCGGATATTTTGTTTTAATTCTTCCAGGGTGTGTGGGTTTGTCTTGTACACTTTATGTTTTAAGTTACCCCAGGGATAGAAATCGCAGAGGGTTAGGTCAGGGGATCGAGGTGCCACAAATCTGTACTAATAATTCTGTCCTCAAACACACTTTCAATTTTCCTCATCGAAATATTGGCCGTAGGTATAAGCTGTTGCAGAGTCTTGTTGAAAAAAGGCAAAATCACGCTCCCTGGCTGGTAATTCTCTAAAAACGAAGGGGGCAAAATTGTGTTCGCATATGTACGGGCTTCAACTGATGACTCGAAAAAAATTGGCGAGTGATGGATAGTTTCCTAAAGAGATGCCAAAAATGTATGGACAACGGCGGTGGCCAGTTTCAGCATCTCCTTTCATAAAATTGGTAAGTAAACCTTTAAAAGTAATTTTAAAAATGTTGTATGGTTTCATCCGCGCCTTTCTATGATAGCGGCAGACGGCAACGAGCGTCGAGGACGCGGACAGGAAAAACACCACGCAGGCGGTTCGTAGTTTTTTGGCTCTCCCTGTAGTAGGCGCAACGAAAATTATGTTTCTTGCCAAGTCTTCCAACCCCAGACCGAGCGAGATGGCTCCGCGGTAACGTGTGAGGCTCTTATTTAGGAGGTCCCGGGTTCGATTCTCGTCGAGCCGGCCACTCTGACCATGGTTTTCTTCGTGGTTTTCCCGGGTCGGTGGGCGAATGTTGGGATGGTTTTCCTTCTACCACGATTTTCTGTTCATTTCTTCTCAACTGTTTCAGGGTTCTAGGACCAGGCGACCGACGTTGGTATGTTGCGGTAGGACGGTGGAATTTGCGCTATGGAAAGTTTCTCCCTGGCGCTTGGCGGGACTGCAGGGGCCCCCTTTATCTATTCCTCCCAGTGACTCACGTTGGAAGCACAAAGGGCCCACAATGGCCTAAGTGCGATGTTGTGCTCCACTTACCGGAGTCCCCTCCATCAGACTACTCCTAACTCCTTCCAACCCCATCTTAACTGTAACGTGCTGATGAGTTTCCGGTTTAGATTTTCTGTTTCAAACGCAACAGCCCAGGAAAACAGTAAATACTAATAGTAGTGTTAGATATTATTTATACTATTCTAATGTTCGAGAATCCGTAAATATTAATATTTATCATAAGGCGATCATAATTTAAAATCTTGCTCACAAAAATGGTTTAAAATACATATATCTGTGCCGAATCGACATAATTAATTGGAAATCTCAACTAAATAATTTAAAAAAAAGAGTCAAACATGAAAATTTCGTATCATGGCTAGGATTTCAACCACGAATCTTCGACTTTCCGTGTTGAAACTCCTCCCAAGCGAGCTACCGCGGCCACATTTTTAAACTGAACCATATGACTATATCCGAAGCTCTCTAAGGTTATTATCGCAACAACCACTAAATGTCCTAGTCTCAATATTGAATTTGTGAGTGAATGCAATGCTGCACTTGGTGACGGTTAATGTCAAATATGTGAAAGTGTGCAAACTACAAAAGATTGGTGTCGAGGGAAGTTGGAGGCGTTTGTAACCTTGCAGTGCTCTCTGTAAACAAACAGTTGAAGACACTACACCCTACTTCGAAGGTAGACCAGGATTAAGAAGTATTAGAAGGAATAAAAACAATGTACGTTTAGCTATTGATAGTCTGCAATTTGTTTATGAAAACTACTAAACAAGCATTTCGAAAGCTGTATATTTTTTAAAGCAACATCCGCTCTTATTAATGTATGAAATAGATCTGATTTGTAGTTTGAGGTTGAGGTGTTAAAGGTGTTAAAGGTCCACTTTCCTCGTTGTTCCTTTCATATAATGTCACATGTTCCTTGTGTTTCATTGAATTACAGTGGTGTTTAAGATTATGTTTTAAACATGTTGTTTACATCATGTAAAACATGTTTTATGTTTTGAGCCCTGTGTTGCATCTGATGGTTTCATGTATACTCTCCTTTGTATATTCATTCATTCATTCATTCCTCTTATGTAGGACTTACACTCCCCAGGACTTACAAGCGGGTGCCCGGGGTCAGAGGCCCGTTGAGGAGCAGATACTCATGGATCAGACAGAGCATCCAGGATGGGTGATCAGCCCGATGCCTGGTATGGGATGAAGGAAGTAGATGAAACGAAATGTTGGTGAAATGGATGAAAGGAAAGGTGATGATGGAGCAGTTGGTGGAATGAATGGCGGGGGAAACCGGAGAACCCGGAGAAAACCCGCCCAGACGCCGCTTCGTCCACCACAAATCCCACATGCAGGTCCCTGGGATTGAACCCGGGCCGCCTAGATGGGAGGCGAGCGGTCTAACCACTCGGCCACGGCGCCGCCCCATTGGTGTAATCGGACAGTCGCTACGAAACCGGCTGATGGGGAGGGAAGGGGGTATAGTGCCACAGTTCTCCATTGGTGTATATTCATTCATTCCTCTTATGTAGGACTTACACCCCCCAGGACTTACAAGCGGGTGCCCGGGGTCAGAGGCCCGTTGAGGAGCAGATACTCATGGATCAGACAGAGCATCCAGGATGGGTGATCAGCCCGATGCCTGGTATGGGATGAAGGAAGTAGATGAAACGAAATGTTGGTGAAATGGATGAAAGGAAAGGTGATGATGGAGCAGTTGGTGGAATGAATGCGGGGTGGCGGGGGAAACCGGAGAACCCGGAGAAAACCCGCCCAGACGCCGCTTCGTCCACCACAAATCCCACATGCAGGTCCCTGGGATTGAACCCGGGAGGCGAGCGGTCTAACCACTCGGCCACGGCGCCGCCCCATTGGTGTAATCGGACAGTCGCTACGAAACCGGCTGATGGGGAGGGAAGGGGGTGTCCGTCGCAGTACGTAACTGACGTCACCTATACTCCGTGCGGTAACAGGATTGCTCTGTTTACTTAATAAAGCCCCTCTGCCTGCGTATCACGAACATAGTTTTGCCAATGGCTGATAAACAGCTCTGACGTAATCCAAGCTTACAAAGTATACACTTAATTGGTATATTTAAACAGGCTTGACCTTTTTCTCCAATGTGATACACTATAACTAGTAACTTACGATATTTTGTGAATATGAAATGTTCGGTGATTTAATAAAATATCGCAATTTAGATATTGTCGAATGTTGTTTATGACTAAACTTAATTGTATCTGACACGTTTTATTATAATCCCAAAATCTTTTCCAACACTTACACGTTATCGCTGCCAGAAAAGGGGGAGAAGGTCAGAATATAAATTGTTGACACCTGCGCTAGGAATTTGGAAATGGAAAAGAATGCGAGCCCATAAATATCTGCCGGCCATCTGCATGATGTACCAAGATCAGCCTTAGGCCCCATGGTGTTTGGAGAAATGAATGTTGTCAGCCCAAAGAGAACAGTGGGGGCATCGCAGCACGTGGTGTCAGGCTTGTGCACGTGGTCCAGACAAGAAAGCACGTGATAAACGCGTGGTAAGGGTCTTCGCCCCCGCCCCATATATTCCTCCCCATTACACTGTTGCCGAATTACTCTCAACGGGATAATGTATGCGAGTTAAAAAGTTATCATGTGTAACAATCGTTCGACCCACTCTATTAATTGTCATTTTCATAGTAAGGCTATCAGACGTAGGATTTTTCAAGGAACATTGCGGTATTTTCATTTTTTGTTCCTCGTACGGTGTAGTATAGGTAGGTATTGTACAGCAAATGTTTCCTTGTTTTTGCCTTTTCAGTTAATAATAATGTGCCCTGCTTTCCTTGGAGGTGATGCGCGAGGCGCAACGAACGTTAGTTGTCATCGTGTTAACGAAAACTAGTTGGCACTACTGCCTATCAGCTTATCAAATACAAATTATTGTGCGTGGTTCTTCGCTAGTTATCGTGTTCCTCAGACCACAATCTTAAATAAAGATGAATTGAAACGAATTTTGCTACACGGAGAACCAAAAAACTACGAACCGGCTGTGCGGTGTTTTTCCTGTCCGCATCCTCGGCGCTCGTTGCCGTCTGTCGCTATCATAGAAAGGCGCGGATGAAACCATACAACATTTTTAAAACTACTTTTAAAGGCTTTTCTTACTAGTTTTATGAAAGGAGATGCTGAAATTGGCCACCGTAGTTGTCCATACATTTTTGGCACCTCTTTAGCAAACTATCCATCACTCGCCGTAGTTCACATTGAGAAATGCTAGCAATTTCCTCGCGGATATTTCGTTTTAATTCTTCCAGGGTGCGTGGGTTTGTCTTGTACACTTTATGTTTTAAGTTACCCCAGAGATAGAAATCGCTGGGGATTAGGTCGGGGGACCGAGAGGGCCACAAATCTCTACTAATAATTCTGTCCTCAAACACACTTTCAATTGTTCTCATCGATATATTGGCCGTATAAGTTGTTGCAAAGTCTAATTGTAAAAAGGCAAAATCACGCTCTCTGTCTGTTAATTCTATAAAAAGAGAGAGCAAAATTGTATTCACGTATGCACGGGCTTCAACCTTTGACTCGAAAAAAAAAATCCAATTTTTTTCTACTTACCAACAATAAAGTTGGTAAGTAAAGCCTTTAAAAGTAGTTTTAAAAATGTTGTATGGTTTCATCCGGGCCTTTCTATGATAGCGGTAGACGGCAACGAGCGCCGAGGTCGCGGATAGGAGAAGCACCGCGCAGCCGGTTCGTAGTCTTTTGGATCTCTCTGTATTTTCTCGAATCTCTGCTTTTCTTTCTAATAGAATCTAGGACTTCAGTGGACCTAATAAATAATACGTTGCTGACTTATTTCAATTACAATAAATTATGCAGAGAATTTTATGATAGTATTGTTTGCGATACTGCTTTGTCAAATATAGCTAGAAATAGCAGTAAACATGTAAACTTGAGTTTCAATTCATGCGTACAAGCGTATGCGTAATTGGCTAAAATTATGTGATACAAGTTTTCTGCATGTAATAGGCTTTATTTTGGGTTCAATTGAACAAATGTATAATCCCTCACGGGACTCCACCTGTAATCATTTTAATCTCTAGAGTATAGGTAAAGGTGCATGCATATCACAAAGGGGCCCCCGGAACCGAGACAGATCACTGCAAGTAAACCCTAACGGCCCCTTTCCTCTAGTTTCCGAGGTCGCGGGTTCAAATCCGGCGGAGGGCGATGGATTTTTTTCGGACGTAAAAATCCTTAGCATGGCCTCCTTCGGAAGGGAAGTAAAGCCGGTGGCCCCATGTCGTAGATTTACGGCACATAAAAGAAGTCTGATAAAGAGGCCTCTGAGCAAAATCACAGGTCTTTCACGCCCAATATAGAATGGGACGCTAAGGACCACAGTTGTTAAAAAGCGTCCATAAATAAAACTCAATTTAATTTCGGCCCTTTTTGCTTACAACGTGACCCCTGGGAGGGAGAGATGAGAGGAGAGACTCGAAGGGCGACCAGATCCGAATGCCGACGGACGCAAGCATGGATGGGGTCTCTAACGTTTCCAGGCGCCGCCTGGTCCTACCCACAAGCAAACAACCCCGGCAGTCCCCTATCGGGTGGAGCCCACTCGGGGAGAGGCCTAACTGAGTCCCCACAGCGACGTCAGGAAAGAAACCTCTAAAGAGCACATAGCCAACATTCCAGCCGAACACCGTCGCCTGGTCCTATAACCCTCAAACACATGATAAGGAAGATGGTGGGTACAGGAAATGTGAGGCAGGAAAGTCGTTTGTAGAAGATGAACCACCTGAATTCGCCTGCCGGAGAAACTACGAAAACCCATAGGTCAGAGTGAGCGATCGCTGGGAGTCGAACCCGAGACCTCCCGAATGCGAGCCACAGACGTTACCGCCTGAGCCATCCCACTCGGTTAATCTCTAAAGTACTGTTGACGGTAACGGTGTGTTCCTTAGTTTTAGTTTGAGAATCTGGCAACCCTATTTTACAGTGATTATATAGATCGCTCTCAGAGCAGTTTATTATTCTTTCAACTCAAAACAAAAAGTCGGATAATTATCAAACTTAACCCTTTAAGTCAGGCGGCTTTCGAGGCTGGGAGAAGATTTTTCAGAATCATTTATTTTGAAAATTTGTGGTTATTATTTCCTCAAAAAGTGCTCTAAAGAATTTTAATTAAAAAATTTTATTTTTGACATTCTGTAATGATGAACAGCATGTACTATATCTTGAATTTTCTGCAAATAGCCTTTGAAATACCCTTAATTTTTGTTGAATGTTACACAAAACTGCGATACTATAAGACATACACAAAACTTGCTACAAAAGTGTAGCTCTTATTAAAGTAGAAAATTCATATCACATAAACCTTTACCATTTCCTAAATATTCGCTGTTGTTCCCTTCAATTTACCGAGCCGGATGGATCAGTCTGTGGCCCGCATTCGGGAGGTCCCAGGTTCGATCCCCGGCGAACGCCCGCTCTGACCTGTGGGTTTTTCCGGGTCGTCAGGCGAATGCTGGAGTGGTTTCTTTCATCCTCCGAATTTCCTGTCCTTCCATTTCATTCCATTAATCATTTCATTCATCCTTTATCCCGTTTTGTCTATTTCAGGGTTGAAAGTGTCGGCGATGTATTTCGGTGCAGCCTGGCAGGGAAAAACGATGCTCTCTGTGCATTTTCTCCGTTCCTCGGCCTTCGGCTGGTTGCCGGAGTATAAGGACCGCCTCTGAGGGCCGTTGAACCTTGTGCGGGGTAGGGCCCCCGGTCTGCCTGTTCGACTGCCGGAGCGCCTATATCTGGAAACTATAGAGACCCTGTCATTGCTGTGCGGTCACTCCTGGTTTCGGCCGCTCGGTGTCTCCCTTTACCTCATCCCTCCCTCCCGGGGGTGCCCCCTCGTGGGGCGTCAGTATGGTTTCACTGGATCGGTGCCGAATCCCCTCCGCTTCACAATCCAATCCAATCCTTTCAATTTACTAATGCTTTAAGCAGTATATTTTGATTGTTATTTTGTATTTCATTGGCTCATTTAAATAGTAACACGAAGGCTAGCGTCAGTGTCGGCACGGAAGTCCTACGATCTGCAGTTCGAGTCCCGGTCATAGTAATTACGTTTTCATATCTAATTCAGGTTTCCAGAAGCGTTATTTAGAAGCCCTTAACTGTCTGATAATGTTAGATTCAATAGTTCCTATATGCATGTTGCTTGTATTAAAAATTGGATGTACCTACCTATAGTTAAAAATCTGATGTGTTACATTCACATGATTTCTCTAACCTCTATCGTTTATTAGTGGCTATAAAATTATTCTTATGAAAGTTTATTTTTCTATTTACTTCATTTTAATCGAGATAAACCTTTGCAGAAATAACTATATTACGAGGCGTGTTTCTAAAGCAAGCGCCGATAATTTTTTTAAAAAATAACAGAACATTATTTTCCAAATACTTCATTATCATTCATTACCTTACACCTTACACTACTTCTCCACATAGTTACCGCCGTTATTCAGGCACTTGTAGCGGGAAACCATTTTTGTATGCCTTCGTCAAAGAATGATGCCGCCTGTGATGAAAGCTAAGCCTACACTTCTTGTTTCACATCATCGTCATTGAAATGTTTTCCACCGAGGAATTTCTTCAGATGACGAAACAAATGAAATCGCTTGGTGCCAAATCCGGACTGTAGGGAGGGTGGTCGAATTGTTCCCAACCAAATGGTGTGATCAGGTCTTGAGTTTGTTTGGCTGTGCGTGGTCTGGTATTGTCACTCATTGTTTCCCCTTAAACCTCACACATTTGGCGATGAATGTTTTCTGGCGTAACATTTCTTGCATTCAAAAAACGAATCAATGATCTGACTTCACAGTCGGCGGATCGTTCGCTTGTTTTGAACATCGCTGACAGTGCATCTGGCTTCTTAATGAATGGAGGAAATGATCGCGCATCCTACTGCAGCGCTGCAGCGGCAAAATATTAAAACGGCACTTACTTTAAAAATACGCCTCGTGCATACAAAAGGAATAGCGACAGTCAAATGTTTAAGAACTGGACGCTATATGTTGGCCCTAGTCTTTCTATGCAATCGCGAGAAACAACTGAATGTCGACAGGACTTTAAAAGAATGACAAAGTATTGAACAAATCGAACCATTAATAACGGATATATCGGAATTGGCTAATGCCACAAAAGTTATTTGAAATAAATTGTGCGTTTTAAATAGATCTACACTTTTTGTGTAGTACGTTTCCGTCTATTGCTTAAAGTTTACCAGTTATACAAGATTATACAAAATTCCTTCCGAATGAAGAGGTTTTAAAGGCTATTCCCAGCAAGTTCAAGATATACATTTTATTTGTCATGTAAATATCCCTAATAAACGGCATTTTAATCAAAATCATTAGAGCCATTTTTTAGAAAATAAAAAATGTCGAAGAATGTTCAATAAAAAATAAATATTTGGTTTGTTAACGACGCTGTCCATTGCCAGGATCATATCAGCGCCGCCAGTGTTCCGGAATTTCGTCCAGCAGGTGATTTTTTACATGCTAAATCTACTGACACGGGGCTGTCACTTTTAAGCACACTTAAGAACTACCGATCTAGGCCGGGTTTGAACCCGTGACTTTGGCATCAGGCCAGCACCTAACCAACTGAGCCACCAAGACCGACGGAATGTTCCAAGTAAAGGGTAGTTGGAGTGGGGGGATTTTCTTGAAAATCCTTGTTTCGCATCTTTGGAAGATACTGAAGTTAAATACATACCTACTAAGTTTGGTTTTATCCGACTTTTCGATTTTGAGTTATACTGTTCGCAGACACTCACTCACTCACACACACACACACACACACACACACACACACACACACACACACACACACACACACACATTTGCGCGAGCGTGAACCGTTTTCTAAAAACGTTTTGGGGGGGTTTAGAGAGCTTCAAAACATATTTCCAGTGAAATTTCGAAATCGAATTTTTGGGTGGAATACAATACTTCCCCTACTTACTATACGTAGTAGAGAAAATAAAAATTTATCTCGTTCTAAGATATCTGCTATATTCCAGAAACACGGAAGGTACAAATTCAACTCGCTCCTATTTTGCATATCGCTAAAACGCCTGATTCGTTTCCATCTAGGGACTTGTTCTGGTGAGGCATTTTCTTGATCACAAAGGTATATTCCAGAAATGTTAAACACTGGATCACTTCAGGTTAATTTGTGTCGTTTTAATTAATTAGTCTCTCTCGGAAGGTTGGTGGGATACGTTTAAAACGCTGCAGAACTGAAACGGCATTCGTACATTCATCAATTCGGATCCACTTTACAAACTCAACTTTTTCCTACTGATAATGTTATTACTGAAATGTATGGTTTCCCTCTCATGGCAACACACTAGTAATCACGATCGCATTTCTGAAACTGATGTTCTCTCTAATATGGCTGAGTGGTGTTTGCTAAGATTGTTGCGTGAATAAAATAATTTAATCAGTACTCCAACTACGGACAACCCAAAAAGAAGCATCAATGCACAGACAACAGTCTAGCAACAGATGCGATAATCTTTTGACGGTTTTATGGTGATAGATGGCCGTGATTGGTTGAAAATGATCTAAATACTTAAGAGTGAATTGGCATATGAACGACTGAGTCGTAGTAATATCATTAGTAGTTTTCCATATCATCGAGAAACATGAAAACAGGATTGGTATGGTGGTCTGGTGGTTAGCATGCGAGCCTCCAAATCCAGAGGTCCCAAATTCGAATCCTGGTTGGAGGGTGGGGATTTTTCTTTAGCCTGGATTATTCCCAATACTTTCTAGTGTCTGGAAGTGGAATGAGAGCGTAAATGCGTGTATGGATTTAATGATTAGAAAAAAAAACCCAAAGTAAAAAAAAACAACAAATAAAGAAAGATTAACACAATAGTTAATGAGTGGACATCATTACCAATGGGCAATTGTTGCAAAACCGCCGATATGACTCTAGGTGTTGAAGTCGGCATATAAATGAAAAAAAAGGGTACATAATTACATAAACGGTATTAACACTTTCTCTGTATTATTCAATTTAATGTACTGACATCTTATACAATTTCATTCACAGGACTTTTAGTTTCTATACCAGCTGCAAACAATTAAAAATCAGATGCTTCAGTATACGATAATTTCGCAGACACCAGGTACAATAACCTGATTTCGATAATTTGTCAATGTGAGATGGACGTTCTCCGCATTAAACAGCACTAGGACGCTTTAAATTGAGAGACTCCAAAACCTTCTTAGACTTTATGTGGACCATTGCACGTACCGATTTGAAATTTTACACACAATAGCTTGAACAAAATTTGTCGATAAGTTTCGAATTGACTGAAATCGGTACAAAATTAAGGGTAGTTTACATAATGGGCCTAAAAATAGTGATAATTTACTCACATAGCGAAAGTTTTCCGAACGAGGCTAGTTAAAAGAAAAACTACAAGCATGTACATTATTGAGTCTTAAATGGGTTAAAAGAAACCTAGCAAAATAAACCTTCTTCATCGAGGACATCAGAGCACAATTCTGGCTACCAAATACCAAGGCCTATGAGAAGACACTACGGCTACTAAATGAGAAGAATAACGTTATATGGCCGGACTTCTACACAACAGACGCAATAACGACAGCAGATTGGAAGCAGTCAAATTACCAGTCAGACACATAGTGACAAGATATGCAACGCACGGGTTTCATCACAAACTAAGCTGAAACCAAAGATTCCACCAACCAGAAGAAGAATGCGTGTGCAAAATGTGCAACAAACACTGTGAAAGATATCATGCTCAAAATTGCAAAGAAAGGACATCAATAATAAGACTAGGACAAGAATAAACTATATATCACTATGCACATTGTGCGCTTTTCTCTCTTATATAAATGGGCTAAACGTACTTTTAATCGTCTGCAACTTGGCTAAAGGAAATAACCCTTTTTTTATTTTAATTTTATTGCCATAAATTAATACTTTTTAAAAACATATCAGGTTCATAGGAATGCACCCGGAAATGCCATTGATTTGCTTGGCACTTATCTTAACGGTAAGATAATAGGTACGCGATAACTATTTGCATTGCGGTATATTATATCCTTGCAAGAGGAGGCCTTAGCCCTTCAGGGACGATTCGGTTATTCATTCATTCACATATACGAGTTCAAAGAGACGCGATTACTGCACAATGCGATTTCAACGCAGAGTAGTTTTCCGGCTGTTCTGCGATCTACCGACTGCATTACAGCCATTATTGCATCATGTCGTTCCAGCCGAGAATGACGATATCGTTGCAGGCAACAGGGGCAGATAAACTCATGATGGCACATTTGAAAAACTTAAGTAATGTTTATTTTGATAGTGATTTTGGCTCAGGTGCCATTTTATGGAGATGCGCAAATCGTAATGGCGAAGAGCCCAGTTCTGGTGGGCTGCCGATCACATTGAAAAGGAAACTAAACAAGGAAAGAAAATTGAAAGATATCATTTTTTCTATATTCAAAGCAAAGTAGTCATGATCAGGACAGCGCACACAAATTTTGGGAGTCCGATATGACCTGCACAATAATGGGAAAGAAATGACATGCGGGTAGCGAAGAATGGCACAAAATGACATAACATTGTAAACTGTATCCAGTTTTCTGATATTAAATTGTATAACCCCTCCGGCCCGCCTTAAGTCCCTAGTTTCGCGACATGTGTGATGTGTCTACAATGCCCCCCCTGCTTTTGGACATTTTTAGGCGCTACAGCACCTGCAAGTTGTTATGTGTCACATTTAAAGGCTGCACTTATTTACTGCTAAACATTAAGTTTTAAAACAATTTTCTATTACTTTAATTCCACAACATTGTGTAGATATATTCAAAACCAAAATGGATTCCACAAATTATGTGTCAGGAGTGCAAAACTTTACTGCATGTCCCTAAATGATGAAAAGAGAAACAATTTCCAGACTTGCAAATTAAATTTTTGCTTACTGAAACAAAAAATAAAATGTTTGCAGGAGTAAACTGCTTTGTTCAAACTTTTGATGTGTGCTGAAAATAACTTTTTTCTCATTCCTCCTTTTGTGCTCAACACAATAAGTAATCAATTTACATTGACATTCCAAAGAAACTGCAGTCTTTTCATTAAAACTTGTGTGAAAAGTTTTGTTTTGGAATGCCATGTAAGTTTTCCAGAAGAAAATGTTAGTAAACCAAAGAGGAGGAAAAAAAAGGCACTAATACATCTACAGAAATGAAACTAATTTATCAAAAGATGTGTGTTATATCCTAAGTATGTATACAAAAACTCAAATATATAGCTTCTGAAATGCAATAAGCTGAGTCTTTTTAGTTTTTACCACATCTTATGTCTGCATAAACAAGTCTTGTTGCAAAGTTAGGTAGTACATGTATATTAGGTAGTTTTCTTTACGAAAAATGCTTGTTATGATTCAATCTTATCAGATTTATGTTTCTTACCAAACTTCTTATTTTTGAAAGGATTTTCTCTACCCACTATTGTTCATTTTTATACATCTACAAATTGCTCTTGCAAAAACTTATTTCTTCGCATTTGCAAGAAAGAGAAAAGCCAGTTTCTTGTTAGTATTATTCTGCATGAGGATAAGACTTTTTGCATAATGAGTAATATTCATGATTAACTAGGTAGAGAGAAATGTATAACATAGGTTCCCAAACTTCTGTGTATTACAGAAGGTGTGAGGTGCACTCCTGCAACCATTAACCCATCAGCTTGTTTCACATTCAAGCTACCAGCTGACCTGGAATCAGATGATGTGACTACTGCAATACTGTGGATATACAAGCTACGTGACAATGGTGATTCGCGGAATCAAACATTTGTTGTTTCAGATGTTGCTCACTGGGATTTGAATCAAAGTGTTCAAAAAACCAAACCATTAGTAATTCATGACACTGATGTGAAAGGTAAGAATATCATGTGTTGTGAATAAATTGTTAATTTAGAGTAAAGCCACAAAATTAATTAGTGTTTTAATATTAACAAAGTAATATTACTATGTATTCAGCAGCTGTTGTTTGGGCAATACTATGTGGTCCACCTGTCCTTACAGTATTTGAGATATGCAACTCTTCAATGTCCTAAAGTTAATTAAGTCAACATTGGTCTGCTTGCCCACTGCATTAACTCAGCCTTCCATTGAAATGAAAACAGATCTCAGCAATAGCAACTATGTCATTTCCAAAAACACGAGACTACTGCGTGTTGTGCTGTGTTGCTATGATATTATAAAGGTAAAGGGGTTTTCAACTTTATCTGTAATCAAATTGCATAAATAAAGGTAGACAAATGGATAAAAACTAAAGGGTATGTCAGAACACAGAAAGTGAGGTTAAGCAAACAACTTTTAGTGTTGCTTCTGTCATCTACTAGAGGCAGAAGAGCGGATAGAAGTCTATTTAAAATGTGATATAAATAACAAATTAAAATGTGATTATATTTCTACACTAATTCAATATTGGATTTCCAATAAAAAACAGCAAAACCCTGAAGGGCATATTAGTGTTTGGAAAACAAGTACAGCTTCTCAACAGTTTGCAGAGATGCAGTGTAGTAGATGATTACACAAAATGCTATATCAGTATGTACAAAACTTTTATAAATGTATAAATGAGGAACTAAAAGAGAGAGGAAATGAAAGAGCTGTTGTTGAAGTAGAAAACAAAACTAAAACATTGTGGCAAATAGTTCACCAAGAAACTCCAAAATATTTCTTACAAAACTGCATAAAGAACAAATTAATGAAGGCAGTCGAATAAACAATCCCAAGAGCAGAGCATAAAGTTTTAACACAGATTTTTCAGAGATCGCCCATAAACTGGTGGAGGAAAGTGCTAATGAAAAATATCAGACAAAATACGAGGGCTGATCAGTAAAGACTGAGACTAATTTTTTTTCACAGATATTTATTACTCCGTTTCAATGTTGACATGATCTTTTTCAAAGTAGTCCTCTCCTACTTGAATGCACTTTTTATAGCATCTCTGCCAGTCCTCGAACACATGGTACAGGCCATTCTTTGTCAGGTCTTTGAGAATCGCCTCACTTTTCTTCAGCACTGCTTCAGTGCTCTCAAATAGAGTGCCCCGGAGCTTTGCCTTTAGTGATGGGAATAAAAAGAAATCACAGGGAACAAGATTGGGGCTAAGGCAGATGCAGCGCACAGGTAATGTTGAATTTAGCCAAAAATTCCTGGACTTGATTTGCAACGTGAGGCCGCACATTGTTGTGATAAGTTCAGGATGTTTCCTTGCAATGTGCTTCCTCGGTGTAGCCAATACTGATGTGTAGTACGCTGCTGTAACAGTGGTGTGAGTGGGAACAACAATCACAGCGGCTGTGTTGATGTTGACTTCAGTCATAACAGAAGCCGAAGCACCAGGCCCACCTTGCTTAGCACAGAGGACTTGCTCTACTTTGAAGTCTTTGAACCACCTAAACACTGTTGCACGAGGTAGTGCATCTTCACCGTATGCTTGCTTCAGCTTTTCCAAAGTTTCAGAGGCTGTATGATTTAAACGAAAACAAAATTTTATTTCTCCTCTTGTGTCACCTTCATTTTGTGGTATGCGAAATTCAACTAGGGTCAACAATATACAGCATCACTACCAACCTACCGATATGAGAGTGCTGCCGCCTATGGACATTATACCTGAAACCCCGCTCTTTTCAAATATTCATGGTAGAGACAGGAAACTCTCAAGAAAGCTACAGGAAAAAATCAATCTCAGTTTTTATTGATCAGCCCTCGTAATATCTTGTATGCCCCATACAACAGAGAATGAAATAGAGAGGGTAGTTAAAGGTCTAAAATATTGTAATAAAGAAGTGTATCAGTCACATTAAGTTTTCCTTAACCATGTACAAGGTGTGGTTTTAAAGAAGTACTGATGATTTTTTTATAAAATAACAGAGCATTATTTTCCAAATACTTCATTATCATTAAATTATCTTACAGATTATACTACTTCTCCACATAGTCACCACCGTTATTCAGACACTTTGTATAATGGGAAACCAGTTCTTGTATACCTTCATCAAAGAATAATGCAGCCTGTGTTGAAAGCCAAGTCTGCACTTCTTGTTTCACATCATCATCATTGAAATGTTTTCCACCAAGGAATTTCTTCAGATGAAAATACCTTGGTGCCAAATCCGGACTGTAGGGAGGGTGGTTGAATTGTTCCCAATTAAATGATCTTGAGTTTGTTTGGCTGTATGTGGCTGGGCATTGTCACTCATTATTGTTTCCCCATAAACCTCATAAAATCGGCAATGAATGATTGCTGGTGTAATATTTCTCGCATTCAAAAATGAATCACTGATCTAATTTCACAATTGGCAGGTCGTTCGATTGTTTTGAACACTTTAAAATGCTCTAACGACAGGAAAACACAAAGTGATGATCACTCACAGCTGCATCTGGCTTCCTAATGAATGGAGGAAGTGATCACGCTTGCTCAACATTGTGACTGCAGCGGCAAAATATTAAAATGTTACTTACTTTAAAAACATGCCACATATAACATTTCATTGAAAATGGCAGTTTTTTTCCTACATGTAAAACAGCTCAATAGTAAAGCTACTCCATAAGAAAGGAGAAAAGAACATCTCATATGATTAATATAAATATTTAATTTCTTTTAAAGCAATAATTTATGACAGAATAATGAACTTGATAAAAGGTTTAATGCACTATTTGCGGCAGATAGATCAATAAAATCAGCAGTAGGAAAACTACTGAATAAAATGCAGGCAGCAGCAGATAAAAAGTTATAAATAATAAATAGGTTTTTAGACTTAAAGCACACAACATTCTGGCGTATAAAATTGTTTTATATAAGTTGAATAAATATGTTATTTGAGGTATAGTGAACTCTTTCTTAAAATCCTAGGTAGGAATAAGGTTTGCTGAACTCTGTCTAGAAAACAATAATGAATTAAAAAAGTATTTTCGATGTCAAAGAAATTAAAACAAGGTGTGCCTCAAGAATAGTATATTTCTCATATTTCCAGATTTTTCTAAGTTGCAGTTATAACTTTTGGGGGAAATTGTTCAGAGAGCAAGGGAATCTAGACTTTTGTGGTTGTTTTAAAAGTTCATTCACTTCTAATGTGGAATTTAAATGCATGCTAAAAATTGCTGGTCTTCTAGAACATCACTTCAAGCATATCATTCTACTAATTCTGGATGGAAATTGAGACTGATGTTCCTAGGAGACTATAAACTGTGGTTTACATAAAATTAAATCATGAGTGACTGGTGGACCACCTGGTACATTTCACAGATGGATCTTTCAACAGTTCTATTTCATCAAATGGGGAACATGAAATAAATGTTCTAAAAAATCTTCTTTTGCTAGCAATAACTTTGAATCTAGTTTTGATTAAATATTTCATACAATGATTGATTAATTAAGTGTATTTAAGTATTTTTGGGATGATTCTTCTTCTATAAATTCATTTAAGGTGGATAATTTCATTCAATAATGTTGGTAAAGAAACAAAATCTCTTTTTATACTTAACTGAACTCTTTCCATTAGTTTTGTAAATTAATATATATTTTTCTGTTCTTCTACAGCTGGCTGGGTGAAAATAAATCTCTTATATACTTTGACTAACTGGCTAGAGTATCAAGAACTGACACATGCAATTCATATAGCTTGCAAAACCTGTGTACGTGATGTAGGCAATTCACCATTATCGGTGGAAGCCGAACAAAAACCCTTTATTATTATTACTACAAATACCGCTAGAAAGGTAGGTAGAGTTATAATTTTAATGCAGTCTAATAGTTATGTTGAATGAATCACCAATTAATCTCATCAAATCATGACAAGATACAGTTAATGGACAACTGAAGCAGTTAGCTTCATTGCTGCATCATTTAATAATGCTATTATTAGTAATTATGATAATAAACTCTTGAAGGCATCTATTAGATTAAATAGAAATACTCATTACTTGTTTAGGATTACAAGCTCAGCATCCAGAATACTGACTACTGTACCATTGATGTCATCACATCCATGCTTTATAACCAAATATCATATAGTGATTCCTACTTTAATGTTGCATTTCAAAATGTTTCATCATCTGATATTTTACTCAAAAATCTTTACTGTATTAAAGCTTACTTACTTAACATTCATTCAGAATGTGTTTCATAAGCTTTTGCTTTCATCATCAGCTTTTTTAAAATGCTAATTCTATTATTAGTGGCATCACAGTAACCAAGCCCTCCCCATAATCTGAGTTAATAGATATTTATGCTCATATTTTCAAAATGTGCAATAATAAGATGATGACAATTCTCCATCCTATATACTGGGGTGGATATAACAAATTCATTTGTTGCTTGCATAGAAATTAGAGTAAAAAATGGCGTGTTTTGGAGTATCACATGGGAATAACACTTGCAAATGACAGTAGAATCCAGCCATTGCAAAATGTAAACATTGCAGGTTTTTGCTCTATTTCTTAGACATAAACTTAATACTACACACATAGAAACTTAAGGTCACAAAAGTTTAGTATTAACTCCTAAACCATGAAAGATATGCCAAAATAATTGCTAACTTTTGTTCTTGTAACTGATTACTAAATGCTATTTTAGCTCTTTCCATCCGGTATTTCAATACTTACTGTAAGGCAGACCTTAAACCCCACAGTATAGCAGTTATTATGCCTGGATAATAATGTGTAAAGGTCTAATTACAAATGTTTGTTGGGGTTAGTTGCCTGGATAATACTTTTACAGAGGTTTTTTTTTTGTCCTGAAAGGAATTTCTGTAACCGGGTTGAGCACTTATTTATTTTTACTTCGTCCATCATCTCTGTTAACCTAAACTGTTATAAATAGCATTAAATTATCAAAAAGCAAATTAATAAAAAAAATAAATAAACAAAATAAAAAACAATAAAATAGTCCTTGTTCTATTTAATAAATAAGCTTTAATGATTTTAAGTAAATTGATGTCACCTTCAGTAATCTATGAAGTATAACAAATTATCAGTAATGACATTTGTATCAAACCTTTCATTATCGAATAAATATATCATATAAAATAATACATTTACTCTTTACAGAATCGTCGTCCAAAAAGGAACCTCAGCTGCCATGCAGGAATGAATGAATGCTGTAGGGAAAATCTGTACATAAGTTTTGCTGATATTGGTTGGGATGACTGGATACTGCAACCTTCAGGCTATCATGCTTACTTTTGCAGAGGTTCCTGCTCATTAGCATCTTCAATAACTAACAGTGGAACTCATTACTCATCAGTGCTCAGGGTAGGTAACAACCACCACTTACCATTTCTACATCTGTTCTGAATGAGTACTAAAATACTCAACTGTTAAACAGCAGAGGAAAAGTATTGCACATGATTCTGAAGTTATAATGGGATGTGACAAGCATTAAGAAAACCGTAACAATTACACATTGATTTCACAAGCTATCACTTGGTCTATAGCACTGGTAAATCAAACATAAAATTCTGATGTGTTACATTCACATGGCTTTCTGACCCTCTATCACTTATTGGTAGGTATACAAATTATTCTTACTAAAGTTTATTTTTCTATGTACTTCATTTTAATTGAGGTAAACCTTTCTGGAAATAGCTGCATTACACACTTCATTACAGACACAAAGGGAATAGCGATAGTCAAATGTTTTAGAACTGGATGCTATACACTGGCCTTAAAATTCCATACTCTTTCCATGCAGTTGCAAGAAACAACTGATAATCGACAGGACTTTTAAAGAATGGCTAAGTATTGTACAATTCAAACCATTAATAACAGATATTTCAGAAATGGCTAATGTCACAAAAAAGTTATTCGAAATAAAGTGTATATTTTAAAGAGATTTACATTTTTTTGTGTAGTACATTTTCTTCTATCACCTAATGTTTACCAGTTATACAAGATTATATAAAATTCCTTCCAAATGAAGAGGATTTTATTGGATATTCCAAAAAAATTCAAGATACACATTTTATTTGACATGTAAATATCTTTAATATATGGTATTTTAATCAAAATCATTTGAGCCATTTTTTAGAAAATCATACCTTTTGAAAAATGTTCCATGCAAAGGGTAGCTGGGGTGGGGGAATTTTATTGAAAATCTTTGTGTCATATCTTTGGAAGATAGTTTGGCATTTATCTTACTTTTTGTTTTTGAGTTATGTTGTTCACAGACACACATGAACGTTATTCTAAAAATGCTTTTTTTTGGGTTCAGGGAGCCTCAAAACACATATTCTGGTGAAATCTTGATATCAAATTTTTGGGTGGAATACAATACTTCCCCTACTTGCTATGCATAGTGAAGAAAGTAAAAATCTGATGTGTTGCATTCACATGACTTTCTCAACTCACTCTTTTACAAACTACTCCTATAAAAGCTTATCTTCTATATACTTCTTGTTAATGGAGATAAATCTTCATTACACATTTTGTTGTAGGCATAAGAAGGATACAGTAAGCTAAAGCAACAGTCAAATGTTTAAAAAGTGGATTGCTATGTGATGACTTTGAAATTCCATGTTCATTGTATCACCATGAGAAAAACCAATAGCAACTTACCACTTGAAACAAATATAAGTATTTAAGAATTCAAATCAATTATCATTTAACATAAATTGTGTCCTTTAACAAGATCTACATTTTTCATGTGGTAAGATTTTGTTTACCTCTTATGGTTTACAAGTAATACAAAAGTTGTTCAGAATAAAGAGGACTTCACAGGCTATTCATAGAAAATTGAAGATATGCATTTTATTTGTCATGCAAATATCTTAAATGTATGGTATTTTAATTAGAATTGATACACCACTTTTGAGAAAATAAAAAATAAGATTTTTTCATGTAAAGGGTAGTTTGGGGACACACGCACGCACGCACGCACACACACACACACACACACACACACACACACACACACACACACACACACACACGCACGCACACACACACACACACACACACACACACATTGATAGCCGAGATTTTTAAAGCACAGGCTCATAAATGGGTAGTCTGTGGTTCAAATCCCACCAGGACCATTCCTCCCTAACTGAGGTTTCTTCTGGGTTTTCCTCAGTCTGCATAACTGGCAAATGCCGGGGAGGTACCCTAAACTTAAGCCTGGTACGTTTTCTTCCCAAATTTCCTTGTAGCATCAGTGTTACCACCTGAAGTGCCCTATGAAGTAGAAGCGGCATTAAACACTATTAAAAACACACACAGATCTTTCCTAAAACTGCTTTTGTTGCATTCAGGGAGCCTCAAAAGCTGCATCAAATGTTTGGATGGAATGCAATACTACCTATACTTACTATAGGTAAGCAGTAGAGAAAGCAACAATTATACATAATGGTTGTTATGCATAGTAATGGAGTGGTTTTCCTTAGTTCCTACTTGTGGGCAGTGGTGTAGCATCAGGGGAGACAGGGTAGACAAGACAAACATTATTTTGGCTGATTTTTTTAGACTTCCATCACATTAAAATAAAATTGGTGTCTTTTATTGTATATAAATAATTTATATATAATTACTAATAAACATAGAACAAGAGATACTTCACTCTTGCCATACATGGTTGTCCCTCTTGCACAGACATTTCCTTATGTGTCTACTCTGCTTCTGCTAAAGCAAAGTAGCAAAATAAATTGGGAGAGAGTGCACTGCTCCATTCACTTTCTTTGCATAGCTTCCAGCACCTCTTGGATATACATTTTGCCATATTTTGCCTTCAATAGTGCTCAGAATACTACTGTACATGGTCTCTTCACTGCACTTCTAATGTTCAATGCCAATCTTTGACTGACCAGGGTAGACACGTCTGATGGTCAATGGTGCAAGTATATTGTCCATTGACCCAAAGTTATTTTTCTTCTGAGTGTGCGAGTGCTGATGTTGTTTGTGGTAAATTTATTAGTGCATCTGTGGCTTTTAAAGCTGTGTTGCACTGATTTCTGGAAGTGCAGAGTTCCCATTACTCAGTAGTAGTCTTTATTCACTGTAAAATATACAGTCCATATATGGTTTCATAAAAAGAAAAAAACAAGGTACAAAAGTTTTACATAATATATACAAAAGGTATTAGCCAAAGAATTAACAACAGAGGGTTAGAATTATAAAGTATTAACTCCTTAAAATCATAATACATACAAAGTAAAACATATTAACAAAAAAAAGACAAAGAAAAGAAAAACAGTGGGTTACAATCTTAATTTTATAAATTCATTAGCATCGTAGAATTTGTATGTTGACAATTTTTGTAGGTGCCTTAGATTTGAACTTTTTTTTTTTTTTTTTTTAAATATTCTGAACGATTTAGGTAAATCTTTGTACAGAGAACTGGTTGTGGATATAAGAGCTCTGTTACAGCAGTGTAGTCCCTTTAAACTACAAGAACTTTTCATGTAATTTGAGAAACTAAATAGCAATGAAGGTAGATTTTAGCTAGTTATTAGTGAAGCCTGCCTTAATGCTAAACTAAATTCAATCTTTGTTATTTCAGTGTCCAATACCAGTAATAATTTATGCTATCTTTTCTTGAATTTCACTAATATTAATAGACATAATGGTTAAACTGAATATGTTATTAATATTATTTTCACAATACCTTTTAGTACTACTAATTAACATGTAAAAGAAATAACTGGTCTTATTTATTTATTTCCTATTCCTCATTAGCCTTCTACATCTGAAAGGAGTTTACTGACTTCTAAACTTGAGCTTGAAATCAGTGATACATCAAAACACTGCATGTTAAGCTAATAATCATTTTTCTTTCTTTTTTTTCAGAGGTTAACGTTTAGCAATAATTCTAGAGGTAGAAGAGTTGAACTTGTACCCTGCTGCACACCTACTTCACTCTCCTCATTACAACTTCTATATGTGGATAATAACCAGACTGTTACACAAAAGACTTTACCTAACATGGTTGTAGATTCATGTGGTTGCATGTGATGATTAAAAGTGTGATAGCCCAGTGTTGTGGCTAATTAAGAGCAGTATTTATTTGTACCTGTCAGAAACAAGTGACATTTGATGCAGTGGTATAGTGATGTATACCAAGTACACACTTTTGATGCAAAAGAATTTCATTTCTGACATAATGCTGAAGAGATTCACCATTTTCCAGCACCTGAAGTCAACATTATTGCTGATGAGAGTGTGAGTAGCGCTAGCCTAGTTTAAGGTGGTGTCATTGGCTAAAACGTTTATACCCTGTTAAATTTGTTTTTGATAATATCTTATTGATCATCATGCATTTCCTGCACCTGGAAGTGAAATAATGAAAACTCACTTCTTAATTTTTGTAGCAATATGAGTGGTTCTGTGAGAGCAGCCCAAATTTCCTTTGACCTCTTTCAATCCAGTAGCCCAATTATTGATTAGTATTAACAGTGAACCACGACCTAGCACTTCAAATAACTTAAGAGAGTCCAATCTATAAGTCTTTCTAAAAGGAAACAGTAAGTAAAGAATTTGAATTTGTACTTTAAGAGTTATCAACACAGCTTTTCACTTGTAACAGGTTTAAGAAAAGGGTGTAAAAAGCTAGCGTATGAGTTAGACCATTTCACCAGGCAACTCAGGGCTTGGTGCCATGGGTACTAAAATGGCTTTGTGGCAAATGTTGTGGTGATTGGGAAGATTTCTCTCATTTTACAAGCTATTGGTTCCCCCAATTGCTCAATTTTTACCTTCATCTTTATATGCATCTTCTTTTTATTTCATATTCAGTCTCTCACCTATGGCAGAGCGTGCTGATGGGAGAACATCATCAGCATGTCTCCCAAGTCATCTACTTTCAACTCTCTTTATCACATACAGGCAACGTTTTGCTGTTGATGCACTAACTACTTTCAGCTGCTGCCATTACAGTTTCTGAGATCTCTTAAAGCTCTACTTCTCCCAAAGGAGTTTAATAAGGAGACCTCATGAATTTTGAAGTTGATGTCAACAATTCTTGGATGAAAGTCCTATATAGAAATAGAGACAAGGAAGGATTCACATTTCTGACCCTCCCCATATCCATGTAGGGGTATGTCTCTGCATTCCTACCAAGAGGACCTGAGCTTGAATTTCATTTGGGAGTATTGCCTGGATGCAATTTTTTCTAGGGTTTTCCCTTATCCTTAAAAGACAAACAGCCAGGCATATGCTAGTATGGAGTAATAATTTTGAATATTTTCATTTCTAGGCTATAATAAATAAGCCTACAAAGCCTACACTTCTTTCATCATCATAGGCCTGGTGAGAGAAACATAAAATTTGGTGGCATAGGTTCACCTCAACTTAGGTTTCTGGGGTGAGAGTAGAATGTGATGCCCATTGCTCCAACCAGACAATATAATGCTGGATTCTAGCTGACCCTTAAGTTTTAAACACCAGTTCTCAGTATAAGAGAGCCAGTGTAAAAAATCTTGAACAAGCATCTGCTTATTTTTAGCCTAGATTAGGCAACTGCAATCTTAATAAATTGATGACTTAATAGCTGTAACATTCCCCTTATAAAGCATCCTGTGCTTCTCTGATTTTTTAAGGTGACTAGTGTATGAGATGGAAGTAGCAAAATAAATATGCTCATACTATAAACCAGTGGCAGCTGGCAATGAAGGACTCTAGGGCAGCACACTCCCCATAAATAAAAAATAAAAATAGGAAAGGAACGATAACATCAGATATCATTGTAGTATTAATTTCTACACTCTTCTGCACTCATACCTATACAATGAATAGCATGAATGTTTTCATTAGAGAGTGTATTTCGGACTACATCAAGTCCATCCAGTAATCCTTGTGTTTGTGGGTACTACTAGAGGTGAGACATGCAGGGAGGAATGCTTCAAATGAGGGCAAGGGGTGCAGAGAGGTAATAGTTATTTGGCGGAGTTCGAGGCGCTTTTCTATTGGTTCTTTCTCCACACTGTCTTTTCCATGTGGAGTCATTCAGTTTTACTACTGCCACCATATGAAAAAGAAATGTACTTAGTCCTGTCTAAAGTTAATTCTGTTACATAAATGGACCTAAAACTTAATTAAATTCTTAAGTTATACTGCAATTTAAAGTATGGGATTGTAGAGTTAAAATGATTCAGAGCAGAAAATAAATAATTCCCTTTATACTACAATCTATGTTGGTCACTTTTGTTTGCACGTCACATAAGCACAGTGCTTACCTCACACCAGTGCTGTGATTCACACACATATACAGGTTAGTTGCGTACAGGGTTTGAAAGCACTTGTTGTGTAAAATACCTAACTTAACCAGTTAATTCAGTGCAAGTAGGGACCATTAAAAAGCTGTAAGTGTGCATTTAAAGTTAAATTAATTAGTTAAGGAATCGTAATGAACAGTGTGAATGACAAAAAAGACAGACTTAATGCTTTAGCTATATGTTATATTGAGAAGACTCTGATTTCAACCATTTTCCTGAACAAAAGGAGAGAACCTAATCTACAAGAATATTAATTAGATTAGTTTAGTTATAGTCAAGTAGATGCATAATAATTTCCTACAGATCATTTTATACTCTTGAACATTTTTCCTGGTATCATCACATACACATTTAGACACAACATAAGGTTGGCAACTAGCAAAAGTAACTCTACACGTTCCCACTTAAGAATTTATGTTCTTACTCTGACATCTGAATAAATATTATTATAGAAGGTAGGAACTTAGAAGAAATATGTTCACAAAACATAGATTTATCAATGTGCAAGCATGTGTGATTAATATTTATAAATCATTTATTTTGTGAAAACAAAGCACAGAATATCCATTTGTTATAGAACCATGATTTTTCCACAAAAATTTTAACCAATATTCGTTAATGCATGGGTGCACTGTATAATATAAATGACAAAAGGCTTCCTGTTACTGAAAGGAATAATACAATAATTATTAATATAGTTTAATTTAAGCTCGCTTTATAGATGTGTTTTATTGCATGTTTTATTTCTGAATTGCACTAATGCATAGGATTTTGTATATGCTGAAAAATACATGCAGTAAACTGAACAAATGAGAAATTAAATGCCGAATATTTTGGTCTATATGGTTGGTTTTGTTTACATATTTTTTGGGGTAAATTGTAGAATAAAATCTGCGTGTAAAGTGTGCTTAATATGAAAACATCACCTGCAGCCCTCCCAAATTTGCAAATCATGAGCCACCACTGCTGTAAACTATGGGTACCCAAAAATTTTGAGTCATAATTTGATGCTATTTATACAGCAGTATAAAAAATATTTAAGGAATATTTCAAGCTTGAAACCTAACATTTTAATTTTTTACGGTAAGCTAATGCTTCAAACTGAAATTTCCAAAATGTAATACTTTTTTTATATAGTTGCACCCATCTCCAAAAGTATTTGAGGTAGAAAGCTGAAATGTTTTATGTGCTTTTAGAGTAAACATTTATGAAGAATAATCAAGAATTATATTAATTTTACAAAAAGTATGAACTTTATTTGGAAAAATGTTAACAGAGAAGAATGAAGGATTTTATAAAAAAAATAACTATAGGTTCACTATCTTAACAGTGTACTTTAAATATTATTATGTTTAGAGGAAATACAAATAAACTGAAGTTCATAAAACAATTTATGCCTGAAAACTCAAACTGGACCACATTAAATCATTTGTTTTTCATAAATGATTCATAGGCCAACAAGAGAAAAGCTTTTCAACCAAGAGCTATGAGTCATGACTTGAAATGTTCTTAAAAGATACATTATAAATCCATCAGATTCTGACTTCTTGTATACCAGTACTTTAACGCTCGGATAAGTTGATTTTAATGTTTCCATTGATTCACATACTAGCCCCCTTAAGTCTCACGGAGACTAGTAAAATTCTAGGTTTTGAATAAATGTCAGAGCAAGCTCATTCAAGAAACCTTGAGCAAATATTTGATTTCTTATTCTTGCAGCTACTCACAGCCACAGAGTAAGTGTACAGTAGCTTCCCTTCTAGATGATAAATACCTAGAATCTTCAGCTTTGGCTATCTTATGCAGGTAGTTCTTCAAAGGATAATGTTTAGTAATAAGACTAATCAATAATTGAAGCTTTTTCTTGCCCTCACTGAGTATTTCATGTGTCCTATCTCATTTAGGCCATCCTAGAAGGGCTTTAGAATAGTTGCAACTCTGTATGATTTTCTGGTAAGGTGAATGTTGATTTTTTTTTCTTCATTCTTTGACTGTCTGTCTGGCTGGTCCATATGGCGAACCTATGCAGAGTTCAGGCCCAATAGAGGTTTGTTTCTTAGCCTTTGTTTGTAAGTCTGGCAGCCATTTCATTTACTGCAACTCCCTCATGCTCTGCATTCATCTCAGTTTCACTATATTGTGTAGTATTAAAATGATGGCATCCAGATGCTCCATGAGTAGCTCTGAGTCAAACATATGTGATAATTAATTGTTCTTTCACACAAGCCATGTGTAGGACAAGGTTGGAAAGGTGGCCATGGTAGCTCAGTTGTTTAGAGCAACCAGACAGAAACCAGAAGATCCATGGTTCAAATCCTAGCTTTGGCATTAAATTTTCACGTTGCCATAGTAGCTCAGTTGTTTAGAGCAACCAGACAGAAATCTAAAGATACATGGTTCAAATCCTGGTCATGGCATTGAATTTTTCATGTTGCCATGGTAGCTCCATTATTTAGAGCAATTGGACAAAACTGGAAGATATGTGGTTTAAATCCTGGCTATGACATTGACTTTTTCAGTCTGATTCTACCTTTTCAACCATATGTGCTTTGAGAATTTTAAGAGTTATTTGGCTATCTGAAAGTATTAAAATATCCTTACCAATATATGTTTATTGCTACTTCCCCACACATGAATGCCATAATTTCTGCTTGAAAAGCTTGCAAATTTTTTAAGCTACCTAATGGATATTTTCTGGCAACAGCACCAACTTATTATGATGCTGTTTTCAACTATATTGAATAGGTCCTTCATGTACGTCAAATAAAGCTTTTCCTTTCGAGCAACTGTGTTCAGGATATTCCACAGCTAACTCTTATTAAGTGATATTTTGTGTATCGTGAATCTGTCTCCATATAGATGTTCAGTGTTTATTGACTTGTTCAGTGATTACTGACTTTAAGGCTGAGATGATCTTTTAATATTAAACACTCTTTAGAAAAGCATTTTAATTGATATCTGCCCTCCAAGCCTCAAATTTCTTTCATAGTATGTTGTAAAATAAGTACATTTATTATTCTGCAGAGATTATAATACTCATGTAATTGAGTTTGCCTGAGGGCTTGCCAGACGATATGTAAGAATCTGAAAAGAGAACATCATTAAGTGGTTGATGGTAAAAGCCACAGTAGCTCAGGTGGAAGAGTGTTGATATGGAAAGCTCCTATGTTTCAAATCTCTGCTGTAGCATTGAATTTTTCAATCCTAAAATGCTTCCAATATGATCTTGAATTTAAATTTGACAAGGTATCCTAGTAAGCAACTCCATCCAGACCTCCCTTCCCTAAAACACAGAGGAATTAAATCTATTTCCTCCCATTCTGTAGCCAGTGGTGGTTGCCATAAGCAGCCTATAATGTAATAATATATGCCGAACTTAACTACAATACTGCCCTCTGTTTCTTTAAAGAACATTACATTACATTAATTTGCATTCCATAGATCCTGCATATTTGTCCTTGACAACAGGCTGTGGAACATGTCAACATATTTACACAATATTTACAATATTATTTACAGAATTAAGAGTATTAATTACATAAGACATCATTTAATAACTCATTAATAGTATAAAATGAATGTTCATAAAGATACTGCTTCAGTTTCATCTTAAATGTTTGATTATTTCAGGTCTTCAAATTGTGAGGTAACATATTAAATATTTTTATACATTGACAATGCACTCCTTTTTGAATACATGTGAGGTTAGTTGATAGTATATGTAGCTCAAATCTGGATCTTGTGTTGATATTGTGAATGTCGGAATTGGTAACAAAACAATTCTTATTTATGTAAAATATCATCAGTGTGTATATGTTTTCTTCTGGAAGTGTTAATATCTTAGGTTCTTAAAAATATTTGTACATGATGTTCTTGCATGAGAACCTGATATAATTCTGAGGACCTTTTTATGTAAACTGAAAGTTCTCTTTGAATCCGCAGAACCTTCACAGAAAATTATACCATATTTTATTACCAAGTGGAAGTACGCAAAATAAACATCAGTTCAGTGACTTAACTAGATTTTATCACTGCCACCACCACCATCATGATGTTAAAACTTTGATAGGAGGTGGATAATATTACTGAATGAGTTGCAATGAGTTTTGCAATTATTCTCTTGCAGCTAAATAGTCAAATGTATAAATTCTGAAGAAGTGCAAATTGCACATTTTGAGTAAAACATTTTTAAAAGTGTTAACTGAAAGCAGCTATTCACCTCAACTCATGCAACTAATTTTATCCCTTAAGTAATATATTGTAATGAAATACAAATATATTACCTATCTATATTTTCTATATAAATATTCTTTTATGTGTTATTTTTGTAATTTGGAATACTGAGAAAGGACAAATAACAAAACAATTATGTGCTCTGTAAATTATTGTAACTTGAGGGGCAATGTGGCAAAAATATTGATAACCTACAGAAATCACATTTTGACATTAATAAAAAACATATCTGCTTCCATGTGTTGCAGTGAAAATGTGGGTTTGGGCACAGATAAGTTCTCTACAATTTACCAATCGAAAGGCATAATATTGTGTCTGGTGACAGAAAACATCCAGGAAGGTCAGTAATGCAGATGCCTGAATTTAAAAAAAAAACATGGGTTATCAGGTTTTTCCCTCATACCCCTTATTTATTTTTAAGCTTTTATTTTATATTTTAAATAACACTGAACAATTTTAAGGCTGTGCAAAAACTGCTTATCATCGTAATGTTGGACTCAAACTTATGAGTGTATTTCTTTAAAAGTTGGAGGATGACCTAATATTTCATAAATAGGTACACTGAAACTTCATTTTAAAGACATTAGTATGTCTATACATAATATGTTTAGCACATTGCTGTCCTGATGAAAATAATATAGATATTCACAAAAGCCAACATTTTAGTCCAGTTATGTTTTATCAGTAGGACATTTTTAATAAACATCACAGGGGATTTTCACTCTTGATAAAAGAGAAATTTTAGGTTTATACTGCAGAAAGTTTAAGAAAGAATAAATGAGCACAACCATTGTGAAGAAAGAAAGACAAACCCTTTTATAGTAAACAGTCTGTGTTTCTGTCAAGATAATGCAAAAGTTAGTTCTAATGGGTTGTAGGATTTATAGAGTTGAAAGGTAGCAGACAGTCTGCATATATTGTTATTCAAATCACTTACGAGACTGAAACTTACTTTCTTTCTTAGCAAATTAATGCAAGGATTCCACATACAATTCCAATCTCACTTTCTCCCTAACACACACTTCTCTACACCAGTGTCAGCCAAATGGGACTTGAAATCCCTCTGGTTCCCAATGGAAGTCACTGAGAAGTGTAAGATAGATGAGGCAAGGAGATTGGCAAGACTGCTGTGCTGGTAAAGGGAAGAGCTTGAAGGACAAGAGGTATATATGTTGTACTTTGTATTTATGTGATTATAACATAGAAAGCAGTCAGTCAGCCTGCCCTTCCTTTCCCTTCTCTTCCCATTGTAACCATTACTAATGATTCTCAGGAAGCACCCCATTGCCATGTTTTTTTTTAAGTAGTGTTTAATGCCCATTCTTACTGCATACAGTAACACAGGTGGACACTGATGATATATGAAATGAAATGGCAATTGGGAAAGGAAATTTGGGAAGGAAATATTCCAGAACTAAGTTTACGGTACTTCTCTGGTATTTGCCAGCTATGACTAAGGAAAACCTGGAAAAAACCTCAATCAGTGAGGACAATCATGGCAGGATTTGAACCTCAGACTTCTCATTCACGAATCCATGCCTTAACAGCCTCAGCTACCACATAGGTATGATATCACGTGTCATTCAGTTGCTTGACAGTGCCCCATCACTCATGGTTGGTGATGGAGAATTTTCAATATTATGCAGTACTTTTGGATATTAAATTTAAAAAAATTGAAAGATAAAAGGTTCCTTTTGAGATATTTATTATGCTAGAAAAACTTCACTGCGGTTTCCCAAAATGAGGAAACTGATGTTTCTTTTTCTTTTTCCTTGAACCTTCAAATATATTGAAGGCTAGTAAAATAGTTTTATTTAAGAAACTGCCTAAGGTATGAGAGAAGCCATTTGGTGCTTCATTTAGTTTAAGTATAAATTATAATTAATAAGACTGACCTCAGTTGAACCTTAAATGGAAAATATACCTTCTTCGCTATTTGGTTAAGTGCTATAAATCTAAGAAGTATCCTTGATGTTTATTCAGCACTGTAGCTTAAACAAAACTGTATAGAGGAAAAGAGAGTATTTGAATTAAGAGTTCTAATAATAGTTTCCCTTATACACACTATTACGCTCTGCTAACCAGTGAGGCCACCTTTGAAGTGTGTGGGTAGCATGTCTGTCTTCCAGCCTGGAGGCCCTGAGTTTGAATCTCAGTTGCGGTGAGCTATCTGTATAAGGATTTTACCTTATTCTCATTAGACAAATATTGGGTAACAACTGTTAGGTTCATTTGAGCATAATTTCATCCATTTTATTCACCGTCTCTACAGACCTAAGTTGTTAAAGAAGATATAAATACCTCCCCCCGAAAAAGTGGGGCATATTTAGCTAGTTTTCCAGGTTCATGTCAACTAAGCCTTTGTCACTCTATGTTAAAAGTAGGAGTAAACAAAAAATGTAGGACTCTGCCGAGCACATGGCAGCACCGCGTGGAGGATGACATCGGCGCCAATCAAGAAAGGGATTGACAGTTACTAACCACGTGGCGGAAAGCTTTAAATGATGGATACATCATAGCGGTCGTCATAGCAACGATTAGACGGACCAATTAGAATAAGACGTTTCCATAGCAACGATAGATGCAAAAATCTTGTTGCCGATATTGTAACACGTGATCAGCATGACGTGCCTGGCGAGCAACCGTTCAGTAACTTGAACTGTACATCTTATCTTCTGCTGTCGCTGCAATTACAGAGAGTTCCTTCTTTTAGCCACAGCTTGCAATGTATTTGCATCAGTTTAGAGATTGCCTGTGTACTGTCTAGTTATTTTGCATCATCCTATTTGTACGGTTATTTGCTTTGTGTTTACGTGTTTTGAGTCCGTGTATCTGTGCGCGTGTTGTGAGCATTTGCAATTGTGTTAACAGTTTTAATGGATATTTCACAATATCCAAAAATAGTGATAAAGGCAGCGAGCCAAACGAAAAACTGAGCGTACTCGATAACCGAATAAAACTTTTATATTAAAGGACAAGCGCGGGAAATAATATCTCTGCGAGAGAATCAGCGGCATCTTCCCATTAGAATAAGTATCAATATTTCACAGATATGTCTCTTTTGTTAACGTAGATCTTTACAGTGATATATTCTTGCATATTCTATCCTTTGTATGTAGATTCATTACTTTATAATTGTCTTCATATACGAATATAAACAATGCAGGCGCAATCCAATCGCCTTCATACACAATTCTAATGTGCTCTCCACGTGGTCGTAATAAGCGGCAACATCTCTCCGCGAAATGTCATTCCTTTCTTCTTTGGTAGCGAGTACCCACGAGAGAATGCGAATATGGTACATTGCGCAGCTTGGCGATAATTAGCTTTTAAACATTTTATGTGTTATTCTTATATTTTGCTTTACATCCTAAACTTTTAACACATAATATTAAGAGCCGACAAACAAAAGTACTACCTGAACAGTTCCGCATCTATGATTAAAGGTACTGGATTAAACTGTTAACTTCACTGTTATAATTGTGACACCGGCCGTGAAAACCTACGTTCTTACATGTTAACTTCATGTTTCAGAAATCATTCATTTAATGAATTATCAGTATACCACTTTTTACGAGTCAACAAATTAAGAAAATGATTAGCACCATAGGTTAGAAAACGCAACAGAAAACAAACGCCACCCAAGCACTCCTTCAAGCGTGTTTTCAGTTATACTGAGCATATTTAGGAGTGTTAATTCATGGCCAGAATAGCCAAACTAAAAGAAGGGGCAAAAAACAAAAACAAAGCAAAAGGTGTTTTTGAAAATACCACAGGCATATTCTAATGAGCAAAGCTAAGCAGAGGATATATGGTGTATATCTGGATACACCCTCAACCACTATACTACATATACTCAATGTCATTTAAATGAAGTTTCACTGTCACAAGAAAGGCAGGTACTAATTTAGTCTCTAAATGTGGCTGAGTTATGTTATAATGATGATAATTTATTTGTGTCATTTGTTTACTATTTATATATTTATTGGTATTTATTTGTCAATTAAATGATATGTATTTGAGAAAAGCTAAAATTTACAATTATGAATTCTTTAGTAGTACTCAAAAGGCATGTAAGTACAGTATGGAAAAAAGAATAATGGCAAGAAATTGACTGCTGCTTTGAACATACTTAATTGTTCAGTCAATAATAATTTAATGTCCTTGTGGGTGAAAGTGATAAAATTCTAAACAACTTGAGCATTTTTAGCTTCATTATTTCTTACTATTCAAAACATATATCTCTAGCATTGTTTACTTGCAGCCAATGCAGCAACTATCCCTGTTGTGCATAGTGAGTACAGGCTACTTAATGTCAACATGATAACAGCACCACCATATCAGCACTATTGCTAAATGTCCTGAGTAATACACATGAAGTTCCTGAATCACTGTCCACTTTGTTCAAATAGGCAACCCAGATGACATCAGGGATGGTAAAATGTTTCTACTGTTTTATCATTACATAGAAATATTTGCTTCTGTTTCAGTTATTTTATTTAAAGTTTTCTGGTATTGCCAACAGGCACCATGTAAAGGCAAGCGTATTTGGTGCACTAACATTTAGCTCTAATTGTTGCATCAATCCAACTGATATACTTTGTGTATTATTAACTGCATACTTTTATAATATTACAATATTTATAATATGAACACTAATGCAATATTCTGCAACACATTACAGTATAACGTAACGATGATGATAATATCCTCTTCCTCATGAATCAAACATCCGAAGATTACCTATTAGGTAGCTGCTTTGACCTACATAACAACAGATGTGCTTTGAGTGCAAGTGGTTAGGGCACCAGGTTTCTAACGAAGAGGTTCCAAGTTTGAATTCCACTGCCGTCTACAGAGTTTTATATCTGTAATGCATACTGTACTTATACATGTATGTGCAGAGCCACTAATCGTAAATGAATCACCCCTGAAAGCGCAGCAACACAACCAACATTACTGGTGCACCATGCACAACTCTGATATATAATTTCAAGAGGTGGATAGGGATTCGGGAACACCAAGTATACATATAGTGCAGTTAGACAAAATCATTTTAAACAAGATTGAACTTTACAAATGCATATTACAGAACCACTGTCGCATAATCAGTATTTGCCGGTCAGCCTTATGTGTGTTGGGAAATTAGAACATATAAAATTAAAAAACAAATTTACAGGGTTCTTGAAATTTCTTGTTATAATAAGATGGGAACTCTGGGACTTAAAATTAACAAAAAGTTAACAAGGAAAAGTATAGCATGTTTTCTTCTAACAGAAGTTAGAAAACATAACAGAAATAGATACATCTTGTGTTTAATGAATACAAGATCATGTATAATTTCCTCAGAAGTGATACAAAAAGAGATTGTCTCAATTTTAAACCTTTCCATATTGACTGGAAATTCTCTTTATATACTGTTCAGTACTGATTTAGAACAGTTGCCTCCACTCCTTGAGAACCATAAAATATGTTTATCAACCCTTTGCACCCTGTGAGATCAGAGATGATTGTATTTCTTATAGTACATTTTTAAGACTTTTAAGGCTGTCATTCTTTTTTCCATCAGTACAGCTTGGAAGGTAAGAACATGACCCAAATGCTGGGAAGTGCAGAAACAAAACTAGTGATGGAGTATTCGTGATCAGGATAAAAAATTACCTGCAAGTACAGGGTACTGTTAGCATAGTCACCCTCCCCTCACTTCTCCACAATTTCTCTCCATACATACGATCTTTTAAATGGATTTCCTTTTATGTTGTTAGCTTGTAAGGTATCACTACTACCCAAATCTGCATGTGCTTGGTTCATGTTTTATCCTTACCACATATATGTACAGCATCATACATTTAATATTAAACTTATGTTCATTTTGTAATTTAATTAAAATAAAACTGGTTATTTTTCTAATCTTATTTAGAGCTTATTTAAAACAATTTCTTGTTTTGCATGGCGATAGAAGTCAGTTTGAAACCACCTTTCATACTTAATATAACATGGATTTCAATGAAGTGGTCAAAACAAAATGGAACAGAACACTATACATTTCTCATTAAAGCCACTTTTTCACATGCAGCTTCATCTTGGCATTCAAACAGTTCAACATTAAAAACCACGATATTACATTCTCAAATGATATGTCACTGCCATAATCTGCCTGTTTCTAAGCATGTTGCTAAACAGACTTATCTATACCTTGGTTTTAGTAGTACAAGTGCATATTGTTTCTTTTCTACCACTTTGCTTTAACCACTTCATTGAAATTCTGCACTTATGTTTTGAAAATGCAATAGTACCACTATCAGATCAATAGAAAAAAGTTTGTGTTGCAAAAGAACAGTTATAACAAACCAATTAACCTAATAGTGCTTAACCATATTGCCCAGAAATTTAAAAGCACTTATAACGTTGCAAATCACCTTTGAGGAATATCTCTAACATTTAAGATCACCTTGAATATTTACTGGGATACTTGAATCAGATGAGAAAGTTTAGTGCACTTTTGGGTATCTGGCCATGGTAGCTCAGGTGGTAAGAGCTTCAGCATGGATAATAAAAAATCCGTGGTTCAAGTCCCAGTCATGGCATTGAGTTTTTCAAGTCTGATTTAACTTTCCAAGAAAAAAAGTTTGTTGCTTAGGTATCACCAGAGCCATATTTAACTGCTACAATGCCTCCTGGGTCCCAAGAATTTTGTAACCTCCAAACACTTCATAAGACAATGTTGCAACTAGTATTTTGTATACAACCTGAAATTAGTGTAAAATAAGATGTTTACAATGTAAAAGCATACCATGTGATAATTAATCATAATAATAAAAAATTTTATTACCAACGATGTTTATAACAAATGTATAGCAAGGTTGCAAATAAAATACACACTAAAAATGCAAGTCATAAAATTCCTGGACGCTTCAAGAGGATTTTCCAACAGAACGGATTAAATATGCTTTTTAAAAGAAATAGAATTTAACTGCCCAATCTCTTCTGATATGATTAAATAAACTTAATACTAAACATTCAAAGTTTCAGCATGTTTACACATATTAATATATAAATTAGACCAGTTAAAAGTCAAATGATGGTGAACAATAGAGCATTTAATGTATCTATCAATATCTACATCCTTTTTCTACCTTTCCAACCTTGTCCTACACACATTAGTGTGGAAGAACAATTAATTCATAAATTGACCTGATAGAGGCTAAACTAATGAAGTCCGGGACTTAAAGTACTTACTGCATTGTAAGTCACCATCGGAGTAAGTCATCTCACAACAATTTGATATCTCCTTGTGGTTTACCTGGAAAAATGCGAGTCAGCTGGAGAATGTCCTACTGCATACTGCCATGGTAGCTCAGCGGTTAGAGCAACCAGATGGAAACCAGATCTGTGGTTCAAATCCTTGCTATGGCAATGAATTTTTCAGTCGCCTGGTTCTACCTTTCCAATATCTACATCCATTACATAGTTGACAAAAACTATTTATTCAGAATTTAAACACACATTACCAGGGAATTACCAGCATAGAGGTTTATGTCTTGCTTTTTCATTAGCAAACTTTCCTGCAACATCTTCATATTCTAATTTTAGAGCCAAATCACTTTAAACAGTAAGCACTGCAAGATGATTCAAACATTGTTGTGTTTGAGATGAATGTAAGTAGTTTTTAACTCTCACTAGCACTGAGAAGGACCCTTCAGCTGAGCAGTTTGTAGCAAGAGTAGGCAAATAAATCTTCAAACCTATATTTACATTCAGATATAAGTTCTGAAGGCGTTTAGCAGTCAACAGTTTGTTTAGAAGTGGTAAAGACATTGGTAGAATCTTTCCTTCCTCTAAAAGAAAGGATTTTAAATGAACACATTCTGTTCCATATCTTCTATATCAGATGGGTATACCGTTGCAGCTTGTCAGCTGATATGTGAATTTTATCACAATCAATTTCTCTGAGTTTAGATAAAAATGAGAATTTTTCTGAAAATTCGCTATATACAGATATTCGTATTATTAATTCTGCTAACAGTTTGTCAATATCTGCACAAAACTACTCTGCAGGATACAATGCACATCACTTTCATTTCCTGGTTCTGTTTCAGATTCTGAATCATTAAAGAATTTCTTGTGCTTCTTAATACGTTTGGGTCTGCTTTACTCTAACACTTGTTGAATGCTTTGAATGTGGTTTTCTCCAGCACTTATATAGGTATTAACTGAGGATTTCATTTCATTTAAGAAAGAAACCAGGGAGTTGTACAAATTTACCACTGTCTCAACATCCGTATCCTCCAATTGTAATTCTTTACTAACAGCATTGATTCTTTCCAGAATTCTTCCACATACTGTACTCATAAAGCTCATTTCAGAAGAGCTCAGTTTTTTTCAAAATTGCTTTTGCTTTCTGCCTTACTGTTTATTTCTCACCTTCATCCTTCTTTATACATTTTAAAGCCTTGGTAATAGCTTCAAAATTATTATTTAAGCTTTTACGTGCATCCTTTTGAGCAGGCCATCTTGTTTGAGAAAGTGATTTGAGAGAAAAGTCTTTCAAAGTAAAAAATTACTCCAAAACACTCCAACAATGTGTTGATATATGAACAATGGAGTATTGATGCTGTACATGGATGCTGGTGTTGTACAAGTTTTGCAGTAAATCAAAAAAGGATATAGACAATCTGCAGCAAGATACAGCACTTGATCCCATTGGATTAAGGGAGCGAGCTGCACATGGTATGAAAAATGCCAATGAATTGGCATCTCTGATTCTTGCTTGCAAGCCAGAATATATGCCAGACACATTGATAGCACTGTCAAATGATTCACCCTGACAGTCACTTATGTCTAGGTTATGAGATGAGAGGAAAGTAAAGACAGCATCAGTAGCTCTTTCCCTGTATGTACTGTTTTTTTTTTAAAAAAACTCTAAGAAGCATTCTTTAGGGCATCCTTCTTTATTCACTTACCTGAGAATAAAACTTAGTTGATCATTGTGAGTTATGTCAGATGTGGAATCCACAATAATTTAATAATATTTGGAATCCTTCACTTCCTTTACTATTTCACTGATTAGTGTTTTGGTCATAATTTGAATCAACTCCACGTTGGTACCATAAGATAAGTAGGAAGTCCTACCTTTACCAGGATTTCCATACTGGAATATGTGCCCTTTCAAGAATGGATCAAACTCGGATGTAAATTCCAGACACATTAGAAAATTCCCATTGTTAACAAACCCAAACACTTCTTCTTCACCCTGGAATGTTAATCCACGAGAGGATAATTTCTTCACTACAGCTATTATTCTCTAGAGTACACATCTCCAATACTTCACTTCCTCTTCTAACTGAGAGAGTGGATGCCTGTCAACTCTACATAGTTCACTGCCCCTTTTTTAAACGTTAACACACAATCATGATGAGAGTGAGAATTCTCGTGTTCTGTCACCCTTGAACCACATGCTACCAATCTCTGAAGCCAACTGTTGCAATTTGTGATTTTCCCCCAAAAAAGTTTACAAGGAGAACAAAAAACACAAGCTTTACTGTGGGAATAAACTAAATGGTCACATTTTACAATATTCCCATTCATCAGCTTTCTTTCAAATGGTGCTGTAGTCAGAAATCTGTTTGTCTGGATACACCCGCTTGGAATTACTGAAATTGTCTGTATTTTGTTTCACTCCATTTATGGCATAAGTAGTCCCTAGTAATATCATTTGCCGCTCAAAAATATGGATCATCATCTGGTATATAGATGATTGAATCTTTCGGTTTTACACCGTCTGTATGATTTCTGCTTCCATTGTTAGGTTCAATTAATGCACAACCAGAAACAGCATACAATCATCAAGGTCTTCTGCACTGGCACCCTCATTTTCAATTTCCTCGATTATATGAGAGGAAGATGCTTGTGTTGGAGTTTGCTCTCTGGTAAAAAAACAAGTGAATTTTGGTGTCTGAGATAGCAATTTGCTTTCCTTCCTCTTCTTCTCTTCTGCTAAATTTGTGATATTTTGCACTACTTAATCTTTTTCAATGTAAATAACAAAAAATCACTCTTATTAAAACTTGCACACCATCTAAACGAATAACAAATGGCTGCTCACTCACATGTTTCTTCGGAAACACATTTTATGTTTCTCTGGAACTACTAGGCATTATGGGAATTGGCATTCTTCTCAATTTGCCCTATGATTCACTGCCCTCTTGATGAAGTTGCATTTGACTCTGTACATTCTTTTTACTTTTGCCACTATGAGAGTGCAGGCATTCTAGAAATTAGTTTTTAAAGTATTTACACCTCATTTTTGCTGCCCCATTAATTTTTGCACCCTGGTCCCGGGCCCATGCCTAAATATGGCTCTGGGTATCACAATTACTTTAACCAGAGATTTTGTACACTGTTGATGGAAAATGTTACAATATAATTACACTGAAATATGTGCATTTGTGGTCCTATTATATTGAAATTTTACTTCTTTGCATTACCAAAGTTGCTCTCTTAGGACATAAGAAACAATCATTCAAATTCTCAATGAACTGAGCACTCCTGCTGCTTATTCCTACTACTCGGGAAGTTTCTCAGATCTTTATTTGATTATCTACTTCACCATTTTACAAAAAGCACAAGTGTTTCCTGCCGTGTTATATGTTGGTGGTAACTGTTGGTAGGGCTTGTTTCTCGTTTCCAAGCAAACTTTTGTCCCAATCATATATTTAAATCCTTGAAATTTTTTCTTTCCGCACTGTACCCAGAGCCAGGAGCCAAAACATTGGATACTTTATGCTTTCATTGGTGTGTAATGTTAAAATCCGGTGTGTACCTCTTGCTCTGTGTAACCAGAAAAGCATAGACAGACTTCAACCACATTACATTCAAGACCATAAACTAGTTACCAGAGAAAGATTCTGATTTATATTTGATTTGTCTTCATACTTTTAGTGACTTTTGACGTTTCAGAGGTTATGTCATGTGTAGGGCCTGGAAGTTAGGCAAAGTATTTTTTCTATTTCGGAGGATATATTAAAGAGTTAAATAGAGATAAATATGTTCCCGTACATTTAGGCACAGTAGAACCAGTTTTCATTTTGCCTATTTTGGCTTCTGTTGCCTATTTTAAGGTTTAAAGACTATTTTGGATTATTATGGATTCTTTCTGTGATTATTTACACATTTTAAAAGCACATAAGGAATTTCAATGTATGAAAGTAAAAAATGTTACACAAATAATGAAATGACACATTCACACCACAAAAATATTTATTGAGGATATTGTTCCTTATAAATGCATTTATTTGTTTTCAAGCAGCCAAAAACTTAAGTCCTAAATGATTCAATTAAGCTCTTTAAATAGCAGAACTTATGAAAGGAATGCAGGATATGCTGGACATAATGAATACCAGGGAAGATACAGGAAGAGGGAAGTAGGTCAGGTCCCGTGAGCTATTGTTCCTCACCTGCTTCTTGTGATGTTGATGATACATGATTGCTTTTTTTTCCCCCTGATTTCAAAGAGATAAGTTATCTAATTCAGAGAAAGGAAGAAAATCAGTTCTCTTAACAGGTAAAATAATTATACAAGTAACCTGTTAGTCTGCTGATGAACTTAATAAAGGCAACTCAAGTGTTCATGCCAAAATGAAGTTCACTGTTGAGTAGTAAATTACATAGCTCTGTTCGCAAATTCGATTCAGTTGCACTTTCTACTGATGGAACAATACTCTTTTGCAAAATCTGTGCAATGTCTATTAATCATGGAAAAAAGTACTCTATAACTCAAAATTTTGTAATGGCAAACCACAAGTGTAGAGCTTTTAAAATGGCTGGGCCTAAGACCAGTTTAAGATCAACAGCAGTTGCAACATCTAGCAGACAATCTCAATTTTCCCTGGAGCTATGCAAGGCTTTCTTGGACTCGAGAATTCCATTCTGGAAAATGGAAAACCAATCCCTCAGGATGTTTCTGCAGAAGCACACTAAAGATGAGATTCCATCAGAATCCATGCTAATAAAAACTTACTTAAATGTCATCTTTTAGAAGGTCCTGCAGAAGATTCAAAACAGAGTTGCAGAAAAGAAAATCTGGATCTCCATGGATGAAACAACTGGTGCAGTGGGGTCATATGATCAATGTCATCATCGGAAGTATGGAAGCAACACAAAGTGACCCTGCAATACAGTGTCCCACAAAGGGGTTTACACTGTTTGAACATTAATAACAGAGAAAGTATTACAGATAACCTGATGGAACTTTTTGTACCTGTAATGAAAAAAAATTAAATAAATTAAATTGAGTTTTAGTTATGGACACTTTTTAACTATTATGGTTCTTAGCATTCCTTTCTATACAGGGAGTGAAAGACCAGAAAGTTTGCTCAGAGGCCTCTTTTATCAGTCTTGAGGTTCTATGTGCTATAAAGCTACACACGTGACCATTGGCTTTACTTCCCTTCTGAAGGAAGCCATGATAAGGATTTTTATGCCCGAAAAAAACCATCACCCTCCATCAGGTTTGAACCCGCAATCTCAGGAATTAGAGGCTAGTATGATACCCCTAGTCCATGGAGGACAACGGATCTGTAATGATAGTACTTGTTGCCATTCATTTGTTTTTATTTTCCGGTGCTATAGTGACAAGTATATTTTGTTCTGAGTTATTAAAGTTCTACGAGTGTAAACCCCTTAGTGGGACACTGTGTATTTCTTGACAATGGAAGAGATGGAGAGAGCTAATAGTTCCACAGTGGCACAACTGTTTACAAATTCCTTAATGCTCCTCTGGGCACCTGGAATATGGCATGATGATGTCTGCTTTTTGTCACAGATGAGGCACCTTAGATGAAAAAGGCAGCTAAACCCTTGAAAGTTCTTTTCCTGAAAATGCTGTATCTCACACGCCCAGTCCATGGGTTGCATTGAATCACTAAAGAAGTAAGAAGTTTGTATCCTCTTGTGGATAAGTTGGTTTTGAATACCAAGGTCTTCCTAACATCACTCCCTCTCCCAAAAGTGGATTTTTAACGACATGGCACCAGAGCTTGCTTTACCTCCGCAGCCAGTTCTCACCAAATGGGGAACCTGGATCTCTGCGGCCATATATTACAGCAACAATTTGGGCAAGATATGAGGTATCTGATGCTCTATCAGAAGACAAAACTGCTTCCATCCATGAGGTAAAGAAATTGTTGTACAATAAAGAGTTCAGCAATGATCTGGTGTTTAGAGCAGCACATATTAGTGTGCTACGGAAGCAATCTTGAAATTGGAGAAAAACAGTGATATGCTATTATCATCCATGGTGATCTTGGAAGATGCAATAAATCAACTGCTGCAAGTACCAGGAGAGAAAGGAAAAAGTGATAGTGAAAAGTGCAAACATGTTATGAATCTAATGTGGGCTTAGAAAAACTTAAGAATATTTGTGATGTCCTGAAAGGTGAAAGTTCTGTTGTAACTGACATGATTCCTTCTGAAATATCCTGTTTTATATATGCTCCAGTTACTTTAATGGAAGTAGAATGTTCTTTTTCCATGATGAAAAACATTCTGACAGGCAGCTGACTATGACAGTTGACACCTTGAAAAAACATCTTCTTGTTGCTTTTAATCAAGAAAAGTAAGAGTAAGTACATGTACTTTATGTGATAAATAAATTATCTTAGATAGCTATTTTCATTAAAAAAAAGAGTGGGATTACTCTCTGTTTTCATTTTTAATAAATGCCTTTTTTAATTATATTACTGCCTCTTTTTGGTATTTAAGCGACTTTTTGCCTGCCTATTTTAACCAAAATAAATGCCTGGACTTGCAGACTTTAATCATGTGTTAATTTTAGAGAGTTCTTGAAAGTTCTTGGAGGAAAATAAAAGGGACATAAATAAATTTGAATTTGTGTTAAAGCTAATTTTTACATGAATTCAAACTTTATATGCAAATAAGATAAATTTAACAAAGTTCAATGATATTTAAAAAAACATCCATATAAATATAGGAAGTATCACTGCAAAACACATGCTGTCCTCCTGAAGACAAAACTAAGTTTGGTAATATTCTCTATAGTTATGAGTCTTTCTTGCTATAAAATCTAATAATATTAAATGAAACTCTATTCTTTTAACCCTAGAAGTGTCTGCCTTAATTTCCATAGTGCCAGGCACATTTATGTAAATTGTAGGCTTGCAGTAAAATGTTAATTAAAGGCGCTTTTATTGCTGCACGAATGCTATATGGATGTTTAGAGGACACGCTCTACTTCACTTTTATGAACCAAATGATATAATTGGATACATGGGATACAGTTACTTAAGCCCAAATTTATAATTTAATAGAAAAAGTCTGCAAGAATGTCATAAATATTAACTGAAAAAGCTCTCACTATTAATGTTAATGCACTATTATATTTACAGTTTTTACTTGATGTATCAGATCACATTATGTCCATAACACCATGCTTGATTTATTACAATGGTGGCTGGAACAACTTTATGAAGCAGTGGTCGAGTCAAAGATGTTATATGGAATAGAAATCTTGGGAGTGACAAAGGGGTGGCTAAGATTGATGTAGTTTTACAGAATATTTTGTAGGGAAGTTCTGGGACTACCCAAGAGGTTGCTAACAGGCATGGCATTGGCAGAGTTAGGAAGGGTAGGGAGAAAAGATATAATAGTAGAGAGAATATTGAAGTATTGGTTCAGATGTATAAATTTACATTACAATAATATAATCAAAGAATGAATCATGTTCCAACAAGGTGTAATAGAAAGAGAGAGTGATTTGGGGAGATGTTAAGTGTGTTAGAATTGGCATGAGAATATTTGACTATTAGATAAAAGCAATAACAGTGGATTTTGGAAAGCAGTGAAAATAGATGAGAATGAGGGTGGATGACATAGAGAAACAAGGAATATGGGCTAATTTTGAGGATAAAAGTTTGACTTGGTATAAAACTAAAAGAAATTGGGGGAGGGAGAAGTATGTAGATATATGCAATCAATCTGAAAGAATAGGTTCTGCTTGGATGTGCACAGGAGTACCATTTTTAAAAAGAATAGGAAATAATTGCTGGGGAGATGTATTATGTGGGAAAAATTGAATAGTGTTTTCTATTGCCTAATAGAATTTGGAAAGCTTAAAAGATGGAGAGATGATATACAGAACAAAAGATGGAATAATTTAAACAAATAAATAGTAGCGGTTAAAATGCTGGCAGAAATAATTAAAATGGTGGAGAAATTTTTAGGGAATGTGAGATAAGTGGACAAGGAGCCTAAGAAAGAGGCAGTAGAATAGCTATAGTCTGGAATGTGCAGAGATTGTATAATAGCTTTATCCCATACATACAACTTAGGGGTTTAAGTATTGGAGGGCTAGTTTACAGACACACTAGATTTTTAAATGTATGTTATTTTTGTAACATTGTATTAAAGAAAGGTGGAAATAAACCTACTGCTATAATCCAATATATTAGAATGGAAGACCAAAAAAACTTCATTCTTTACACACCTTCATTAATGTAAGCATCTTTTGTTGATCCTTTTTATGCAACATCTGAAGTTCAGGAATACCTATGCATGTTTTGTCATCTTGGAACATATTCCAAGGCAGCCCCGGTTCAATCCCAGGGAACCGCATGTGGGACTTGTGGTGGATAAAGCAGCATCTGGGCAGGTTTTCCAGTTTCCCCCCATTCATTCAACCAACTGCTCCATCATTAATTTATCACCTTTCCTTCCATCCCTTTCGTCATTTCATATATATCATTTCCTTTCTCGCTCTCATACCAGGCTTGGGCTGATCACCCATCCTGGCTGTTCTCTATGATCCATAGTCTGTCCCACTTGTAAGTCCTGGGGGGTGTGAGCCCTACTAATGGGAAGGGTAATCAGAGAATGAATGAACGAAGGAACATATTCAATTTCAGACATCACATGACTTGCAATGATGCTCCTCATACTATTTTTAAGAACATGACACAACCTTTATTATTATTCTGGTTCTTTAAAACTCTTAGTTCCACGTTATCTTGGTGCAACACAAGTAAACTTGCCCAAAAATTATGATACATTGCATGTAGTGCAGAAAGAAAATTGTTTGTGTCATGTGGCTATTCTTTGATTGCTTTGCTGTCTCTTTACATTTGTTCAGGAGTGCTACACCAAGTATTGTTCTAGTAACATGTGGAAAATACAGTGACAATCCATAATCATATCTGCCAATAAAAGCATACATCAAATATAAACCAGAATTTTCAAAAACCAAAATTGGGCCATCCTTCCACTACGTGAACTTAAGACAATGTGGAGAAAATCACCGATTGAGTAATGAAGCAGTTGCTGAACTTACCATTAATAAGGCAAGGGTTAAGACAGATTTTGCATCTTGATCTGTTCATGAGAAAAGTGTGTAGTAAAATGGTGCCAAAAATCCTCACACACATGCAAAAGGAACATAGAGTGAATTGTTGTGTTAACATTCTTGATAACATTGAAAATAATTCTGATTTCTTCAAAAATGTAATTATGCGCAATGAAATTTGGACTTTTCAATATGATCCAGAGGTTGACAATCCCCTAGGAAGAAGAAAGCACACATGAGGAAATCGAAATCCAAAGCAATGATTTTTTTATAACAGGGATCATTTACATTGATTGGGTGCTTGCAGGTCAGACTGTCAATTAGGTTTACCCTAAAAATGTTTTGATGTCCATGTGTGCAATGAAGGAGATCAGACTTTTGGAAAAATGTGCTATCTGTGAAGAGTTATTTGATCAAAAACAATGTTCCAATGATGTTGGAACATCCATCATATTTGACGGACCTAGTACCATGTGACTTTTTCCTCTTCTTGAAAGTCAAGTCCCCACTCAAGTTTGAGTCTGTGGATGCAATGAAAGCAAAAGTGATACAACTGTTGAACAGCATAACATAAGATGATCTGCAGCATTACTTCTAACAGTGGAAAATCCACATGGAGCAGTGTGGGGACCAAGGGGTAACATTGCCATCTACTGATTCCCCCCCCCCCAATAAAGTGTTAGAGCATAAATGCAATTTATTTATTGCCACACCTCATATTATAGTTCATTTTTCCCAGTAAACTGGCAATTTTTTCATGCCTTCTTCAAAAAAGAAAAGGGTTGTTTGCAATCCGTTGTGAAAGGAGTGCTCCAACCCAGCATTATCATTGAATCACTGTTCTCCTAATGCCTCTTTAAGCAATTTTAACAAATGGTAGTCACAAAAGACTATGAGAAGGGTGTTCAAATGCTGTCTAGTGAAAATCTTCCAGCTTTTAGCATATTCCCACTGCAGTATTGTGGAGAAGAATGACATCCCAGATTGCTTGATCAGCCTGAAACTGGTAGTACCAAGTGTTTTTTCTTTGTTCATGAAGAAAAATCCACCATCAAGATGCTCTTGAAGTTTCAAAGGCAGTTGCAATCCTTTTCCCATAACTTGTCTATGATCATCTCTGGTGAGGCTTGTTTTTCACAGCTCCCTAGAAGCGTTCTGTGCCATTTATACACTTGAATTTTTGAAAGTTTCATCCTTGAACTGTGCCTGGACCTTTCTCAAAATTTTGGACAGTTTTACGCCTACTTTGGCCATAAGTATAAATTGTTATACATGGGCATGTGCACCTGTTGTTTGCTCATTTTGTTACTGAAAAGGTATAAGAGTTGCTGTGTGTCATTGTAGTAGGAGATTGTATTTATTTAGGAGTTAAAATTAATGGCATGGAAAATAGGAGAAACAGAAGAAAATAGCATTGGCAAAAGGGAAAGAAGCATGTCGGCTGTTAGAGATTCCAAATATAGAATACCAGAGATAAAAGTTAAATGGCTATAAACATATATATATTGTGGTTGAGCTAAAATGCTGTGTGTGTTGAAATATGGGGACTGGATGAGGAGTTGTGGAAACTGTCCAAGTGCGACAGCAAAGGAATTTGCTCAAATTGAAATGGAATGAGTGGCAAGGAAAGGTGTGATTATGGAGAGAGGTCTTAAATATTAGTTTAGAATTCTAAATTTAGATGAAAGGAACATGCTAAGACAATGATTAGAATTTCAGGAAAAGAGTTTAAGGAGCAATGGGTGGAGTAAAAGTCTTAGAATTAATTTGGAGAATAATGAACTGGGGGAAATTTAGAGGAGGGAAAATGATGTAAATGGGTTTGGAGAGGAACAAGGGGGAGCTTCAAAGATATAGAAATACAAAACTTTTTAGTGAGATAGCTTGAAAAAGATGCTTACTATATATTATATACCAATAAAAAACACATGGGAAAGAGAAATGGTGATAAATGTTGATAAAAAGTAAGGAATGAAGAGAGAGTATTGCATGGGTACAAGCAGATGGGTAGAGAATAAAAGGAATAAGAAAAGGTTTTCCTAGAGACCATGTCAAATATGCGAAAGAAAGGAAGACATTTAACATATTATAGTATTTGAGTATAGGGGATGTAACATTGGAGACAAGAGTGTATAAATGAGATATGGTTTAAGGTAGATAGATAGTTTTAATTAAACTCTTCAGCAAAAAAAAATGTAGGGGAGCACTTAAGTACAGTTAAAAATAAATGGAATTGGATACTAAGAAGGAAAGAAAATTGGGCATAATTTTAAGTTAAAGATGTATGTTTAGATAAAGGAAGTTTATTGTATGAATATGGCAAGTTAAGAGCCTGGGCTGAACTCTTAACCATATTCTTTGTAAATTGCTCAGCACAAACATTGCATTCCACCAAGAGGGATAGACTCAGATATCCCCACCATTTCCCGCTTAAGGCTACAAACTTGCTCACCCACTGTCTAAGGCACTATGTTTGAACTGACATCATTTTGCAGTAGATGCAAAATGAATTGCATAAAATCCTTTACTAAGCATTCATAGCCATAATAAAATCCTACATTTGAACAGCATGCTTTGTAAGGATATAAGATGGGAGGTTTCAGATCATCTACTGCATAATGCAGATCATGTAGCAGTGACTTAAGTTGTGCCTACCAACTTTTCCTTGATAATTTTTGTAAGGTAAGTATATACAACACTTTATAACATTAAGCTGCAGTTGGTTACATTGTCTTAATAGTGTATAATGCCTTCTGTTGCTTCAGTGTAGCAAATAAGAGACTAGTCTCTTCTAAACATGGGTTACAGGGAGTCTAACTATGGACTAAACTGTAACTATGATTTGAAAAACAATTTTTGTAGGGATGGGGCTCATTAAAATAGATTTTAGATGCCATTCAAAAATGAGAGCAAAATTCATTTTTAACATAAATTTATGTTTTTTTTAAATGAAAACTTGTATTATATTTTATGCAATTGATATACAAAATAACATTAAGAATGGCTTGAGCATTAGGATTTGAATTTTGGACACCTTACATAGTAAGTGAAGCAAGTGGATCCCAAATTTGACTCCTAATGCTCAAGTAATTAACCTTGTCTTCACTGTTAAAAAGCTTGTAAATAAATTAAGAATGGCATTTGTTGCATTGCAACAGGTTAATTGCATCCCAAGAATATAACTTGAAATTGACACTTGAGATACAATGAAATGCACATCAGTTTCACATTCTGAATTTCAACCATACCACTGAGTGCGAACTTCACATTGCAGTTAATCGCAAAGTGACTGCATACTACAATGTAGCAAAAGCTATTCTTAATTTTATTTTTGCTGTTATCAATTGCATTGGAAATAATATAGGGCTTCCAGTCCCCTCCCCCAAAAAAACCATAAAGGTTTTTATTGTATCTCAAGGATCAACTTCATGTTACAATTTCTTGAGTTGTAATAAATTTATTGCAATGCAACAAATGATGCCATTGTTAATGTTATTTTCTATATTAATTGCGTAAAAAATTCAGGTTTTCATTTAAAAGCAAATCATAAGTTTATGTTGAAAATCATATTTGCTTACATTTCTGGATGGCTTGTGTCATCTACTTAAATGAGTCCCTCCTTTACCTCCATACCTCTGAAAGCCATTTTTCAGTTCCTAATTAAGTTTCAAGAGATATTTGCAATGGAAGTTTTAGATGACTCACCTTGTATATTCTTCCTCTGCCATCAACATGGTTGCCATTCATGCTGGAGTACTTATGTTGCTTGATCTTAGTCTGCTTTACTGCCAGGTATGGAACATCTGCCTGGTTTGATTTTTTTAAGTTTCCAGAACTCTGGAAAGGTATTGTTGCTTGTCCTGTTAGATGCAGCTAAATTCACAAGGCTGTCTGTTGGGTCATTACAACTATAGCATGCCTAAGCTCACTAACTTTGTGATAAGCTGAGTGTCTTTTATTTTGTATTGTTTTATCTTCAACTTACAGATAACTCATTTTCTGGAAGTAAAAGACATTCAAGATATTTTAGAAATCTCCCATTCCTTGGATACTAGACAGAAGGCCAAAATGTATGAGATTTTCTGGATATCTCATCAACCATTTCATGAAAGATGGTACAAAGATGACATATAAATTCATGTCTATGAAATGTAGAAACTTACAAGCAAACATTCAGGAGGGGCAGGTAAAAATGTTGCACTTCTGGTACTGTTGAATGCAGCATTGCTAAATATATAATTATGTAGAACTGTGCAACTCGCAGAGAATTACAGTACACATCAAGGCAATTTACAAATTGTTACTCTGGAACATCATAAGTTGCAATCATTATACGTGGCCGTCCTTTATGTCATGCTATCCAAATGAGAGTTTTACCTATTGTAAATATATCACGAGGGTAGCTTGAGAGAGTTGCATTCAGGAAGCCCTAGGGTCGACCAATCTGACCAAAAGCTTTTTTACAGTTTTCCTCAGTTGCTAGACAAATGCTGGGTTGGACAATTTGATCTGCATAATTTCCTATCATCCCTACATTTTATTTCCCTCTTCTTCGCCGCCATACCATGCATTGGGCTGATCACTCATCGTGATTCTATTATGATCCAGAGTTTGCTTGCTTCCCAACAGGCTACTGACCCAAGGCACTGGCTTTTAAGTCCTACAAAGAGGAGGGTTACCAGTTAAAGAGAGAGGGAGAAGAGTATGACTGAGTAAAAATGAATTTGCTCCATTTGGCAGAAATACCATTATGTTTGAATCGGAAGGATATGTATATGCTTCCTTTATGAACAAAGAAATAGAACTAGCAGAATAAGTGTGTAAAATAATAAAAGCATGCATCGGAAAATGTTGGCATGTTTACATTTACAACACACTCAATATTCACGCTAATGAATCTGAATGCGATGTATATGAACTGATTGTAAATCTGGGACCAGTAGTTTGCCACAATTGGGATCTATATATATGAGTCATCTCCGGGAAAGAAACCAACAGTAATACCATTTGCAGAGAAGATCAAAGTAGTTATTGGTTACTTCCTAGTGCTCCTAAACATCACAAGACAATGTTTAATCATAAATTCTGGTGTAAAGTTACTGTATAGACGTAATCACAACAGCATTCCTTATCCAAAGTGAATACAATGCTCTCTCACTTTTCCTGTAGTTATACCCTCATGACAGTATCCAAATTATCGGCCAAAATCACTCTAAGTGGCAGCACTCGAGAGAAAAGCAAGGAATGTAAATATTTCTTTTGGCATTCTAAACCTATTTTATAATGGATATGTGAGATTTTATCCACCCCTCCTCAATGTTTGCATGTTAGACTTATACATAGGCAACATTTTTAAAATTTTAGGCTAAGCTGCAGTAGTTCATTTTTAGTGGAAAATAATTAAAATAAAAACCATGTGACTGCAACTGGTCTCCATATCTTCACTTTATGTGCCAGATACAGAATAACTTACCATTTCAAGTGTGTCCAGTAGCTAATAACCATGAGTTTTATTTTGTATGGGAATTTAGTTTTAAAAGCTACAAATCATATTACTGGACATGGGAAAAACACTCGAGAAGAAATAAAGGTCCTTTTTTTGGGTTGTATTTAACACTTATTCTTACTACATATGGCACTACAGGCACAAAGGACACTGGTGAGACATAAAATGAAGTGATAATTGGGATAGGAAATTTGGGAAGAAAAGTTCCAGGTCTAAGTTTAAGGTATCTCCACGGCTTTTGCTAGTTATGACTAAGGAAAACCTGAGTCAGGGAGGACAGTCCTGATGGAATTTGAATCATAGACCTCTAGTTCATGATTCTGTGCTTCGACGACCTCAGCTACTTGTTTGGGTAACACAGGTGATAACACATTTCAAGTCTGTGTAGCTTTTGCAACTACATATACCTGTATACAGAGGAAATTACTGAGCACTTTAATCAACAACAGGCTTGGAAACATTGTTTTGTAGTTCTCAAGAATGGGGATGTTCAAGTTCACTTTACTCTGAAGATTAAGTATTCATATAAAACTATATCTTCTCTCCTTTTAATATCTCAAACTAACATGCATTACTATACAAAAGTAACAGCATCTTTTCCCAAAAAGGGGAGAGGCATAATCCTTGTTCAGAAAGAATTTGGTCTATTAGAACAAAAAATGTTTTCTATTAGTATAGAGGTTACATACCTAAGCAGGATTCCTATGTGGGTTCATGTACAGGATTTCATTGTGCAAGATATGAGCAGAGCTTTAAAAAGTGACTGAAATTTTAGTAAATATCTGCTTTTCTCTGTGCTGAAAAATTGTTTATCTTCTATCTGACATATATTGATTCAATGGTTCTCATTTCTGGAGAAGTACCATATTATTGTGTTAGCTTATAACAAGCAGAAAGTATGTCATAACTAGAGGGCAGGTTTATATTCACTAAAACAGAAAAATATGCACTAAAAGTATTTTAATAGCACAATGAACTACAGAATTTTCTTAAATAACCTTATTGGTTTTTATAAAGTAATAAGTGTATTGATTTTTGATCTTTCATTGGTTACTGAAAGTAGTAATTATGATAACGTTGATATTGTAATGAAAAGAAGCTAGAAACAGTGATGTGTATTGAATTTATTTAAAGGTGAGTCGGAATTGTTACACTAACATCACTTAAGTTTACTCACTTAACATGTTTCGGGAAACCGTTGTTCCCATCCTCAGAAGGTTAATTCGACTGGCCCGTGTTGTTGGTGTTTCCGTTTTTGGACTGGATCCTGTGGTGGCATCTTGTGGTGGAGAAATGTACTTCCAGAGAGGATTTGGTGGCGGCAAATCAAAATTCATTAGATGTGTGTTGTGTTTTAGAATGGTGATCTTCTCCCATGCATCTAATTCGGCTGCAAATTTGGCTGGTTTGACTAATGTAATATTGGGTTTGATGTTGTGATTAGTGATCCAAAAATGGTGTGAAACTGCAGATTTGTCCATTTGTTTGTATTTAATACATCTCATGTGCTCCTTTAGTCTAGTTTCTAGGTTTCTTTTTGTCTTACCTATGTATACTTTATTGCAATCTGAACAATTGATTTTATAGATTCCAGCTTTTTTGTCTTGTGGAATGGGGTCTTTTAACTTGTTGCAAAGTAATTTCTCTATGTTAAATTTGTTCTGTGGAGCTAGGCTGATGTTATGTTTCATGAAAATCTTCTTAAATTTGTGAAAAGTTCCTGGGTGGTATGTGAATTTCTTGAACTTTAGCTCTTTATCTTGCTGGCTGAGATTTGTTGTGTTTCTGATGTGCATCTGTCATTTGAATTTTGCAATTTTTTTGTCAATAGTTGTTTTGTTGTACCCATTATGTATTGCTGTGTCTACTATATGCTGGTATTCTAACTGCTATTCTTTTTTATTTAAGGGGGTATATACCAGTCTATGTGTTAGGCTGTTTAGTACTGCATGTTTGTGTGTGGTTGGATTGAAACTCTTATTTTTTATGTAATTAGTAGAGTGTGTTGGCTTCCTGTATATGCCAAAGGTTAGGTTCTTTTGTTCTCTGATGATTTTTAGGTCTAAAAATGGTAGCATGCCTTCTTTTTCTATTTCTATGGTGAATTTTATTGATTGGTTCTGTAGGTTTAGTAAGGCTAAGGAGTCTTGTATGAACCTGTTAGGGACAACAGCGAAGATGTCGTCAACATATCTGTGCCAAACTTTAAACCTGTATGGAAAGGAAGTTGTTATGTGTGTTTCTAAGTAGCTCATAAATAAATCTGCCAAGAAGGGTGAAAGTGGGTTGCCCATGGTTAGACCAGTTGGTTGTTGATAGAACTTCTTATTGAAACTAAAACAATTTTGTGCAATGCATAAATTGGTAAGTTGTATGAGGTCTTCTATTTCTTCTTCAAGTAGGTTAGTCTGCTGTAGCCATTTCTTTAATTGACGCAGGAGTTGATCTGTAGGAACACTTGGAAATAGTGCAGTGACATCAAAGGAAACTAATCTGTCTTCTGGTTCAAGTTCCAGGGATTTTATCTTCTGTATTAAATCTTCTGAATTCATTATGTTTTTGCTATTGAATTTTGGTAGTGAAGAGAATCTCTGTACTAACCATTTTGCCAGTTTGTAGGTAGGAGAATCAATATTGCTGATGATTGGTCTCATCTTATTACCCGGTTTGTGTATTTTAGGTAGAGCATACATTCTTGGTAAAGTGGGGTGGTCTGGTTTTAATCTAGATTTATCAGTGTCTGTTATAGTTTTGCTTTCCTGGATGGTTTGATTGAAGGCTTTTAAATGTAATTTTAATGGGTCTTCTTGAATTTGTATGTAATTTTCTTGTTGCAGCATATTTTCTACTCTGGCAATATAATCATCTTTTTGCAGTACAACTAGTTTATTTCCCTTGTCAGCTTTTGTGTATACTACTGGTTTTGATTTTAATGTTTTGATCACATGTTTGGTTGGGAAATTGTTATGTTTATCTGCTTTTATTTCTTGGAGAACCATTTCACATTCTTTTTTTATAGTGGTTTTACTATTTTCATTTAGGTTGTAAGTAGCAATCTCAATGTCTGCGACTATTTCATCGGTTGTTTTTGTGTAGCCAACACATGTTTTTAGGCCAAGGTTTAACAGGTTCATACAAGACTCCTTAGCCTTACTAAACCTACAGAACCAATCAATAAAATTCACCATAGAAATAGAAAAAGAAGGCATGCTACCATTTTTAGACCTAAAAATCATCAGAGAACAAAAGAACCTAACCTTTGGCATATACAGGAAGCCAACACACTCTACTAATTACATAAAAAATAAGAGTTTCAATCCAACCACACACAAACATGCAGTACTAAACAGCCTAACACATAGACTGGTATATACCCCCTTAAATAAAAAAGAATACCAGTTAGAATACCAGCATATAGTAGACACAGCAATACATAATGGGTACAACAAAACAACTATTGACAAAAAAATTGCAAAATTCAAACGACAGATGCACATCAGAAACACAACAAATCTCAGCCAGCAAGATAAAGAGCTAAAGTTCAAGAAATTCACATACCACCCAGGAACTTTTCACAAATTTAAGAAGATTTTCATGAAACATAACATCAGCCTAGCTCCACAGAACAAATTTAACATAGAGAAATTACTTTGTAACAAGTTAAAAGACCCCATTCCACAAGACAAAAAAGCTGGAATCTATAAAATCAATTGTTCAGATTGCAATAAAGTATACATAGGTAAGACAAAAAGAAACCTAGAAACTAGGCTAAAGGAGCACATGAGATGTATTAAATACAAACAAATGGACAAATCTGCAGTTTCACACCATTTTTGGATCACTAATCACAACATCAAACCCAATATTACATTAGTCAAACCAGCCAAATTTGCAGCCGAATTAGATGCATGGGAGAAGATCACCATTCTAAAACACAACACACATCTAATGAATTTTGATTTGCCGCCACCAAATCCTCTCTGGAAGTACATTTCTCCACCACAGGATCCAGTCCAAAAACGGAAACACCAACACGGGCCAGTCGAATTAACCTTCTGAGGATGGGAACAACGGTTTCCCGAAACATGTTAAGTGAGTAAACTTAAGTGATGTTAGTGTAACAATTCCGACTCACCTTTAAATAAAAGTAATTATGATATTTTATATTATTTATGGTCAATAATAATCTAACATGAAATATTACTCAGTCAATGATCATTTTATTAATTGTTTGTATTACAATAAACAACAAAATATTTTTCTATATTTTTTGGCAAGAAACTTTTCCTTTTCTCACTTAAAATGGTTTTGTACAAAGAAAATGTCCTCTTCACTTACCACAAACTCACAGGGCAGAATTGTAAACAGGCTATGTCACTCACAGAATATGAATTAAATGGTTTTTCAAATTGGCCTTGTGCCTTGTTAACATCCGAAAGAAATCCTCATCCTGGATACCTAGCTTTGATATAGCTCTTTCCAATAATTTCTCCAGGCACATCAGCAATAGCAGTCTTATACACCTCTGTCATCTAGGGGTACCATACTAGCTTCTAGTTCCCAAGGTCGCGGGTTCAAACCCAGCGGAGGGTAATGGAGCATGGCTTCCTTCAGAAGCGAAGTAAAGCCGGTGGTTCCGTGTCAGATTTACAGCACATAAAAGAACCTCAAGCCTGATAAAGAGGCCTCTGAGCAAAATTTCCGGACTTTCACCCAATGTAGAATGTGATGCTAAGAACCACAGCAGTTAAAGAGCATTCATAAATAAAACTCAGTTTAATTTCTTATACACCTGCAGTAGCACCCCTCTTTCTTAAAGATGTCTAATTGTAGCTGGTAGTTTGCTGAAATACTTTATAACAAACAGTAATTTAGCCCGGACTCTTCTCATTGCAGCTGCAATATATGCTGCTTCAGTTGTATCCAAAGCTTCCAGCACCTTTTTTACATCTTCTAGGTGGTCACTATAACACAGTGCTCCTTCTATCCATGTTCCCCATCTAGTAAGGATCAGCTCAGGTGGCAAACAAATATCTGGCATCATTTCAGAAAACAACTTTATTTTTGAAAGGGACTTCACAGCAGAAATTAAAGCATTCACTTCAGGGGAAGTTTGCTCTAATTTCCTATGCTAATCTGTGTAGACCATGAGCTGGACATGTCATATGCACTGCCTTTGGATACAATATCTGCACAGTTTTAACTGCCTTAAGCATTTCTGCTGCTGCATCTGCAACTATTAGCAACAGTTATTTCTTCACTTTTCTGAACAGGTCATAACACATGCATTTTTTCAATGATAACATTGGCAATGAACTTTCTGCATGAATCAGTTATTTTGTCAACCAATAACCAGAGATTCAGATCACCACTGTCATCTCTAATTTCTTGGGAGCACCTAGAGTATAAAAAATATACATATAGTATTTTAAATAATGCAATCTATAACTGCCATAGTCTCTTTAGTTATATTACATTGCATTAATTTTTAATTAAAGAAACTTACCTCTTCATGAGGGCACCATTGTAATTTTTCCTCAGTGTAGACTTGCCAGAAACTTTTCATTCAGAATATTTTTGAGAACATTTGAAATTCTAAACTGTTCAATTTCTTCAGAGGAATGTTGGCTGATACTAATGCCTTGCACAAATCTGATGGGGTAGGGGGGAAACAGTTTCCACCATTCCTTGTTGGAAATCCATTTTTTGGAAACAAAATTAATATTTCAATAACAATTAAAGAAAAAATTAACCTAAAATATCTGTCCATATGCAAATATTAGTGAAATATGCACTAACCCATTGAATATGCATTTGTATGCACTATAAAATTTCTCCAATCAATTCCTCATATTATGAAACACATTTCTCTCCCATGCATACATTTAAATTTCAAGGAAAGCAAATATGCAAAAATCTGCCCTCTAGTCATAAATAACCAAGTGTTGACAATGCAACCCATATTAGTAATGCAAAACAATGATTCTTGTAGTGTTTATGTTAAAAATACAGAGCCTTTGTTTGGATGCGTGGTTGTATTACATGAATTGCTTGTCCTGCATTGTTTCTAACCAGTTCTGCTTCCCCTCTACTTTCCCTACTCTCTGTCAGCCTAACACTGGCTAATCAGTCGACGCTAAGTCTGTGCTGTACAGAGGCTGATACATTGTGAGACCTGGTGTTTCAGTGTTATAGTGCTGTTATAAGGCCAAGTCTGTATACTTTAGGTCACAGAATCTTCATATACGATTTCTAGGAAGTGGCATATTCAGGCTTAGGCAGACTGGGCAACTGCCTAGGGCAACAGATTTGAAAGGGTGGCTTTAAAGTTGTTACTGTAAACTTTTTTATATTTTAAAAATTTTATTCATAACCTTTAAAGTAGTAAATGAACATAACGCACAATGAAATAGAAATGAATAACATTGACAATACGCTCAAATTTAATCAACAATCTGCCAATGAAAAATGGGATTTTAATTTTTTTATAATAAGACATTTTTGATAATAATCTCACAATGTTAAGCCACATTAAATAACTTATTGGTATTATATTATGATACTACAGGAAGGCAAGTCTCATTGCTCGCAATCATAAGCTTTGTTATGGGAGATGCCGCATATTACTGTTATTAGAATAGCCAGTATCAAGACACATCAGTGCCTAGTCAAACTGAAAAGAAAATACCGCCAGCCACTAACCCATGCTTGGCAGTTCAGTTTAATTTGCAACAGTAAAGAGAGAAGTTTATTAATATCTATGTGACTTATATTCATGAAAATGAGTGACAGTTGGAAAAAGGTAAGTGGTTCTCAATATCAGAAATTTGCAAAACACAAGGCAATAAAAAAATGGGGAAAGGAGAAAGTGCAAAAATAAATGAGCTGTTTAAAAAACAAACACACCCAGCTTGTTCCAGTCCCAGTATGGATACATTAGAGCGTAATAAAGTGCCAAATAGTGCATGTGATTTATCAGAGTCAGGCATTTCCAATATCACAATCACTAACAATAATGCGGAATCAATTATTTCAGTTGATCCAAATGATACCTTTAGCTGGGCAAGTGATACAAATTTTGACGATCCTGTGAAGTGGATAATAAATACATATCTTTGTGATGATATCCCTAAACAAGTTCATGTTGCAAAAAAATGGACAATGATTTTAAAAATTCATTGACTTTGCTAGGTATTTAAATAAAGGTTTACCATGAGGAATGGCAAGAAACAACAAGGACAATTTTTAGTATACTCTTAAAGCAACAGTAGTGTATTTTGTGTCCTAAGTTTATTATAAAGAGAATGTTGCAGCTTGTAAAACTAATGAGAGATTTAATGACTGGAAAAATGGCCAGTCCCAATTAACTGCCCATAAAAATTTAGCTGAAATTTATATTAACTTTCAGGTCTAAGAGGACAAATCATGGGGAGGATAGATAATAAACATCTCAGCTTGAAATGGAAGTAAATATTGGAAGGATGTGTTAAAATGAGTCGCTGCCGTGGTAAAAATTTTTCTACACAAGGCCTATCTTACAGGTGTCACAACTATGCATTTGTGTAAACATATGAGAAATTTTGACATGGCCACAGAGATAATAGTAGAATTTGATCCCTTTCTAACAAAACACATATAACATTATGGAAACAAAGGAAAAGGGAGTATGTCATATCTTTCTTTTCAAATATGTGAAGAGTATTTATATTCTGCCAGAAAGAGTGGCGATGTATATTGTAGATGAAGTGAGGAAAACTAAATTTTTCCAATATATTAGATTTTACTCCCAATATATATATATATATATATATATATATATATATTTTCTTTCTTTCTTTGGGTAGTTCCATTTACACACCACCTTTAGCTACAATGGTTTTATCGTCAGCCTTTCCTTTGGAACTTATTGCCTATTGCCAATGGTGTCAACTGTATTCTCTTGTCGTTGGATTTCTTGCACTTTTTGGGTTTTTAATCATTAATCACACACACACACATTTGCTCTCATTCATAGACTCTAGGGAGGATAGGGAATAATCTTGGATAGTGAAAAATTCCCACCCTCCAGCCGGCAATCGAACCCAGGACCCCTCACACAGCAGGTAGGTGCTATACCGACTGAACTATGGGGCCAGCCCGCTCCTAATATTGTACATGTAGATCAGCTGTCTTTTGTTGTAAGGTAATTATCAAAACATGAGTTTATTGGATTTTCTGTTGAAAGTTATCTGTTTTGTCTTAAATACATGGCATAAATCAGAAGAATTAGCTAATGCATTAATAAGCTTATTAAGTAAATATAACTTGGGACATTCAATTATGGAAGGGTCAATCGTATGACAATGCGAGCAATATGGCAAGTACATATACTGGTCTCCAAGCTAGAATTAAAGAAATCAACTCTCTGCTGTGTATATTCTGTGTGCAGCACACTCCCTTAACTTAGTAGGATTGTGTGCAGCAGTGTTGTTCCTAAAGCAGCTTCATTTTTCCTTTTATTGCAACAAATTTACATCTTTTTCTCCGCTTTGACTAGTCGGGAGTGTTTTTCAATAAAAATTAAATAGTGCAGACTCCATGAAACAGCCTTTAGAAGTGCATTTGCCAGAGCATTGATGATGCCTGCTATAGTCTCTATGTTAAATGTGCAGAAATATCAGCTTTGGAAGTTATTAAAAATCATGAATCTCAATAAGGCTACAGAACATGCGACACGGATGGAATGCTGAACAGTCTACAATGTCTGGAAATGCAGAAATGACATTTTGGTCAGCAAAACCTAATGCTGCAAATACATTTCTGCAAAGTATTAATACTGATATTGGGACTGTAATACACTTGTACAATGCTTTACTTGAATATGTTTGAGAGAATCGTTTTATGTATGACATGTGAAAACACTGGCATCAAAAAGAGTAATATAAAGATGTACAGAACAACCAGAAAGAAGAAAAGTTCAAGAAAACTAAAAGATGATGAAACAACTGAGCTTGACACCACTTTTGAAGGCAAGGAAGATTTTCAGGCAAACACATTTCTGGTTATTATAGACAAGATTGATATCGGAATTGGAGAAAAGGGGAAAAAAATCATTGGCAGAGTTTTACATCAAATTTGAATTCCTGAGTAATTTACCTGGACTAGACATTGAACTATTAAAATGTGCTAGAAAGCATATATTTAGAACAACAAAATACATCCACCCTAATTACTTTGTATACTATGTTGCTTGGAAACCACATTCGATAAACGTTTCCTAATTTAGAAATTGCATTAAGAATATTCTTGTCAACCAGTGCAACAGTTTGGCTGAGTGCTCCTTCTCACTCCTCAAAGCAATCAAGATTTTTTTACAATCATCCATGTCACAAGACTGAGTCAACAGTCTTGCCATCCTCTCCATGAATTCTGACATTACACACAGCAACTAGACTTTAAAGATGAGATTGATGAATTTGTAACAAAGAAAGATGCCATAAACCACCCATTGCCTGACATAATCATTATTACTACTATTAATCAGTTATGGTAATGTTTATTGCAGCTAGCCTGTGGTACATTCATGTCAGAATAAGGAGGCAGAAATATTTTTTTCTGCCTAGAGGTACCAAGTAGCTTAATTTGCCCTGTTCTATTAGAGAACAGATTCTTGTAGAGAACTAAGATGGCAAATTATAGACAGATTCCCTGCTGTTCATGTGCCACAGCGAGAAATGGTTCATAATCTTGTAAATAGATATACAGAAATAGGATCTATCCTTGATAAGAAACCAAAAGTAAATTGCCACGTTCTTACACAAGAAAAACTTGATGGCATCAAAGAAAAGTTTGAAATTCAAAGAAATCTCTAAGAAAACTTGCACAGGAATCAGGAATTTTGTAAACCCCGACCTGGAATGCCTCCAAACTTTTAAAATTAAAACCTTGTAAAGATAACTGTAGTTCAGGAATTACAACCACACTAATGCGAGAAGAATTATTTCTGTAATTAGGTGTTGTATAATTTTAATGGTCACACTACTGACCTGCATTTAACTTTTTTTACAGACAAAGCATGGTTTTATTTACATTGCCATGATGAATTAAAAGCATTATGTAAATCTTCTTAAAAGGCATGAGAGATAAGTGGCAGCACAAGATCATTTTCAATATCTATGATAAAAGATATGTCGTTATTGTAATTATAATGTGTATGAGAAATCTATGTGCTTGAATTTAAGGGACTATGAATATCCAACTCCGCTAGCAAACATTGCTTTCCAGTGCCAGGAAAATTCCTGTTAGGCCGATCATGCATCCAAACGAAGGCTCTGTATAGACTCTGGTCAATTGTGTTTGACGACTACTGATGTGATATATTCTGTGGTATGAACAACAGGCTCAGGGGTGGATGTGGGGAAATAAAGAAGCTCTGGAAATAAATTTAGATACCTTTGTAATACTCTTCTTTACAGTCAATATGTTACATACATCACACTTTTTTATTTGCTACAAGAAACAAAAGAATATAAAATATATAACATAAAATTAAAGTTTGTAATAAAAACATTTTAAGGGGGTTCATAATGCTTATCTGGCCAATGTTAAATTCTGTATTTAGATCAGCCATTAAGTAAAACATTGCAATACACATAAGTCACACTACAAAGCAACTTAAGACAGGGAACTAAATGACATTAATACATATGAGTGATTACTAACGAACACTTTAATCATCTTTTAAAAACATTAATTAAAACTATCTGGAACAATGTAAACACTTTTACGCCAGCATACTTAACATTATGTAAAGTTTTCCTTAATCTACACAATGGAATGTCAAGAATGTTCTGTTAGGTTATGGAACTTTCTCTTGACACTACCTACAGTGCATCTCCCATAAAAGTTGGCCGTTGGCATTTATTACTACAACATACACATATATACCTACTGACTGACCAACTCATACAAGAGAAGCATTGTATTTTAAGATACTGTAATGGTGCACTTGGTGCACCCTTTGATGTGGGCTTTCTCAATAAATAGGCATGAGATGTTCTGCTTTGCATTAAAATGCATTTTTTTAAAAACTTTCTTTCAGAAAGCAAGAAATTTTATACAAATAAAGAAAATTAGAAATCAAGGTTCATAATTTCTGCTGTATTCACAGGAAAAATACACTGCCATTTTAGAATATATATTATTTTCTGAGAAATATGCTGTGAAAATCTGAGCACCCGTTTGTTTCACAAAGTCTAAGAAAAAGGTCCATTAATATAAAGAGGTCACTATCAAAAATGTGTTTTAAAGTTTCAGATGAAATTTTCTGACTTAAATGCATTGCTGTACCATATGAGAGGTCATTCAGATTTTCATCCTCTTTATTCTTCATGCTTCTATTTGGAATTACACTGTAAAATGTGCATTTACACTAATGTGTACGTCCCCTCCCAAAAACTGGCAGAAATTTCCATATTTAGGCAAAAATCCCATAGATACTACAATTAGGCTAGAGATGTGTTAAATATAGTAATAGGCAATTTCTTTACATATTTTGAATCATAATCTTAGCTAGGGCTTAAATTTATATTTTGAATAGTGTGTAATGCCCATTTTTATAGCATATGGCATCACAGACAGTACACACATGCATCGAAGGTCAGCCTCATAGTGGCCATCTGTAGATCATTTCTTATAACTGCATGCAACAAGGAAAGAATGGTTGGGATCATTAAGGAAAACTGATATGTAACTATGAATGAAAATGTAGCAAAATTTGGAATAGGACACAGCACAGTCCAGGACACGATCATTATCATTATCTTTTTGATGCTCTTAGGAAGGCATGCAAGGTCACTGCTAGAAAACATAAAAGCTATGCATAATTTTTGCAGAGCTGGAATGGAATTGTATCATAAGGCAATTTTCAAGCTCCCATAATGGTGGGAAAAATACATAAAAAAAACTGGATACAGTTTGGAAAAAGAAATAAAAATCTGAAGAAATAAGGTAGCATATTATTTTTCCAAAACTGCATTTATATGACTTAAGAAAAATTGAAAATTGTTGCTCATTACTTTCAGTATGGACGAAGTATGTAAGTTTCTTTAATGGACTTAATAGAATGATTTGCTGAAACAACACATTCAGTATATTACACAAATTCATTGATTTTCAGGCATTAAAACAAGACAGGAGTACTCTTTTACATGTTAATTGGCAAAATATACTAATTTCTAAGGGAGAAATGCCCATCCTCATTTCAGCCTCTTTCTTTCCCTCTTTTTAGTGGTACTTTATTTGAAATTCCAGAAGTGACAATGCGATTTAGTTTTTTAATAAAATAAATGTGATGGCATTTTATTTGAAATTAGTAAAAACAAACTTTAACAAAAGCATTTAGTATTTATTTTAAAGTTGAAGCGTGATTTATTCTTTTGGGGATGAGCCTGCTTTCAATTTCTACTGATGCTCTTGGTCATTTTGAATGCACTACACCCATTCCATCATAAATTATATCACCTGCAGTTCATGGGTATCATTCCTTTCAATGGTTTCCTTTCATCTCTTATTAGCAATATTGAAAGTTAAAGTTTTGTTTTCTTTTCCTTCTCTTTTTCAGATGGTAGGGGAAATGCATAAAGTTAAATATATAGGGGTGTATTTGTTTAAATGTTAAAGAAATGGATGTAGTATTTAAAATGAAGCTACACTAGGAAGTACAGTGTCTGTTGTGAAAGTATGACAAATCTACCCTCATAAAAGACTCAGCATTGACCCATTCAAGAAACAGAAAAAGTCTATGCATTTTATTCATATGAGTTTATTGTTAACACTTCTCCAGCATTCTATAGCAATGAATTTTGAAAGGTTAAAACCTCAAGTAAACTGAAAAGAGTCCTTTAAATAAATCGTTTTTAAATAAAGTACGATGTGAAATAGTGGGGAGTGAGATATCCTAAAAGATGCTAAAAGTTTAAAATGTTAGAATACACTTTCACATAGTCACTGGCATGTCCAGACATGTCTTAAAATGCTTTGTGAAAGCTATTATTTATAGAAACCTAAAATCAATGTTTAGTCATTCCCTAAAATACTTCTTTTTGCTTCCAACACAAAATCTACAACTTTTCATTGATGCTTGATAACTGTGCATACACTGTTAAAATTGCATACTTACTTTCTTTCTTTCTTTCTTTCTTTCTTTCCCTCCTTTCTTAGGGACTAAACTCCCACAGATATGAAATGAAGAAATGAATAATAGTAATAAAATACATAAAAATATATAATATGATTCAGTGCATGCCTAGTGATCAAAGAAAGCCGTGAAAACAAACCTTCCATTGGTTTGGTCGTCCCCAGAGACTTGAATGCAGGACCTCTTCAATTAGGACCACAAGTATTACCATTTATTATTAATTACCAATGGAAAGAGATCACAAAATCATTTTTCAAACAGCTAGTATAGCTGCTTGCAGCACAGGAATGCACCAGCCACCTCTAAAAGGTACTAAATAGTCAACACTAGCCTAATATCAATGGCACAACATGTGTTAGCAACTGAGCAAGACATTCTTACTCCCAGACCCACCTATATGAGAGGTTTCAAATTCCTCAAGCCAAATTGGTACCACCGGCAAATCCACTACAAGGTCGGTATGTGGCTTTGTTGTAACACAAAATAAAAAACGCTGTAACAGATAAAAATTAAAATGCTTTTGAACTCGACACAAGCTTTGGTAAAAAAAATCAATGTTGCCAGATGCATCAATGACAGACCATCCAGCTCATGAAAAGCATTGTAGATCATACAATGTTTACACTACAACAATATCAAAAATTAGGAATAGCTTAAACAATAACAAAGTTTCTTCCACCTATACCCAATTGATCTTTGAATATAATATACTCGACATAACCCTTGGTGAAACAAGTCTTCCACTGCACCCAGTTGATCTCTGAATATAATATACTCGGCACAAGCTTTGGTGAAACAAGTCAAGGTTGCCAGATGCACCAACAGACAGACCAGCCAACTCGTGAAAAGCATTGTATATTGTATCCCATGCTTAAAAGACAGTACAAGTTAAATGGTGCGCACTGTTGTCACATGTACTCTACATACGCTTGCAAATTTGGCGCCCAACTGCGGTTGATCTACCAATTTAATGCCATCTTGTGAATGATGCATCACCGAATAGTGAAATATCTGCACTGCCATTTAAGACAATTGTGAGACATTTAATTTTCACCTGCACTGTATGTCTCCTCTCTGTATTTTTAGTACTTTGAATTGTGATTTTACAGGCATCAAAATATATATTATAAAAGAAATATGGAGGTATAAAATGATAAAAGCTACAATTTGGCAGGGTATCATCACTGTTTCCCCTGGACAAAATTACATTCGTGGATGGAATGTTTTCAAACAGCAAGGAATGAAGGATGTGCCACACCTCACTTTGCACTATTCCATTATATTGGTTAACCTAGCATGTTTTTGTTTCTCCCATCCTTTTATACATTCCTTTGATGGGTCCTTAGAGATCTTTTCATTCATTCCTTTTTTATCCTATACACAACTGTTTCTGAACATCCGGGTAGTCTTAGCTGTTTCTTTTACTGCCTTACTAAACACTCATTTTACTTGAATAATAATTAAACACATTCATTATTACTCTTCTTAGTTTACCAACATTTCGCCTCTTCCTAGGTTCTCCCTATATAAGCATAAATATTTACATAAAATGTTAAATAAATAACCTACATAACACTTCACACTATGAACATATCCAATTCCTTACAACTGATGATAGCCTTTTCTGATCTCTATATCGCACCAGGCCTGTTTCTGAACAGATGGATGACTTTTAGTTTGCCATACACAATGAATGTAAGAAGTTACAGAATTCTGGCTTCTTTTAAAAACTGTCTCCAATCCTCAACATTTTCTCTTGCTGGGTCCCCACTGTAATCCCAATAACAAAAAAGTTTCTCACTGGTGGATTTTTCTACTGCATAGGTATAGAATTTTCCGAAAATATTTAATTTAAAAATTATAACACTCATCTTATTAAAGGTGAGAATTCAAACTGGGCAGGTATTAGCACACCAGTTTACTCCAGCTAAGAACGAAATATTGTTGCATTCTACCCTTTAGTTTATTAGTTACTGTGTGATAAACACAGAGACAGCAAATATTGGGCTTTTACTGAAAAATGCAGTTTCTTTAGAAGTTTGTGCCCACAAAAATATATAAAGGCTCTAAAAATTATATAGTGTGATAGAGAAACATATTCTGCATAGAACGTGTTCAAAGCTGAAATTTGTAACAAATGAATATTTACAGCATTTTTTTACTTATTAGCAACTTGGCGACAATATGAGAGTAGAAAAGGACGAAGCTAATGGCAACATTATGCGTTAGATAGACAGAGATATCCCATTTATCTCCATACTGTCTTTTAAGGTTGAGACAAGCTATAGATCATCACACAATGTTTACACTGGAACAATATGAAAAATTAGGAAAAGCTTAAACAACAGTAAATTTTCATCCAAAGGTACCCAATTGAACTTTGAATATACTGTACTCATCATAAGCTTTGGTGAAACAAGTCAAGGTTGACAGGTGCACCAACAGGCAGACCAGCTAGTTCATGAAAAGCACTGTAGATAATCATACATTGTTTACACTGGAACAATACGAAAAATTAGCAAAATACACAAATAATGTAAGCAAGTAGACAGTGGATCATCAATAGACGGAAAACCAGGAGTTGTGTGTATTGAGGCTACAAAGTAGCATTCGACTCCAACTTGCTGCTGGCAGGTTGTGGTTCAGTCTGAGTGAATTTTGCTGCATGCCCACCCTCAACAGGGTTTTACCACAGGATGACTATTGTAAGGAAAAAGGTTATTTAGGATGGCGTTTTTTGTTTTAGAAAGACATATGAGAAGGAGGTAGCATGTAGCTCCTTGACATCTGCCTGATTAGGATGCAGTGGCCCTTCTGCACCGTGGTGTACTGTTTTGTAGTATTCAATTTATGTTTGCTGGGTTTGTAATTTTGAGATCAATCAACTCTTGGTTGGATTTGAATGGAGGTCAGCTTTAGCTGCTGTTGGTATCACTCCTTTGTTATCTGGTATGCCCGCATGCCATGCGGGGAACCCAGGGATGCCAAAGATGGCAATACCAATACCCAATTGATCTTTAAATATAATATACTCGACACAAGCTTTGGTGCAACAAGTCAAGGTTGCCAGGTGCACCAACAGACAGACCAGCCTGTTCATGAAAAGCATTGTAGATCATCATACAATATTTACACTGGAACAATATGACAAATAAGGAATAGCTTAAACAATGGTCAATTTTCATCCACCAATACCCAAATGATCTTTGAATATAATACACTTGGCACAAGCTTTGGTGAAACAAATCAAGCTTGCCAGGTGCACCAACAGGAACAATGGTCAATTTTCATCCACCAATACCCAAATGATCTCTGAATATAGTATATTCGACACAAGCTTTGTTGAAACAAGTCTTCCACCGGTACCCAGTTGATCTTTGAATATAATATACTCGAGACAAGCTTTGGTGAAACAAGTCAAGGTTGCCAGTTGCACCAACAGGCAGACCAGCCAGTCTATGAAAGCTTTGTAGATCATTATACAATGTTTACACTAGAACAATATGAAAAATTAGGAATAGCTCAAATGATGGTAAATTTTCATCCACCAGTACCCAATTGATCTTTAAATACAATGTGCTCCCATCTGCTTTCCACAAAACTTCCAAATACTGCATTACCACTGCAGCCTTTATGCAAGACCAATTCCTTACATTCATCTGAGGTTCCTTCCTTATTTAAAGTTTTTTCATAAACTCAAAATATTAATACTGTTAACTTATATCTTCAATCATCTTTTCTTTGATATGCTGTAACATGTCACTTTTTAGGAATAAATTCCTTTGAAGAATTAATACCCAGGAAAACAGAAGGGAACATCTCACATATTACCTGGCATTAAAGTTAATAGACATCTATTGTAAATATAAAGAACAGAACATCTATAATTTTGCAATTACAAACACCCCTTAACTATAAAATAATGACAAAATCAAAACGAACATTATTTTGCTTTCTTACCAGTTTTCATTTGTGCTTTCTTAGGTGGAACCCAATTCAAAATACTGGAATCAACCAACAGTCTTGGCTTTTTGTAAAGTCCTGATTGAATGTACTTTTCAATTGTTTTTATTGGAATGCAAATTGTTTTTTCATTTTTCCAGTACTTAACAAGTCTTAACTCCTCCAATGTTGCTATGATATCACTTTTTGAAATGCTTGTCATCCTGCTGATGTCTTTGAGGGAAATTATGCCTCTGTAGTCTTTAAGAATATCAAGGAGAACCCAGGTCCAATAGGAATGGTAGCTTAATCGACCAAGATCTGACAATGGTCTCTCTGGACTGCCTACCACACCCTCTAGCTTTGAGAGCTCATAACTGAATGCAATGAGCAACTTCCCATAACCTTGAAGTTGGAATGGCGGGAGCGTCAAAATGCATGCGACATTGTAGCCATCAGGTGACTCCTTTTCTTTAGAAAAGTATCCAACAAGGTGAGAACCCCTGTTATCTATTTCACATAATATGTAAAATAAAAAGGGTTCAACATCAAAGTAAAGGGTTTTGTGATCAAGAAAGAGCTTTGCCAAGAGACACAAATTCTGACAGTAAATCTTATGGTCTTTACCATCAACTTCCCATATTGCAATTGAGCCCCTCCTATAGATTTCCTTACCAGGTGGTTGCCTAGCAATGCACTCACTCATATGGTACCTGAATGTCTTTTCTAAACGCATGTATTTCAGGCAGAACTCACATATCCATAATTTTGTCTGCTTGCCATATTCATCTGGATATGGACTAAAATACCAGGTGTCAATTTCATACTTTCCAATTTGAATTCTCTCAATATACTTGACGTTGGTTAAAGCTTCATGTTCTTTCTCAAGAGCTGCTGAGGTTGAATCAAGATCATCATCACTGTTCTCACTCTGAAACAGAAATTTTGAACTCATTAAACATGGCAAAAGCTTTCCTGTAGTGCCTATTATACTAGGCTTTTTTTAAAATAATACATCAGCTGGGAAAATGAAACCGGAAGAAATTCCAGCAAACGGGCATCCTGACTCCTTAAGATCATTGAACATTGTTTCTTTTAGTGAAAGCATCATCTGTAGTTTGTTCATATGCAACTCAAAGCTATTACTCAAAAAGGCAATAGCAAAAACCAGTAGAAATTAACAAAGAACAAATAAGAGTAATATATGCTATCAATAAAGGTAATACAAAGTTTGGTGTGACTAGAGGAATTGGGGAGTAATGTATCTGCATTTAGAGAATGTTTACTCTATTGAATTTTGACACTGGCTAACCTGCATTATGTTGGCTTAATTGGAAGTAGGTGAAAAAATACTGTTGCTCAGTTACAAACAAATGACAACCCAATGCACAAAATCGATTTTCCATTTTGCTATTGATATGGTCATCTATACACGATTGCCAGACCCAGATTTTATGGGACAGTCCTGGATTTGCATTAAATGTCCCATGTCTCAGACAGTTCCTATCCGAAACATAATGGTCCTGTATTTTGGAGTATTTTGAAACTTAACAAAAAAAGAAAGTTTTCATTCCTAGCATTGGTAAAACCGACTACTATATTTCTTCACACTGCAAAGAGTAATTCCCGGTAAGTTTTACCCTTTTATAACAGTTGATAGTGTTGGTACTGACCAACTTACATACTCTTTGGTTCATTGTCTACAAATTTGACGACTTTTGCAGGTTGGGTTGGCCGGCCTGGAGGATATGATGCGTAATAATTAACAACTGTTGTTCCGCTTATTTTTCCCTTTTGATTGATATCCATCAACAATGAAGGGTTTTTGTTAGGTTATTTTGTTGAAAAACAAGAAGTATTTAGCAACTGGTTAGTACGCAATGCTGACGATAAGTATTACCAGGCCATTTGGTAATAGCGCTGGTTTGGTGGCACGGTTATTGTGTTTACATTCAAGTAGACTGTACTTGCTATACATAACAGGGATAGTCACTATTTGGTCACAAGTAAACAATACTGGATATATTATATCACATATATGTCATATCGTATATATACAAAAAGTACAAAGCATTTTGTGAATATTGCAGTGTTTCCCAGTTGCACATGGGGGACAAATGCACATCTGTTCCTTATTTTGATTTCAGATATCTGGCAACCCTGCATCTATATGCATTCCCATTCTCATTCCAGGAGTATTGTTAACCAAGCTTAATTGCTTCCAAATGCCCATGCTATTTTAAGTTTCCAGAAAGTGAAGACACTACTGTTACATAACACCAAATTTTCCCAGTCGTGTAGGCACCATTGATTGTATGTACTGTATCACTTGGTGGACATAATGCAAAAGTGTACAGAAAGTTGTACTTTTCTCTAAATATCCACAGTGTATAGAGCAAGCTTACTAACTACAAATATTTTAGCAGAATAGATAGGTGTTGCACATGATAGTTTTATATTTGACAACAGTCAATTGTGAATGCTGTTTGGGATGGGAAGACTACATGCCACTCTGCTAGGTGGCAATGACTGTCAATTGTCACCTTAATAATAATGATACCTTTTCTGAACTGCAAAAACTATAGCACTCGCTAATAAAATATCTAGCTCAGCTGTGCAACACAAGATTTGGTTAAAAGGATAAAGTAGCATGGTGTGGGTGTAAGCAACTGCAAGCAATAAAAAGAGATGTTGAAAACATTTCTGTTGCCAAAATTTGCAAACTTATGTTACAAGTCATCATATTTGATACACCTTCATTTTGATATGATTAGCATGGACATCTCAAAAATTGATGACAGATTAGTTTAAAATCCCCCAAGATTTGTGGAAGGTCAGTGAAACTAAAGGTTAATCATCATGTGTATCTTAACAGTTATAACATGCAGAGCTGAAAGGACATTATCAACTTTAAGGGCCAGTTTAACCATCCAATGTTAAAAAAATACTCTAGCATCTTGTTTGTTAACATTATTTTAAAAGTTTAACAATGTTAAAACTCTTGCATTTCATCAAGCTTTTACGGTTGAATTGTTAGCTAACATCTTGTTAATGTCAAAGACAACTGCGAACAACAGTTTTCGAGAAAGTTATGACCAAATTATGCAACTTCTGAATGCGATCCAATGTGCTTTTGTCTACACATTGCAGCAATCTCTGTTTTAGTAATAGACAACTAGTTGTCAAGTGATTTTCCTGATTGTTTGAGGTTAGAATCGAGATGTCAACTGAAAAATCTAGTGCAGAGGAACTTAAGTTTCACAATTTGAAAAGGCGTTAATTATAGAACTCGTTACAAAGGTAGAGAAATTACCAAGTGCAAAAACTCCAGTGGACTTAACTCAAGGAGAAGGATACAACCTGGGAGAAAATCTGTGAGGAGTTGAATTACAATGCAAATACTTCTCACAGGTCCAGTAAGCAACTGCAGGCAATTTTATATTAACATAAATTGCAGCAGGCAAGGTGCAAAGAGTGTTTAGAAGGTTTAAAACTAAGTGGTGGACATTAAATTGCTACTAAAGTGGACAAAAGTGTGTCATTACTGATTAAGGATCAAGCAGATCCTAACAACAATACTGTTCACTCCTTGAAGTAATTGCATTGGAAACTTTCCAGATACACCCATAAATGGTAGCTTTGGAAATGCCACCATCACCTACCATTAAATGAAAAGTGGCAGTAGCATAAAATCTTTTGTGTAATTAACACTTGTAGCAAAGGAGAAAAATTCATGATTCCATTGGTAGTCTTTTAATCTCTTGCATTTCCTCTAAACCCTGCTCACGATTACTTTGGACAGTCGGTATCACATTAAAAATTCCTCCTTAAGCAGGTTTTCAAATTCATTATGATGCATGGCTCTTCTTTGATTAGAAACTGCATTAAAAAACTCCAAATACAGCAACTCTAAATCAATAGCTGATTTGCAGTAACCATTTTCCAAACTATAGCATTTGTTAAATGATGCCTTACATAAGTGTGTGGCAAAGTTAACTTGACACAAAGTTTAACACAATGTTCGATGAAACAGAATTTGCATTAACTTTAATGTTGTGTTAAATTTAACATTTGTTGGTGAAACCAGTCCTAAGGCATGTAAGAACCTATGTAGGACCCCAATATGAAACAAAATAGACTGAATGGTTTAAAGCTGCTTAACATCAGTAAACATAGCCCTTGTTAGCACATACACTCCTTAGATAGGGGGTATAACAAACTAATGAAGCAGGAAGGTAAATCTGCAGTAGCATGGTACCTTTGGAAGGAATATAACTGATAACTTGAGACTGAACACATGTGGGAAAACATACATAGTATTTGGAGAAAAACAGACCAGATTGTAAATTGTGAAATCCTACCTGGCAACATTTTTCAGAAATTCATCCACAACCATAGAGGACATTAACAACAAGGGTGTCAATGGAAGCAATTAGCTTTGGAAACATACTTTTCAATAATTAATAATTAAGTGACATGTGTTACAAAAATTAACTCAGTTATGTTATTGCGATGATACATGATACTAACTGCTTATACAGTTAATATCATCAAGACAAAATTAATTCAATAAGTGAAGTTCTTCTTTAAGAAGTGTATTTTATTTTTCAACAAATCCTTACATAACTAGACAAATAGGATTGGTATTTTTATGCAAACAAGCAACTTATTGTCTCACCACAGTGTCCACAGAAATTTTCTCTTAATTTTCCCTGACCTGCTTGTAAAAATTTCCCTGACTCACAAAATGTATTAATTCATTTTTAATGTCATTATACAAGAAGAAAGAAAACCCAGCCTTCACCTTGCCCTAGCTGGCCTAATTCTCTCTCCACATTCTTTTTCTTTATTTCTATTACACTTTATCCATTTACTGGAAAACACAATTACATCAATAGCACTGCAATAATAAATACAACAATTATTATGGTAAAGATAACTTGTAGGCAAGATGTGAATGAATGCATTTTCTCAAAATTAGTTCCATATGACATGAAATAGATAATATAAAATGTGTTTTAACAGTAACAATGGTATTTCATTTTAATATCACTAAAGGAAGTCAATAAGAATTGCTAGGATCAAAGTTACAATTGTCTTATTAATATAGCAACTCAGTAATGTGTATAATATACTGTAATACAAAAATTAATAAACATTATTGAATGTACACTACTTGTTAGCCATTATAATTCAGTTCAGTAAGCTTCCTAGAACAAAACAGAATTAGGAAATCAAAATGGCTGAAATAAATGACAATGGCACAACAAAAATTATACAGTTGTATATAAGAGGATATAATTGTTATATAGTTCTTGTGAAAAATGCCTGGGGGGGAAAAAAAGCTACAATAGCCTCGGTTATGCATAGTAGAGTATTGAAAATTCCCCTCAAATCCCCCGGGAAAAATTTCCCTGAATTTCCAGATTTAATGTCCATTTCCCTAACTTCCCAACTTTCCAGAATGTGTACATCCTGCTCACACATATCATGATATTTTAATTTACTTCTGCCTTACATTTTTCAAACAGGAGCTAGACAATTCAAATGCACATTAAGCAGCATGCTGGAAAAAATAGAAATTTTGTTGGCATTGAATGAACCAATAAATGTGAACATACACGTTTTAACAGGGCATTATCAAACCACACAAAAGTTACCTTTTGAGTGCAGTTTACTTCACAATGAACTCTTTTTTGGTTTCGTGTAATCTTACGATCCGTCTGCTCCAGGAGTAAACTGGATGAAGCAGGTCGCTTTGCTCCTTTCCATTCTTTCTCAGCTTCACTCATCATCATTATTCTGAAACATCATAATAAAAAGCAAAATGATATTAAATTTAAAAATTATTGTAATTTGCATACAGTGAAGCAAGTAAATTGGTTAATCAGCATTAAGCACTCATAAGTGGAGCAATATGAGTGCTTAAGGTCAATTCACCAATTAATATAACCATATACATTTAATCCTAAACAGCCTGCCTCTGCTCAGTATAATAGTTTCTGCAGTCCTTATTATTACACTTTTTATTCTTATGCATAACATGAAACTGCTTTAACTCAGAAAATTTGAACCTGAAGGTATTTTCAGGAAAGTAATACTTTTGGCTTTCTAGAATTTTACTTAGTTCAAATCACAGATTTAATTTCGCACTGTTTAGAACAAACCAGCTTTTGTTTAGGAGATAATTGGCAGCTTGGTGATATGCACTATAAGCTATATTATGTTTATTTTGTGTGTGTGTGTGCGCGCGCATGTTACATTTTCCAAAGATGCAGTACAAACATTTTAAGAAAATTCCCCAACCCCAAACTACCCTTTTTTCAAAAATGGCTCTAACAATTTTGATTAAAATACTATATTTTTAAAATGTTTACATGATGAAATGAAGATCTTGAATTTTTTGGGAATAGCCTATGAAGTCTTCATTTGGAAGGAATTTTGTATAGTTTTGTGTAACAGCTAAACCACAAGAGATAGATAAAAACATACTAAAAATGTTGATCTCATTAATACACACAACTTATTTCAAATAAATTCCGAGATATTTAAATTCCTCAATACTTTATTGAAGTGCTGTCACTATTTAGTTGTTTCTCATGATGTCCTGGAGAGGGTATGGAATCTCAAGGCCAGCATTTAGCAACCAACTTGTGAGCATCCGACTATTGATTTGGTTTCCTGTATCCCCCTTGTACTTACAATGAAATGTGTAATGAAGCTATTTCTAAAGATTTATCTTGATTTACATGAAGCAGATAGAAAAATAAGCTTCCATAAGAATAATTTGTAGAAACTATATAACAATAAGTAATTGTGGATAGAGAAAGTCATGTGAATGAAACACATCAGACTTTTATGTGGTAAGTAGGTGGTTAGCAGAAAAACACAGCACAATTTCCGATGTTGCTGAGTAGCACTGGTGTGCCATGAAGTGTTGAGGGCTGTTACTGAAATAGTTTCATATAAAGACAAAGTATCAATGAACAGAATAAAATACACCAAGAATACTGAAAGATCAAGAACATAACCCTTAGTAATGGCTTCATGAAGGAACTAGTAGACTGCAGTGCAAAACAGTTCAGGATGAAGAAATAGCTCAAAGAGGCCAACACTGATGAACAGCAAAGAAAAACAGCATTCAAGAAACTTACCTTTCATCCAAGGGAACTAAATAAAATTGCAAAATGTTTAAAAGCAGCAGGCATCTAACTGCCCCTGTAAAAATAAGCAGCATCAGAACCTTGTTGGAACAAGGATAAAATTTCAGCACGATAACACACTGCCATATACAAAATTGGATCTGTGAACTATGAAAAAAGCACATAAAGGCAAAACAAGAAGGATGTTTAAGGAATACATGAGAAACCTTGGGAACAAAAGATGGACAAATCAGCAAAAAAGCATACCATTCTTGGGATGCTAACATACAAGCAATGGGAAAACTAACAATACAAAAAGAACTCACTAAATTTTGAGACACAAAACACATTAGGTCGAAAGGAAACATCTGCAGACCTATTCAGGCAATTCCACAGCATACCAAAATGGGTAGCCAAGGTCATTAGGGCACAGACTCATGAACAGGAGGACTGTCCTCCCTGATTGAGGTTTTATCCAGGTTTTCCTCAGTCTTCATAACTGGCAAAAGCTGGGGAAGTACCCTAAACTTAGGCCTGGACAAAGTTCCTTTCCCAAATTTCTTTTTCCAATTATCATTTCATTTCATTGATCGCCAGTGTCCACTGCTGTGGTACAGAGAATACTCTGTATTACTTTAAAAAAACTCCACAGTGCGACAACTGACAACAGAGCAAAAAGCCTCCAAAACATGTTATGTAAGCTAAATATACCTGTAGTGAAGTAGAGAGGAAATAGTTATTAATATGAATTGTTTCTAAATGCGTTTTGTTGTTATTTAAAATCAGCCAGTTCCAATTATTACTTTTTTTTCTTCTTGTACCAGGATTTTTCAAAAGACCATAAGCTTTTGTATTACAAAATCAGGTATATCAGTCTTGAAAGCAGACACTGATAGCCAATGTCATCAAGGCATGGACTCATGAATGGAAGGTCCAAACGTTCAAATTCTGCCAAGACCATACTCCCTGAGTGAGGTTTTTCCCAAGCTTTCCTCAGTCTTCAATCACCGGTAAATGTCAGGGAGTTAACCTAAACTTAGACCTGGAAAGTTTCCTTCACAAATTTCTTTTCCCAATTATCATTTCATTTCACGTAGCAGTGTCCATTACCTGTGGTGCCTTATGTAGTAAGAATGGGCATTAAACACTAGCCCCCCCCCAAAAAAAAAGATAAAATAAGCAATCTAAGGAGTTTTAAAACAATTCTTTGTTTATAGTACCAATAAGCATTAGAGAAACCATTAATGTAATGAATAAATTACCATGCAAGAATTCATGTCGGGGAGATGGCATTAGCTCAAAAATATTGAAATGCTGAATTGGCAGCTCCTTTGACATATTTTATAAATGATTATATTCTGAAAGATAAATTTGATGAACTACTGTATAAAAAGCACGACAAATCTATAAAAATCAGCACCCAGTATCTTTAATAGACCCATAAATGTGGTCAAAACACATTTTAAAATGAAACATACTCTTTGTTGCCGCAATTAGGTGTTTAAACATTTGATCTTTGACCACTTTGGAATGAGTTACAGAGTGCCCTATCTACGGTGTTCATCAGCTTCAGTGTGGTATTCCTGCTAACCTCTTGGTGGCCTTGAGTGATCCAACCATCTGTCATAACATAGTAAAGTTTTTAAAAGAAATGAAATTGTATAATGTTATATAATCAAAGCTGTAATTTGTTTCCAAATATTGTAATTTTTCAAATTTATTGTAGTCGTGTTATGACTTTAATGTTAAAGCAAAAATAATAAATTTAAAAAAAATGGTAGTAGTGGCGGCAGCACTGGTACTTGATACAAATATACACGAAGCAAGGTTATATGAATATACAAGAATATCTAAGTATGGACATGAATGAAAACATAGTTATCATTTACAAGTAAATTTTGAACTGAGTAGAAGCATGGTTATTTAGACATGCCTTTAGGAATAGATTGAAGCTTTCACCTTGTATTTCCTTTAAGAGTTTTGGAAGATTTTTATACCAGAGTGCAATATGCTTTTTTGGTACGGGGAGGTACTATGCTTAAGTATATGCAGATTTGTGTTTTGTCTTGTATTGATGATATGTCATTCTTTATAAAAGGTGACTGGTAGTTTTACAGATAAATATTAATTAGAATATATAGGTACACAGGAGGAATGCCTAATTTTTCTTTAAATAGAAGTTTACAAGATGTTCTTGTACTTGCTCCTACCATACCTCAGGCTATTTTCTTCTGCATTATGAAGCATATCCTTATTTGCAGCGGACTTCCCACAGAATATTATGCCATACCTCAACAAAGATTGGACATATGCAAAATAGGCAATTCTAACAGTCTCCTCCCTTGTGGAACCTACTAGTACCCTTATCATATAGCACTCTGTACCCACGTTTTTGTTTGTGTAATTCATATGGCTATCCCATTTTTTATCGCTTTGAATCCAAAGGCCAAGAAATCTGGAAAACTACCTTCCCAGTTGTGTGGTTGAGAAGTTGTATTTGTGGAGTTAAATATTCTTTTTCTTTTTTGGTACAGATGTCCAGAGCTACTCTCTTTTGACATTTATTATGCATAGAGTCTGGATGATTCAGGCATTTATTTGTTTACAATAGGCAGGCAAAAGGGTAGTTATAATACTGAAAATAAGAAGAAATATAAAATAAAATAGGCATTTATTAAAAGCGACAGCATAGACTAAACTCATTATTAATAAAAACAGGTATTCAAGATACTTCTAATTTCTGTATCACATAATTAAAGAACTTACTCTTACTTTTCTTGGCTACAAGCAACAAGAAGATACTTTTTCAAGGTATTAACTGTCATAGTCAGCTGCCAATCGGAGAGAACGTTTTTCATCAAAGAAAAAGAATATTCTACTTTCACTGAAATGATTGGAGTATATTTATAACAAGCTATTTCATAAGGACTCGTATCACTTACAACAGATCTTTCACCTTTTGGGATATCACAAATGTTCTTAAAGGGTAACAAAACACAAAAATGGATATTTCATTCATCACATTAGTTTATATGTCTTTAGAAATAATTAGCAACACACCCAGTCCCACCCTCCTAAAGTCAATGTATATGGCATTACAGCATCTTCCACGATATATGAATGATATCATGAGATCTCCCAGCAGCTGAGATATAAGATAAAACAGGTATGCAGCATTATGAGGTGCTTTAAATGACAAAGTCCTCATGTGATTTTAACTAGAGGAAGTCATAATTTCTCTCCACAAACAGAGAGCAAAGCTAAAAATTAACCAATCACTTTTCATAATCCAGTTAAAAATAGGTGACAGGCATTAGTCTGACATCTGCATCTGCTTTTAAAATGAGTGAACAGGATATCCAATCTTATCAGTTTGAACCAAAAAGAGTGCGATTTCGAAGAATTACACTGTTCTGAAACCAATTCCGAGAGTAAATGTAAACACCAATAAACATGCCGGTTCTGTACACTGATATTAGTGCAATGAATGTATACCTATAAATGATGTTGAGGAAAACCCGTGTTGCTCAGACTTGAAAGCACATGCCATCGGCTCTAAGCATTTCTTTTTTCTAAGCTTTAATTTTTTTTGTTAGACTTTTAAACAAATCCATGCATTGAATTCATGTTCAACTTCTGAATACTGAGTCTTTAACAGGTATCTTACACTTTTATGCCTGTCAGAGAGAAAAACTTTGGTTTGCACTTTCTTGTTTTGCATGCCAAGTCATTATGTTGTCACAAGCAATCTTTTCAAAACTGCCTTTTACTAATACCTCTTTGAAGAAGTTCAAAATAAATAATTTTGCAGGAATTTAAATCCATGACAGAATAAACTAAATATCTGGCTGAAAATTCTGGGCAGTCAAATTGACCATTCCCTGCAAAGTATATAGGTTACCACTACCTTTTAATGAATCCAAGTTGTTTTCTTTTCCTTGATGTTCAACTTGATATTGTCATTCACTTAGCTTGATGCTACGCAAGCAACTCACATAATATCTTTAGTTTTTGCAAAGTTGTCCCAAAAGCTCTAGCTTAGAATCACCAACTACGACATCTGGTACTTTTCTTCCTTCAGCGGTGCTATTCGCCAGGATTGTACAGTTCTTCTCATTCATTGGGCTCTCCCTTTTGTTATCATTCAGCACAACAAATCTATTTTGCATCCCTACTCCATGCTGCCATTGAGTTACTGAATGCAATTATTTCAAATTGCATCTGAGTATTGCCTTTTGTGGTTGAATTTCACTTTGGTATATCCATTGTCCAAACTTGCTATCTTTGTTCAGACATCTCCTTTATCTCTCTTAATTCTGCATTTTCCTTTTTCAGATCTTTGGTTTCCCTTCTCAAGTTACCAGCACCCCATTATCTTTATTTGTCTAGTTTTGCTCTATTTTCAGGATATTGTTTTCACTTTGAAATCCTGTTATTTCTTTTTGTGCATCTCTTAAGTCCTTGTTCATGATGTTGATTGCTTTGTGGAGTGACACTGCCATTCCTCCTTGACTGCATTTGAACCAATTACTTATTTGTTGCTCTGGTTCAGATTTATCCCTCAAGTGCCCTTCATTTACATATTCCTGTCATTATTGTATATAATTCATTTCACACCATCTTCAGAGGCTAGATCCACATATTTAATAATATTACTATTTAACTAAAGCTGCATGCTTTGAGTCACTACTCTACTGACCACCACTTGAATCATCACTGAATCAGGAATGCAGTAGCAACAATAAAAAACGTTTGTATTGAAGGCCTATCATATACGGATGTTTTTTTCCAAATTTTGGCATTATCTGTTCATCAGGATCTTAAAGGCAGACAAAAATTATTACACTGATCTCATCCCTCCAAACCCAAACTGCCAGACAGGTACTTGTGCCAGGTTATACATACATATTGTATTTTAAAGTCAAGAGTGGATCTGTCCTTGCAAGGTTAAGGAGAAGTACAAATTGTTATTTTTTCCCATGTTTTGAGTGTGAGCACGTGAAATGGCACTACAGTGCTTGTTTCGATGACCAGAAAGTTGGAAACACTAATTAAGTGTTTGTAGAATAGAATATTCATTTGTACTGAACAACATACAAAAATTTTAAATACATTTATGTCAATTCTTAAAGCTACTTACATCCTAGTACAAATTAAGTCCAATTTTCCTTCCTTTTAAGGGTTACTTTGCAACTGGCACCCTGGCCCTTTGGCTTTCAGTTAGACCTTACTCTTTTCCTGCCGTTTCCACTTCCTTGACTCCTACTTTCCTATTACCTTTCCCCTTGCTATTTTTACTTTCCTTAACCATTTTCCCTTGATTTTTCTTGAAAACTCTCCCATATCCTTTATTCTTTTTCCTTCCTGAACTGTTAATATTTTTATAGCTATCATTTCCTTGCTCATTTTGTCCCATTTTTTATCCCAAACATCCTGTCTCCACTTCCCTAACTGTTTACATTCTACCAAGTAATGTATCTTATTCTGCTTTTCTCCACATGACACATGTTCCTGATTAACTCCCTCTTAACCCTCTAAGGAACAAGGCCCCTGTTCTCATCTTCCAATTCCTGTCTGCTACATAAGTCAACATAATCTTCTCTCCCCCAGTCTCTCTTAATTGTTCTATATAACATTAAGGACTTTTTATTTTCAAGACTTCCGCAGATTTCTTGCTTCTTTATATCTTCTATCCTACTTCAGGTTACTTCTCACTACTTTCCAAAATTTGCTATCTGTTTTTCCTTCTAGATGCCCATTCCTATCTTCTCCAACTCTCTTCCTATCCCTGCCCCAGCCATTCTTATTTGAAGTTATCTTCTGTTGATTCACACAACTTTTTAATATATCTTGATCTTCTCTTTCAAGGCACCTGTACCATTATTTCAAGATTCTTTCCATAATTATTCCTTTCCTCCCTGTTTTTCCTAATTTTACCAATTCTGCCCTTGGTGCTGATCTGATTAATCCCAAAAGTTCTTTGCAAAATAATCTGTATATTTGATCTAATTTTTTGCCTAATTCTGAAGCCCCCATATTTCTACTGCATACAACACTTTTGATTCTACCAATGCTTCGTACATCCTTTCTAACATTTAACAGATATTTCCAACTTGTAATTATTTATTCTTAATCCTGTCATAGCAGCTCTGCCTTTTGACATCACCTTCCTACCATGTGCTTGCCACCCACCATTATTACTTAATCTTATTCCTAAATAATCAAATTCCTTTATTTCCTGTAACCGTTGTCCATTCAGATACCATCGTTCATTTTTTCTTAAATTCCTTTTTTTTGAAAACTATAACTTTTGGTTTATTTACATTTACTCGAATTCCCCATTCTATACAGAATTTGTGTATTTCATTGTTTTTTGCAAGCCTATTACAGTTATAGCTCCTACCATTAGGTTATCCGCATACAGCAGTCCTGGTATCTCGTTGTTCATTAATATAGAGCAGTGCTCATTACTTTCCCTAACTCTTTCTAATATATCTATAAATAAATTAAACATGATGGGACTTAGTTTACGTCCTTGTCTTAAACCTAGTTTTTGTTCAGCTTTCTCTGTAATTCTGTTTTGATCACATCTTGTACAAAATTTTATGACCTCATTTATTTTACTAATTCCCTCAATAAAATCACCACTTACTCCTTTTTTTGTAATTTCCACTACAGTGCTTCTCTGTTAATAGTGTCGAATGCCTTTTCAAAATCTGCATAAAACATATACTACACCCTTCCTCTTTTCCTGTTTAAATACTTGTCAATTATTGTCTGGATTATTAATACATTATCTGTTGTTTGCTTGCCTTTCCTAAAACCTGCTTGAAACTCAAGACAACTTTCCTTCCAATTCTGCCCACTCTTGTAGTCTTTCTGCCATTATTCCAAATAAGGTAAATGTTTGTAATCAAATTAAGTTTAGAAATAATGTTAAAAAATTTTTAATTAAGCAAACTTTTTATAGTATGCAAGAGTTTTTTGAATACTTAAAAAAAGCTAACCTAAGTTAACTTACTGTTACTACTACTATTATTAATTATTATTATTATTATTATTATTATTATTATTATTGTTATTATTATTATTCATTACTTAATATGTATTCTCTGTATATAACACTGTAAAATGTATATTTCCTATATTATATATAATGGTTCAGATCTAATGGCTTTCTACTTAATAAACAAAAGACACAACACATGATTTTTAACTGTAGAGATACACATAGTACAAATTACACGGATAAAGTAAAATTCTTAGGCGTTATAATAGATAATAAATTAACCTGGGCACCGCATATAGAGTTTATAACAACTAAACTCTCTAGAGTAATACATTTGATTAGGAAATTGAAAATGCATGTTCCTGAAGTATACATTAGATCTGCATATTTCGCCTTCTTCCACAGCATTATTTCTTATGGCATTTTACTTTGGGGCAACAGTACTCACATTCATGATATTCTTGTATTACAGAAAAAAGCTATTCGCATAATGTCTTATGAATCAAAATCAGCTCATTGTAAACTATTATTTAAGAAATTAAAAATTTTGACAGTAATTAATTTGTACATCTACACAGTGGTATTGTTTATAAAACAACACATATCAGAATTACAAAACAGACAAGACATTCATTCTTATAATACTAGATCATGTCAACTGATTGATATACCATATTGTAGATTGACTACAACACAGAAGAGTTTCGAAATACTTGGCTCTAAATTGTATAATAAGCTACCAGTAAAGTTAAAACAAAGTCCCATACCTAGTTTTAAGAATAAATTGTATGACTGGCTTGTTACTAAACCTTTTTATTCACTACAAGAATTTTTTGATGAGTAGCTACATCTTAGTATCAATAATAATGTAAATATAATTTTGTAAATAGCCTATACTAGCATTATATTATCTGACGTTGTCTATTACTGTAATAGTTCAATGACAATAAAATTATTCTTATTCTCTTATTCTTATATATAAAAAAAAACATGCACGCACATGCACACACACACACTCTCTCTCCCCAGGATAGACAATATACTATTCCCCTGTTCTCCAGTTAATTCACTTCTCCCTTGCCTTTTTATATTGGTATTACCATACTTATATTCCAGCTTTCCAGTAGGCTTTTACTTTCCTTAACTTTATTTAGTAATTTTGCTATAATTTTCAGACCTCCTTCAACTTTACTAAACATTTTCCAGAATTCTCCTGGAATTTCTTTGATCCCCACTGCCTTGTCTTTTTTTAAATTTCTTATGTGCTGGCTAACCTCTGACAACAATATTTGTCCATCCAGTCTTTCATTTTTTGACTTGTTTTGCACTATTTCCCTTAATTTCTCCTCCCCAATCAGTCTCCAAAAATTCATCATCCATTCTTTCAGCAAAATCTGGTTTCCTATTTCTCCCTTCTTGCTTGTCCACCTCAGTAACTTCCATATTCTTATTACTTTGTTTTCCTCTATAGCCTTTTTTACCATTTTTCTTATTTTATCCTGCCACAATTTCCTCTTTTCCTTAATGAACATCAATATCTCCATTTACTAATGAGAAAATTTTGCCTATCATTTTTTTCTTCTGTTACTCTCCATCTACTTAAACCTATAAACACCTCACTTTTTGCTGATGCACACTCCTCATCAAACCATCCTTTATTTTTCTGTTTCACTTCCATTCCTGCTCATGCTCTCATTACTATTAATTCCATCAGCTCTAATGCTTTTTCTAAATTTCCTTCCTTAATGGCAACCTCTGTACCATTGCAGAATCTTTCCTACCCAAAAACTTATGTCTTTCCAAAATGCCTCCCTTTGTTCCTTCCTCTATTTAAAAGTTCAAATTGTGTTTAGTTGTATTACTTCTGCTTGTTCCTTCACCCCTTGTTCTTTCCCACCTATTTCCAACATTATTGGGAAATTACTACTATCGGCTATCTCATTCAAATTTTGAAATTTACAACCTGCATATCATGCAGTCTAAAACACGTTAGCTGTTTGCATTTGCAAATGTAAATTCTCCTTCTCCATCTTCTCCTGTAGTTCCATTACATATCATTAAACTATTTTCTTCTCAAAATTCTAATAATTTTTTTTCACTTCCTTATTACATGTTGTTTCCCTACTTTTTCTTATTAGTACTTCATCCCTTTCACACACCCCTAAACTTTCTGTTCCTACTAGTCTAACATTTCCTTCACCTATTCTTGCATTAAAATCCCCCATTAATATAAACTCAATATTTGGAAAGCTCCTCCTAACTTCATCCATATCCTTTTCCAGCCTATCAAATAAATGTGATGTTTCTGGGGGATTGTATATTACTCCTAAACCGACACCTACTTTTTCCTTCATTATCTGTTTAATAACACTCCATAAAACTTGACTTCCTCTTTCCTCTGTTAGCACTGTGTCAATGCTTATTTCTCTATCTTTTTCACAAGTATGCCTATCCCTCCTGAGGCTCTACCTTTATCATATAACTTGCTTAAATCTTTCGTTATACACACAGTCTTTTAGATCTATTGCCTCCTTTCCTTCCATCCATGTCTCTGCCACTCCTATAATATCCATTGAGCTTATCACCCTTTGTATTTCTCCTCTGCTTACCTACTTTTTAATCCTTCCACATTCCAGAACATCACTTTTAACTCCAATCTCCTTGAATTTGATCTTTTCATAAACTTAAATTTCTCCATCTTCTTTCTATATGTTGTTTCTCTTGGACTCACCACCCCTTCTACCTTGCTTTCCCCCCTTATTTGTATCACACTGCACCCTTCCACAGAAACTATTTTTAAACCTTTTCTTTCTTTTCGCCAAAGCTTGCACTTTCTTTAAATCACTCACTTGGATAACTTCCCCCTTATAATCTGACCTGATTTTGCCCCACTGATACCTGTTAGAATCTCTGAAACATGCTTCGTTGCTCCCACACTAATCCCCAACTTCTTTCTTCTCTTTCCCTCCTCCAGCCCGATCTTGGTGTTGACATTGCTTGCAACTCTTCCCCTACTGCCCCTTCAAGTTCCATTTCTACCATGTTCTCAGCTGCCTCCCCTTCCCCTCCATCAGCCGTAGTATTCCCAGTCACTACCATACTTTGAATCCATCCAGCTGATATTTCCTTTTGACAGTCAGTACATTGAATCCCTCGATCTTCTTACCATTCTTCACCTTTACAAAATTGCTGAAGCCTATACATTCCTCCTTACACTCAAACTCCCTTCTCTCCTTCCACATATAATTGAAGTCTTTCAATATGAACTTTTTTTTCCTTCTGTTCTAGCTTCAATTTTTATGAGTAGTGCTTCTCTTAAATTACTTTTTTGCATTTCTCAGTATATGCCATTTCATATCCATTGTTGCCACTTTTACTTATATTGGCCTAGGTCTTATCTCCTTTCTGCTGAGTCAACTTATACCTGCATTCAAATTCTCAGATAAAGGGAGTAAAGGAATATGTCATACATGTACCCTTCTGTTCAAACTAATTTTGCTTTTTCTGTTTTTAACTGCTATGCACATTGAGACAGAGATGGAAGTATTGAAAATTAACTTATAGCCTTTTGCTTAAGCAAAATCTGAGTCATTTCCTTGCAAAGGGAACAGATATTTCATTTTCACCAAAAATTTGATTTATACCGTTTTGCATTAACATGAGCAATTAACATAACGAAATGTTCCTCATATCACAACAGGACAGCCACTAACCGTGCTAGCCAAATTTTTGTTGTAACCATTAGCAATGCCTTTTTTCCTCATCATTTATATCCTCCTAAAGCTCCCTATTCTAATGCAGTAAACTTGTAGTCCCACTCTCACTTGTAGTCCCATATCTTTGTACTCCTGCAAGTGCCGTGATTAACACATCCGCATCACTGCTGGCACCGGACTCCTAAATGTTTGTATAGATTAGTAGTTTGTTTACGGATTATCAGTCTCAGCTGGTTTGAATTAAAGAGGCTCTTGTGAATATCAAGAAATTCCTAAAAATAAAAATTTCTGTGACTGCTGCCATCATAGATACATTAGTAAATGTTTAGCAAAGATAGAGTGCAGCTTAGCAATTCTGCAAAACATTTATTCAAAATAGATATACTGAAGAGTTAAAAATTCTTATCAGGCTAAAGGTAATGCAGTTAATATTTTCTTGTTAATAATGTTAATAAACAATCATAATTAACAATTTATGTCACATGAACACATTTTCAAGAATTAGGTACATGAGGATGTGTAGTCAAATAATTTGACCATGTTTATACACTAAAAGGAAACACTTACATTATTACCAAATAAACTTTTAAACAATTGCACTTGTGATGAAGAAGCCAAGAATTGGGAACAGAATTAAAGCATAAATACAGATGACTGTAAATACAGTGATCGACGCATAAACAAAGAGAAGACTCAAGTACTAGAAAATAGCTGTATCCCTCTCCAGAATAAATTCCAAGAGTGGAACAAGAATCAATCAACTCAACTCCAAACAGCCAATCTAACCTCACTTTAAATACGCACTCTAACCTTTCGCGAAAAAATACAAAAAAATCTACAATGGAAGGAGAAGAAAGAAGTTACAGCAGCTGCTCAAAAAAATCAACAAGTGAACAAGGTAAATGGTATGTAAAGAGACCTGCTATAGTGCTAGGAGATTCAATGATTCATCATGTAGAGGAATACTTGGACAAAGATACCCAGGTATATTGCTACCCAGGGATCAAGATCCAGCAATTAGAGAGAAAGTTGGTGGAAAATGATGATCCAGATGCCATAATATTACATGTAGGTACTAATGATGTTCTTTGTCAACTTCTCCATAAGAAATCGTGAACAAAATGGAAAGTCTAGTGAAAAAGGTAAAAGTACAATTCCCAAGGGCAGAATTGTGTGTTAGTGGAATCCTGTATCATAGGGATGAGGACTCTAAATATACGAGGGTGGTCTGAAAAATTTCTGACCTCAACATGAAGATGGCAGCACTCGTAAATAAAAGCTAGTGAATTTTGTTGTTCATCTGTTGACAGTTACTCACCAAAGTTTCAGCCATTTTGGATGCTCAGTTGTTATGTAACAGTCGTTTGAGTGAGGTCATGTGAGTGTTTTTATGAAAATGGACAAAATCGAGTATCGAGCTGTCATTAAATATTTGTTTTTGAAAGGCAATATGTCTACGCAAATCAAAGATGAGTTGGATTCTGTGTATGGGGACTCTGCACCATTATTTACCACAGTGAAATTTTGGGCAGCTGAACTTAAACATGGCCGTAAGAGCTTGGGAGACGAACATTCGGGACATCCAAAAACTGCAACTACCGACAAAAACATCGCCAAAGTTCACCAAATGGTGCTAGACGACCGCCGAATTAAAGTGAGAGAGATAGCAGAGGTTATAAACATGTCAAAAGAACGCGTTTGTCACATATTAAATCAACATTTAGACATGAGAAAGCTGTCCGCGTGTTGGGTGCCGCGTTTGCTCACGTTAGACCAAAAACTACTTTCGAATGAACATTTCCAACGCAGTTTAGGTGCAATAAATCCGAGTTTTGGCGCCGATTAATTACTGTAGATGAAACTTGGATACACCATTATACGCCCGAAACAAAAATACAGTCCAAACAGTGGACTGCAAAGGGGGAACCGGCTCAAAAAAAAAGCAAAAACTGTTTTTTCAGCTGGGAAAGCGATGGCGACTGTTTTTTGGGATAGTCATTGAGTTATTTTAATTGATTATTTTCAAAAAGGAAAAACCATTACAGGAGCATACTACGCATCATTACTTGACAAGCTGAAGGCAGAACTTGCGGAAAAACGGCCACATTTGCAGAAAAAGAAAATCCTGTTTCACCAAGACAACACACCATCTCACACCTCAGCGGTTGCAATGGCGAAAATCCACGAATTACGGTTTGAACTGCTTGACCATCCGTCTTACTCACCAGATCTAGCCCCAAGCAACTTCTTTTTGTTCCCTCATCTGAAAATTGCACTCGAAGGACAGAGATTTTCGTCAAATGAAGAGGCAATCACCTTCTTGAACAATTATTTTGCAGAGAAAAACGCTGAGTACTATTTGGACGGGTTACAGAGATGGGAGCATTGCTGGGAGAAGTGTGTAGAGTTACAAGGAGACTATGTTGAAAAATAAAAAAAAAAAAAAAAAACTGAAAAAATGTCTTGTATCTTTATTAGGTCAGAAACCTTTCAGAGCACCCTCGTATAAGTGCTGTAAACTCTACACTCGACTGGGTGTGCAAACAAAACGATTGTATTTTTGTAGATGGGAACTTATGGTTAAATAAGTGGGACTTAGGGAGGGATGGTCTTCACATGAATAGAAAGGGATCTGGAAACCTTGGTAGCTTGATGTACAGAGTGATATCTTATCTAGTAGCAAAAAACGATTATTGCAAAATAGTGGTGTAAACTCAGATACTGGGAGCCATATAAGTAATTAATGTATCACCACAGGTAACGCTACACCAAAATGAAAATCAATATAAACTGTTCCCTAGCCTGAAAGAAGATGTGAATGTAAACACCACACCAGGAAGTGTTAAAAGGGAAAACATCTCAGTAGGTAAACAAAAATTGTATGTAAGTGTTCATGGTGATAGTTGTGCCAGGGGGTTAGCAGTGAAAATCTGTAATATGAGTGATTTGATGTTCTATATTAAACCTAATGCCAAGATTAGGGATGTTATAGCAAATATAAACATAAATACAACATTTAATGTTATAATAACTAGTACAAATGATATATCTTGTAATGCAGCAGTGAAACTTTTAAATGTACTCAGTGAAACAATTATTACATTTAGTAATCAGCAGTTAATCCTTGTAAACATTCCACATAGATACGATATAGAGTATAACTATTTAATAAATACAGAAATTAGGAAAACAAACAGGAAAACGAAACTTTTATGTTTAGAAAATCAGAATGTGGTCTTAATGGATATAAGTAATTTAAATAGAGAATTTTATACAAAACATGGATCACAATTGAACGAAAAAGGTAAAAAGTATTTAGTAATCAAATTAATAAAAGAGATGGAACTATTAAAAGTTAGGATAAATACTCCTGTAATTTTAGACTGTATGGGTAGAACTTCTGGGGACGTAACTGTCTCCCCACAAGATACACTTAACTTCTCCCAGTGTAGCAATAAAATAAATTCTTCAGTGCTTAGAATATTACATCAAAATACACAGTATGTCAGTAATAAAATAGATGTAGTAGAAAGTATACTGCAGCAACTTAATCCTCATATTACGGTATTCTCAGAACATGGTTTAAAGATAGATGAACTAAAAATACATACATTTAGTATCTATAAACTAATTGCCTCGTATTGTAGAAATCTACATAAAAGTGGAGGCATTGCAATTTATGCTGGTAGGGAGATACAATGCAGTCCCATGAATAATCTATCAACATTCTGATTAGAAATGGATTTTGAAATAGGTGTGAAATTACTGAAATTGGGATCATAATTATAATGGGAATTTATAGATCACCCAAATCAAAAGTAGAAAAATTTTCTAAAACAGATAGAATTATTACTAAATAAACTATCTGCTCATAAACAAAATCTTATTCTTGTAGGGGATTTTAACATAGATGTAGGTAACTGTGTATTTACTGATCTATTAAAAATCTTTAATCTACACGATGCTACATCATTTCTGGGTCCAACTAGAGTTACAAGCCAATCGAGTACCACAGACTACATTATAACTAATCTAAAAGACAGTAAATATATGACCATTAATAATGAGCTTCATATTTCAGATCACACCTCACAAATAATAGATATTTTTAATTGTCAACCTAAAACTTATGGGCAATACTTTACTTTTACAAGGGACACAAGTGAGAATAAAATTAATGAACTAAATAAGATGATGCTTCAAGAAGATTGGAATAATGTATATAGTGCAGATAATATTGAGGAAAAATGGAACCAGTTCTTTAATATTCTCAGCTATTACCTAAATATTGTATGCCCCATAACTAAAAAATCTATAAAACATAGTAGTAAACTAAACCCTAAACAAACACTTAGCTATGAGGTGAGCTTACTGCAAAATAAAGTTAAAGAGATATATGATTATTATAGGGTTACATGTTAGACATGTATAAAAAATTATATAGAGAGTAACAAACATATTATAGATCAGCACTGAAAGCAAATAAAGCCAACTTCTATTCGGACTAATTGCTAATTCAGAAAACAAAACTAAAACAATGTGAAAAATTATAAATAAGCAAACAAATTTAGAACTAAAACAGCAAAAGATATTTACCTAGATAGAGGTGGGGAAATAACAACAAACCCTGTCAACATTAGCAATTTTTTCAACAATTATTTTGTAAATATTGGAAATACTACTGCCCAAAATAAAATGGAAAATGGCAATAGAAATATATCCAAATCTATGTATGTAAATGAAACAAATACTAGTGAATTAAACACATTAACAAATGGCTTTAAGAGCAAGAGATCTTGTGGATGGGATGGTTTTTCACCTGTTATGCTTAAACAATGCAAACATGCCCTAATAGGTATATTGGTGTATTTGATAAATTATTCGATTAATGAAGATACTTTCCCTGAAGAACTTAAGATCAGTACGGTGCATCCTATATACAAAAATGGTAATACAATAGACAAGACAAAGTACAGGCCTATTACCTTGACATTGGTTTTTGCTAAATTATATGAAAAAGTACTAGAAAACCGAATGATAAGTTACTTAAATGCTAATAGCACTATAATAAATTCCCAACATGGATTTCGAAAGGGATATTAGTGCTTGTATAGAATTCATTCATGAAGTTCTGACAAATATTGATAAACGTGAAAATACTATAGGGCTGTTGTTATACTTATCTAAGGCCTTTGACTGTGTTTCACATGAAATGTTATTAACAAAATTAGCAACTTATGGACTAAGAGGAAAAATAAATAAGATACTACACTCTTATTTAGTAAATCGTAAACAATGTTGTGAACTATATTGGCAGTAGGGAAACTATATAAAATTAGTTCAGTTGGACACTCAAAGTGTAAAATTTGGGGTTCCGCAAGGATCCGTCTTAGGACCATTGCTTTTCATTATATATGTAAATGATTCGGTGGAATCAACTGAGAGTAAACTTATATCATATGCAGATGAGACCACTCATTTGCAAAGGAAAAAACTTGCTGCAACTAGAAAATAAAATTACTCAAAATTTATCACAAATTTCAAAGTACCTTACTGTTAACTCTCTCAAATTAAATATTAAAAACACCAAATTTATTCATTTTCGGCACCAGCAAAACAGAAGCGAAAAACTAAAATACATAAATGTAAAACTAGATAATGCTAAAGTAGAACAGGTGTCTATACATAATTTCTTAGGAATATACCTTGATGAACACCTAACATATGAAACTCATGTAAATAAAGTGGGTAAAAAAATCACAAGAAACATATATTTATTAAAATACTTTTCAAACTACCTTAATGTAGAACAACTTAGAGCCATATACTACGGATTAATATATGCCCATATGGAATACGGCATTGCAGTCTGAGGAGGGTGTGGGGTTACAAAATTAAATAGGTTATTATTATTATTATTATTATTATTATTATTATTAGTATTATTATTATTATTATTATTATTATTACAGAAAAGATGCATACGTCGTATTTATCAGCTAAAAACTACAGATACATGTAAACCAACCTTTAAAAAGAATAAAATACTAACAATTATTGCTATTTATGTATATAAAGTAATTATTTTGACTCAAAACAAACTACTTATTAAAAATACAAATATTTGCTGATATAACACCATGGGGAGCATAAATTATCATAGATTACACATAAACAAGGCTTCAACAAAAAAGGATCCGATTATAATAGGAATGATACTATATAATACCCTACCAAAAAGTATAAAAGATCATTTGGGAAAAAACTCTTTTGTTAAACAGCTAAAAAGGTATCTATTTGAAATGTGCCCATGCAGACTAGAAGAGCTATTATATTAAAATAAATTGTATATAGACTAGAAATACTACCTTTTTAATTTTATTTGCATGTTTTTTAACATCTTGTATTTTACATATATTAGCTTTTGACTAGGCTTGTAACACAAGTTATATGAGCAATAAAGGAATTGAATTGAATTGTGAATGTGTGTAGCAAATTGTAACTGCTTTAGGTTATAACTTAAGTTTTCCAAATTATGAATTTGTATAATGGTAAGAATTGTAAGAAGTGGATAAGCTTTTAAGGGCCTTGAAAATATGTAATTGCCATAACATACACAGCAATTTATTGAAAGTATTAATTTAATTAACCATAAAGTTACATGTAAGAAAAATTGCTATTACTTTGCTAAAAGTATAGTAGGTGGTGTGAAAACAAATCATGATCTGCCAGAGCAACCATTTTCAATAAACTGGAAGAAATATCAGAGCAAAAAGTAAACCAATTATCAACAAACCAATACAAAAAGAAAATCAACCACATAAACACCCCACAGAGGTTACACACATACAAAAAGTGTTAGTTATCTTCTTCCACTTCATAAAATTAAGACAACATTTATACAGTAAAGAAATAATTTATACACAGGCAGATAAAAGTAACAAATTGATCATGAGCAAACAAGAGCATGAAACCAATACGGAAACCATGCACACAGTGACAATTTTGAAACATTAAAAACAGACGCAAATACAAAATACATAAACATTCCTATTCACTCTTATGATACAAAAATCATTCTTTGAGAGTAAGATAAAAAAGCCATGATACAAAGCAACCTGACAACACCAAGGATACACAAAGCTAGTTACAACTGGACTATCATTAACACTGTTGACTCGCCACACATATAATCCAGTAAACTGGTCGTTTAGAGCACTTTGGATCTTCCCAAACTAAAATTGCCACAGCATAAACAATACTTATGACCTCATAGAGAAAATTAAGGATACAGAACTAGGAAAAAAATTAAATGTATCAGAACAATGTTCAAAATGGGAAAACGTGAATCCTGTAAGGAAGTCTTCAAAAGGGAAAAACTGTTTACTGTAGCATCTTTATACATTTTTTATACCTTACCTAGACATCAGGATCATGAGAAATAATGCACACAACAAACTAACATTCGGCATTTACAGAAAACCAACTTGCACAGAAAATTATATTAAAAACAATAGCTACAATCCTACAAGCCACAAACATGCAATTTTAAATAGTATTACAAACAGGTTAGTACATATACCATTGGAGAAAGAGGAATACCAGAAAGAATACCAACACATTATCCAAATAGCCACTATGAATGGATATCAGAAAAAAACAATAGATAAGAAGATAAAAAAAGTTTGAAAGACAGAAATACATCCAACAAACGACTACTTTACTCAGACAACAAAAACCACAAGCATACAGGAAATTCACTTATCACCCTTGGACACATCATAAATTTCAAAGGATATTCAAGAAATACAACATCACCCTGTCTCCACAGAATAACCACAATATACAGAAACTACTATGCAACAGAACAAAAGATCCTATCCCCAATGATAAATCAGCTGGTATATATCAAATTGTTTGTAATGACTGTAACCTGGTATACATAGGAAGAACCAAAAGAAATCTTGAAATAAGACTTAAAGAGCATATGAAATGCATTTACCAAAAGCAGTCAGATAAATCAGCAGCAGCACATCATTTCTGGTCTTCAAACCATGATATCACTCCGAACATAAAACTCTTAAAACCGATCAACAGCAGCAATGAATTGGACATCTGGGAAAAAATACATATCTTCAAACACAGGAATCACTTAATGAATTTTGAACTGCCGCCACACAGCAGCCTTTGGAGGTTCATCAACCCAGCACCAGAGAACACCACTAGCCACACACATTCCCCCAGACAATAACCGGCAAAATCAGTTCAAAACATGCTGACGATGGGAGCAAACCGTCTCCCAAAACACGTTCAAGTAAGAACATTTTAGTGATGTAGTGTAACAACCTTCAATCTCTTTATTTTAAATTATGACACATCACTGTTACTAGCTTCTAAATCTTCAAAATTAATTAATCTTTATACATATATAGAGTAATCTGTCTGAACTGCACAAACCTACATCAAATAGTGAAATGCATGGTTATGACACAAGGTGTAAATTGGACTTGCACCAAAATAGTTATAACTTAAAATCTATAAACAAAGATCCTTTTATAATTGGTTTATATATGCACAATCGACTCCAAATTGAAGTAAAAAATGAAAGCAACAGCATTAGATTCAGTGTGTAAAAAAAATACCTCTTAAACAATCCTGTAATGATTTTATTCTTTGTACTTGACAATGCTTGAAAGAGTCTGTATATAATGTCAATGATTCTTTTTAACTTACTGTTAACAATCCTGTATATAATACTCATACTGTAACTTTTCAACAAAAAGTAAACAATCATGTATATTCTGTAATTCAACTTATTATCTTTGTACTTGACAATGCTCGAAACTTATATCTGAGTCTATGGGCAATAAATTATTATTATTATTTTCATGTCATATTACTATTCCCCAGCATACTAAATGCTAGCCTGGAAGATATGAGGGAGAAAAAAAAGGTTGAATTCCACCAACATTGAAAAAGAGGTAAGAAGAATATCTAATGCTAAACAAACTTGGCATTAACAAGAATTATTTTGTATTCAGGAATATACTGTTTTGCCAAATGAAAGGCTAACAATGGGTAACCCATTTATTCCACTGTCCAATTTATATATGAAATTTTTGAAATACTAACAGAAGCATTCTCAAATGTCAATAAACTCTGGTATTGTGATATGTAGACGGAAGTGGACAAGAAGTTAATAAATGAAGCAATAACATTGCTGAACCTACAAGATTGCATCAGTGAAATTTACAACAGAATCCAAAAACATACTCCCCTTTCTTGGTCATGATCATGAGAAATCAGAACAAAATAAGTTTTGGAATCTATGAAAAACAAACATATAAACATAAAATTAAAAATGATAACTAAATCCCCCAAAAACCCAAATAATAATAATAATAATAATAATAATAATAATAATAATAATAATAATAATAATAATAATAATAATAATAATAAAACACCTCACTTTCATACGTAAATATACCACTGAGTGCACAGGAATACAATAAAGAATAAAACTAGCTCTAACATTGTTAGAAAAATTACTTTACAAAAGACATTACTAACAGAAAAGTAAAGAAATTTAAAAATCTGATAAGTTACATTCACATGACTCTACCCACTATCATTTATTTTTATACAGCTTCTACAAAGTATTCTTACGAAAGCTTATTATTAAATTTACTTCTTGTTAATCGAGATAAACCTTTGCCAAAAGTTTCATTAAACATTTTGTTTCAAGTACAAGTGGAATACAGGAAGATAGTCATACGTTTAAAACTGGTCCTTGAAATTCTGTACTCTCTTCAATTACAATACAAGAAACAACTGATGAGGACCACTACAAATAATGGCAAAGTACTGAATAGTTCAAACCCTTTACAATGGATATCTCCAAAATGGCTGATACCACAAAAAACAGTTATTTGAAATAAATTGTGTGTTTTAAAGAGATGTATATTTTTTATGTTTTGCCTGTCTCTTATGGTTTATCAGTTATAAAAAAGTCTACAAAATTCCTTCCGAATGAAGAGGGCTTCATAGGTTATTCCCAGAAAATTCAACATACAGATTTTATTTGTCATCCAAACATCTTATCTGTATGGTATTTTAATCAAAATCATTAAGCCATTTTTGTGAAAATAAAAAATAACCCAACACTTTCCCTGTAAAGGGTAGTTTAGGGTGGTGACCTTCTTGAAAATCTTTATATTGCATCTTTGGAAGATGCTGAACTAAAACAAAACAGTTGGTATTTATCCAACTTTTCATTTTGAATATCTCTCTTTCTCCCTCTCTCATGATGGTGGTGGGTGGGCGGGTGGGCGGGTGGGTGGGTGGGTGGGTGGGTGGGTGGGTGGGCAGATGGGCAGGCAGAGAGAGAGAGAGAGAGAGAGAGAGAGACAAATGGGCCTTTCTCTAGAAATGTCTTGTTTTTGGATGAAATGGACCTCAAAACTGTATTTCCAGTGAAATCTCAATACCTGGAATGCAACACTTCCTCTACCTACTAGGTATATCTTAGAGAAAGTAAAAAGAATAACATATAAAGGAAATCATCACATTAAGCTACATAAAAGAAACCATGAAGTTAAAAAACTTCACCTTCCACCCTTGGGCCTTTCAGAAATTCCAAAAAATAATATTCAAAGAACATGATATATTACCACAAGCACCAGTCAACAATCAGTGTTTATAGGCATGTCTCTACTGTATCAACAAAACATATTGATTCAACATGTCTGCACTAAACAAGTCTCCACTGACCAACAAGTCTTGACTAAACAAAACTGCTTTCCAGCGGCAGTGGAAAACGTGTTGAGTGAAATATCTATTTGCCTCTCTTTGTGCAGACAATATAGAAAACTGGCCCATGCATATTATTCATTGCTTACTAGTGAGAAAAATGCAGTGGGCAAAAGTAAAGACAATACAGTTAATTAATGAGATTCATGCAAGACCCATCATCTGGAATATATCTCTAAAAGAGTATGGAAATAAAATCAAGAAAATGGAATGTTTATATGAGCTTGAAAACAGAACAGAAAAAAAGAAAGAAAGAAAGAAAGAAAGAAAAGAAAAAAAAAAAAAAGAAGTTAAGCCTAATCTCAGTTCAGCTGATCTGGCTGCTCTGAAATTCATCTCCTGTTTCGCAATTACTGGCGAAATTATACTCAGCAACAAACTGATATCTTGTTTGGACATTCTTAGAAAATTCTTGAAGCTGAATCTACCCTCAACTTTCAGTTCAGACAAGATACTATTTACACTGTTTTTATTGCTTAGAAAACGGCGTACCCATAATTTCCTTCTTTTATTCTTGCACTCTTTTACCAAGCACACATTGTGACTGCAAAGGCTAAATCTTCATAATCAGAATCCCTGTGATTAATGACCTTAACAAACACAACGTATTTACACTTTGCATCACTTGTTAATGCAGTGGAGACGGAATGTTGATGGGAATTCCAACCACACGTATGACTCAACATGTTTCACATCACATGTTTTTAAAGTTGTTTAGGTTAGCATGAGTGTTGTGTGTTGATTGTTGAGGCAGTGGAGACCTGCCTTAAGAAACATACTCAAGACCAACAAAAAGGACAAAATTCCAGCTGAAAAAACTTCAGGCATTTATGAAACTGGATGTGATGATTGTGGGAAAATAAGATATGATAAGATAATGAGGAGCATACACACAAGGTTTAAAGAACATATGAGAAATGTAAAAGTATAAACAGACTAATAAATTAGCAGCAGCAGCAGATCATTTTCAGTCCACAAATCCGCTAAAACAAAAACCAATGGCCATTGGATACTCAAACTCTCTGTTTGGGAAAAACTATTTATACATAAAAATGAACAACATGTTAAATTTTGATTCCCATATGAAAATATCAAATCTTGCCAAATAGTTTATAAGAAAGCATGGTGGTGAATCTAGCTCTGGATGGGGACAACAACTCACAAAACATGTTGTCTTAAGCTCTTTATAAAAAGGAGAGGGTGGAGTGATCAAAACATATTTCTGAGACAATGAATATTTAATGCTTACAGTGTAAGTTTAAAAGTTTTTATTTTGCATTGAAATCTGCCTGGCATAAATATTGTTCACTGCTAATTATGAATTGCATATTAATGTTATTTGTTTGTAACATAAGTAATGTGTTGTCCTGGCATTTGCACTGAATGTAATTCTAACCATTGCTGTTGAGCTTAGTATCTGAGAATGATGTCTTACAACACATGGAAAATAATTTTTTTGATGTCATTAAAATCAACACAGTATTGACACCTGCAGATAAGTGAAGCTACATAAAAGAAATTAAATTTAAAGTTATGGAAGCATTGAAGAGGAGCAGAGAAAATTAACTTATCAGTGCATTACAAAGCATAAATACACGAAAATTAGGGAATAGAAAGGAATGATAGTTTGCAAGCAGGTAAAAACATGTCAAGAATATATAAAATCAGTGAACAAAGATCAAAGTGGTACAAAGCACCATATTAAAGAGCAAATTCAATAGGTAACAGCAAAACTTTAATGGGCATTGCCAGATAGTAGTCCCATAAAGAAATGCACTATAAGAATTATTTGCTGATGTGTAGGAAAACAAAAGCATCTATTTCATCTTCTAAGAGATGGAAACTAATGCTATCAATAATACAGTAACTGTAATTTATTGAGAGTGAGTGATATAACAGAGCATTCCTGAAATTAAATACGCTTTTGCTGAACAATACCCAGGTAGATTCTAGAAAAAGATGTAATGTTGCCTTTTGTATTTCATTGTTAATGGAGTCTTTTTCTCAAGAGACATGTCTGTGAAGCAATACTAGTGCAGAAAGCATTGTCCCAGCTGCAAATAAGTTGAAAAACCTTGTTACTGCACAAACTGTTACTGACTTGTGAGATTAAAATCTTATTTTGCTATCTGTAATTATTTAATGTGTGTTGCTTGAAGAACCTCCATTTTATTGAAGGTGCACAATAAGGGCTTTCAAACAAGGAATCTAATATTCTATATGAAATAATGCTCTGATACTGTGAATCAGTGCTTCAAGAAGGATGATTAGGTGGAAGTCAGTTTTAGGAAAAATCTGAATCAGGACACAAGTTTTACCTACTGGTTACAGAACTGAAGCCATGGAATGATACAAATATTGCCATAAATGCACCTCCATACTCAATAGAAATGAGATAAGTAAAGATGCTATATAAAAGGAAAATGTTAAAATATGCACTCCACCCTAGAAAGTTTAATTTTATTGCTCTGTAAAAGAATTTAGGGCTGAACGATGAATGTCTACTAGAATTAACATAAACCTTCTGTGATAACTGTTTACTGATGGTATGGTATATTCCTTAAAAACATGGTGATATACATGGTAATCATTCAATGAAATATGTAAATGTATTTATTTATTTCATTCTTCAGTTGTCTCCTATCCTGATATTTTAATGCTTTGCATGCATGCATGTTTCTCATTCATTTATTTTAGTGGTTCAGTGATGGATATGAGATGCACAGAGTCAACTTCTCATCTTACTCTTGCTGTGTGTGATTGGTAACTTGAGTTGTGTAACATATGTTCAATATCCTACAATGGGATTCATAAAATTGGAAACAAGCATCCTAATTGCCTTTGTCTTTAGGTAATGAATGATTTCACATCCAATTAACTTACCTCCAAGTTAATTTTTATACTTTCTAAAACTTGACTGCATAATGTACAAAATTTGATCATACATACCGGTCCCCTTGTACCCATTCATCCAATCTTCTGTCAAGACCGACGTAATGCACGTAATATTCAGGGCAACTATCTTGGTTGTTCTGTCGAGTCTGAATCAACACAGCCGGATCTGCAGAAAAGCAAAACATTTTTTTTTTATTTGCACCCTATTTCAATTCGAATACATGTCGCAGAAGAGGGGCTGCAGATAACGTTCCTCATTACTTTTACTTGCAGTTTTGTAAATCAAGCCCCGCTACTGCAAGTTATCTGTATTACTTGGGTGTACACAATGTTTTCGTAATTTCGCAGTCTACTCACGGCAAGAACCATCCATTCGACGAACAGTATAGTGTCCACCGATTTCAAGAGGTTTATCGTTGTCCAGACTGTCCTCAAAGCTAGTTACTTTTTCTGGGTTGCTGTATGTGCTGTTTATAACTTCCGCGTTATTCACCAAGGAACACTCTGACGTCTCTAACAATTCGTTGCTAGCCATTTCTACACCATTTTTAAATCATGCGTTTGAGCCTGTCAGAGAGAACAAGCCGACGAGCTCTTACGAATGTTTCCGAAAACAGTTCTGTCTGTCTAACGTTACATTTTAAAATTGCAATACAACGCTCCATAGTATGTTGCTGGAATGATTTTGCGCCAACTTTTAACGAAATCTGAATCAGGGACAATTTATCTCAAATGTGGCTTCAGCTTCTCCTGCCTACGCCATTCAACACGCTTGCATTCTCTTGCAATGTGCTGTATTGTGTTTGGATTTTAATACATTTATTTTATTTCTCTGACACCCTCTCCCCTTTAGCGTTTATTGCATTACAGTATTCTGTCAAATTACGGATACGATATACGGTGACACTCGGTTCCATTTCATTATCATCTCCTGCACTATAATAGTCCCCACCCAAAACATCACAGCTCCCCTCCCAAAAACATGGTGGGCCAAACCGGAACCGGTTACCTAACCGGAACCTTTCCGGGAAAGAACAGTATCAGGAAGAACGAGTTTTCGAAAGAGCAGTAAATTTGGAACCCTTGTGAAAGGTTCCGAAAAATTTAGAAATATGCAAGTCATCTTCCACTACCTGGAACTTAGAAGGAACCTTCACTGCTGAAGCCGTCACAGAGCGATTTCTTTAGCCAATTTACAACTATTAACTTATAGTTATTATTGTTGCAGTGTATAAAAACCTCAAGGTTCACAATTTTTGAACTTGTAGAATCTTAGTTTATTGACGCTAGCTAACACTAACCGTATCCAGGACTGTCCAGGACTCAATAAGAATAAAGCTACATGTACGGCAAATATTTCTCTGGAACTAATCAGTTTTATAGCTGCTTCAGTACCAACAGTCCTTTTCCGATAAGGAATAATTTACCTATTAAGAGTAACTTTATTATTGTTATTATTATTGTTATTATTATTATTATTATCATCATCACCATTATCATTTCATAATTCTGCCGTTTGACTATATTTCTTTGTGTATGCCTATTAACTTTTGTTGTGTAGGTAATAGTTTTCAAAAAGCTCAATAACAAATTAAATATCTTTATTATTTGACATTATACCCCTTAATACCCTCCCAACCTTTGGGGAAAGCAATAAGATGACATAGTATATACAGCAACTATATTGTACCAGCGAACCCTGGGAGTTTTAAAAATGAGGCCACTAAGAGGGGAATAGTAAACTCAGATAGTAAGTACACTCGGAACCGGGGTGAGAAGATGCCATAGGAGCTAGGGGGTAGTTAATCAAACTCCAGATTCTCTAAAGCAGTAAACGGCTGGGCTATTTATTAGAATGTTAAGGCCGTGGCCCCGCTGACGATTTCAGGCACAGGAGACCTAACGTAATTACACACCAACTTACGGGAGAGTTCTGGTAGGTCTTACGGCACTTTGTAAAATAAAACTAATCGTCGAGTATAGAGACGCGTGTGGTGAATGTGGCAGCGAGACGATGGAAAATCGAACGAAACGATCGTAAATTCAATTGAGTTTTATTTATGGACGCCCTTTAACTGCAATGATTCTTAGTGTCCCATTGGGGTGAAAGACCGAAAATTTTGCTCAGAGGCCTCTTTATCAGACTTGAGGTTCTTTATTGACCTAGATCACGAAATATACACATATGCGTAATCGTAGCCAGGCCAGCATTCTCCTGTTCCCATTATTTGGCTTGTTCCAATTTCACCACTTTATGAAACCTCATGCAACTTCCTGTCCATGGGTCGCGTCCCACGAAGGGTCGTTACAATGCTATATTATATATCAAATTTCTTAACAGTCGATTCAGCATAATAATTAGGATTTTTTCTGGGCTGTGAAGCTATAGTCTGTTGGAGTTTCTCTGTCCAAACATTTCGTCTGCACCGAATTAAAACCGACAGTTGCCAAAAAAAAGCTTGAGGCGCAACTTGCCATTTTCACCGATTGGGCGAACAAATGGCGCATTTCAATAAATCCGCAAAAAACACAAATACTGGCCATCAAACGAAAAAGCTGCTTTCAACGTAAAAATCTACAAATTAAAATAGGCACAACACATCTAAAAACTCAAACCACAGCAAAATATCTTGGAGCATTAATCACCCGTCGCCTGAAAACCAAACAACACTTCAACTCCAAGCTGAAACAAATAAAACCAATCCAAGCAACACTACGATACCTGAGCAACCAGCGAGGCGAAGGACTAAAAACTGAAGCACTATTACACCTTTACAAAACACTCGTCCGACCAGTCCTCACATACGCAGCTGTAGCATTAGCCCCAATCACAGCACCAACCACCATGCACCTGCTGGAAACAATGGAGCGAAAATGCCTACGCATTGCAGCAAAAGTCCCCTACTGCTACCCCAACAGAGATATTCATATACTAACTAAAACAGAACCACTGAAAGAATTCATCGACCGAGCATATACAACATACATAGCAAAAGCATCAAAACTCCCACACCGACAACAGCTTCTACAATCAGAAGAAAACTTCAAAAAGCGAGCCGACAACCAACTCCGAGAAGTAACACTAACTCCACTTACATATATAAAACATCATGCCACAAAAACACATGAAGAGGACCAAGCAGAAGCACAACAATACCTACAAGACTTAATCAAATAAACATTAATCAAACCAGCAAGCAACAATAGAACCCAAAAGCAAACTCCATACAAAAAGAAACATCACATCAACAAGTCCATAAAGTAAACATCAACCCTCAAGAAAAAACAAAATTTCCGTGGGTTAAGCCGTGAGTCGTGTGTCCAACGCAAAAAAAAAATCCCCAAAACATTTCCCCGATCCTTTCAACCACCATAAATCACAATCATCCATGCTGTTGCGGCGACACTGTGGAATGTCGATGCTACAACCAATAAAAATAAATCATTACTTGGCTGAAGAGGGATTACCCTGAGCAGCCTTGGTTAGCACCTGCTAACCTAAATTACGTTTGTATGTATGTATATGCAATGCAGGGTCCCAGGAGACATGCCTGACTACTAAGCCCAGTATGCTCTCTTGGGGGAATTCATTCGGGTAGCATGCACCCATTGGGATTAAGAGTGTGCGTTTTAAATTCGTTTGAGAGTGTGTGGTTGTAATTCATGCTGTTTGTGTTTGATTAGTCTGTGTAGTAGAATTAAGACTTGGGGTGAAAAATGCAATCATTCCTGAAAATAGTAGCATTCACTTGTGTTTATGTTTGTACTTAGCTTGTCCTCTGGCAGTCTTGTGGGTTGCGTCGTAATGTCTACCTGGGCGTTGTTACTTCGGTAACTGAAGCATAATAATCTAGGTGAATTAAGTTGGCCTCTATACTAGTTATGTAAATTAGGGTATTGTGCTGAATTAAATTAGTTATTAAGAACTATTCTAAGCTAGTGAAATTTACATTAAAATAAAGTATGACTTCGCGACAACTGCGTCAGTGTATCTTCTAAGTCGTATATTACAGTGGTATTTGTTTATGTATATTATTTAGCTTTTTTCAGCTTAACCTCTGAAACCATAGCCGTATTACTTACACGAATATCATCATCCAGAATGAGACTACCGCTTACCCCCGAGGCCGCCTTGACTCAGACAGCAAGGACTTCAAGGGTTGCCAAGATCGTATATTGTGGAGAAGAGTGTGTTCTACAACCATTGGGTAGTTTTTTGTGGGAATCTCACTACCACATTACTTGTATGTCAATTTCGAGTTCCCTGCACGAACGTTCGGTCAAATAGGGATAGCGGTCTCTTATGCTTATTGTTATTAGTTTTATAATTAACTAGTTCTTGTATTAGACCATTAGGTTCTTTTCTTTACGCATACAGGGCTTAGGCTTTTAATAAATTCCTCAATGGGGTGAAGTTACAGTCCTGATGTAGATGTGCCGGTACTATCGGGAGTTGTTTACAAATGATTCGTTATATTCTATTCTGAAATGTCTTTGGCATATTTAATAACAATAGTATATTTAAGGTGGCATAACACTGAAAAAGTGCTAATGCACGCATTGTAAGATATTATAAAATTTCCGGTACTTCGTTGGCAGACGGCAGACTGTTGATTAAATTTGAGCACATTGTTGCCTACGCTATTAATTTCCATTTCATTGAGCGTTACGTTCTTTTATTATGAACAACAGCATTAAAATAAACGAATACATTTCTAAAATATAAAAAAATCGTTTTTAAAATATAACAGAACTAACAGTAACAGCTTAAACGACGCCCCTTCAAATCTGAAGCCTCGGGCAAAAGTGAAATGATGTTTGATAGCATTGCTCAATATGCATCTAACTTTTGTGTACAAATAGATGTAAATTGAAAATACTATATCTAAATGCTAGGAGTGTTAGAAACAAATTTGAGCAGTTAGAATTAATACTTATGAAAATAGGTCATGTTGATATTATCATAATTGTTGAAACGTGGTTAATGGAAAATGAAACCCACTACTATAATCTCAAATGATACAATACAATTCACTTAACGCGTGCTCAAGAAGGTGGAGGTGTATTCATATTTGCAAATAACTTATTTTGGATTGAAGAAGAAAGGCTAGTGAATAAATACCATAGCATATTAGCACTTACCATTAGTAAATATAATAACCGAGTATTGGTGTGTATAATCCAAAATATACTAACACGATTAAATTTCTGCCTGATTTTGAGAATGTCTTGATGCTGAAATCAAGAGGTGATGTATTTGTACTTGGTGATTTTAATATTAATACTCCTGACTCTAATAATGTTGTAAACACGTACGTGGTAACAACGGTCTCTCAGACCATGGCGCTCTATTTTTCTATGATATTGCCTATGCTGATTATGTCGCAACCTTGAACGCCGAGCTGTATCACATGAACGTATGTGTTTGATGTGAAAATGTGGCTTTGTAATTGTTGCTACCCATTGTTACAAATTTATCAAGAAGGCTTCGTAGGCCGGTGTTACTGTTGACGTAAGTATACTTTGCGTACATAGTACACATAAAACACATTCCTGCAGCATAACACAACAACAAAACAAATGATTTGCAGTTCCCAAAACATAATTCAAAATTTAAGTTACACCCAAAATAATAATACACTTTTAATTTAGCAGAGACATTCATAGCACATATTCCTGAAAAGCAAAGCTTAATTAAGCATCAGTCAGTGAAACAATAAATTTAGCATACCTGTGTGAGTCGTAAAACTGTTTCATTCGTCCAAACTTTAGCACTCACAATGTTTACATACTTACAGGTTATGACGTTTTTTTTCTTCTTTTTTTTTACTCTTTTTACCACAAAATTCCAGTGCACTTTTCCAAAATCTGGTAACACACGTACAGCTGGTTCATCAACATCCACATCGTACTGGTCCATATTAAAGGCACATCAAACCTAATTAGGTGAAGATACTGGCAAGGCTGGTAGGCTCCTGAAACTTTTACTTACATGAGTAACTGCGAAAGATATTCCCCTAAAAATATGCATTGCGTAATTAAATAAACCAAACTTGGCAACGGTGAAGCAAAATTATCAGCATTATCATTTCCTTAATTTTTCCGCGAGTGTACAACGCACAAATTTTTCAATATATATACGTGACCTCTTTCATTTTATTACTTTAAATATTTCACACAGATGCACCACACTTTTTATACACACGAAAATTTTAAACACGCAACACACGAATTTTGAACTAATTTGTTGTACTTTCGAGTCGTTAATACTTTCAATATGACGCAATCTAGAATGCAATGTTACGTAAATCAACGACACAAATATCACCCAATTTCATAATTCACTTTCCACAATTTTCAAAACTTTATACTTCAAAATGACCAGCACGAAGAACTTAACACAGTGATATAATTTAAAGGAAATGAAGCCAAAACAAGGGGAAAATGGAGTCAGAAGTTTTAGCGTCACGCCGGCAGACAATGGAAAAATGTAAAAATGAGCTCAAAATTAAAATTTCGAAACCAGACTTTCAGATATGATGGAAACAAAATTTAGAAGAAGAGAATCACAAATTAAAGCATAAAAATCCTTACCCTTTAGCCAGAAACAAATTTTACATTTTTCGCGACCACGTGGAGAAGCACAAACCGTTAAATTTGGAGGGAAGAAAAAAATTTTGCACTTAAAATCTCAAAACAATCAAACCAATTACCCGGCGCTCCACCAATTGTCGTATGCCTCACTTAAAATTATTATTTAACTTCAGAGGAGAGTACTCGCTTGCGAGAGGGATCGTTAATCAAACAAAGGAAACTTTAATTTAAGAGGCAACGACGAGGACGCAGCTAAGTTAACTTTACAAAATAGTCTTAGTCTTACACCAACATATTATCTGGCTGAAGGGAGAGGAAAGGAACTCTACACTATCATAATTAAAACTGCAAGAGAATGGATAGCTGGTAGATTTATTATAAACGTTTTCTTACCCCATGTGTCTGCCGGGCGAGGACGTCATATCTTAGGCAGTTGTCCGTCTAACTCACTCGAAGCCTACTCACAGACTGATGCTACGCCAAGTTGGCGTCAGTAACGCCATATCCCTTCCAATGACACACTGTTTCCCCTGAATCGCCCCTACTCAGACAAACTGCCCCCCCCCGACCCCGGCAACCAGAGAACGTCTAAACAAGACTATCTGTGCACATGCCACAATATTTATAGACAAGAACAGTCATTTTAACTTTCACTAGGCTTGTACCTGTTGTTCGTCTCATATTTGATTTGTAACGCATAGAATTTACTGTCAGTTCTTAATATACATACATTTAAATAGCTTCATTAATTTTAGAGCAGGCATAAAATGTAATTGGCAACTGTCATTAATATTTACTAGTACTACTTACAGAGCTAGATATGCATTATCATCACGATAATTTGTCATTCGGATAATCTTGTATAGAATAATATGCTTTTGAGCATAGGTACTCTTTAACAGCAGTTTTGAAAACATTGAAATTGTCAGCTTTTTCCTTAAGATCATTAGGGAGAGCATTAAATATTTTTATGGTCTCATAATATACACCTTTCTGGAAGCAAGAAAGCTTTGCACCTGGTTGATGGATATTACTCATTTTGTCTAGTGTTTATCTCATGAATTTCCATGTTTGTTATAAATGTGGTTCGATTGCATAGATTGCATTTTAAGATTGAAACTATGTACATGCAAGGCAGGGTTAATATCTTCAGTCTCCTAAAAAGATGTTTACAAGAGTGTCTGCTATGGGTGTTGTAAATGATTCTTATAATCTTCTTTTGCATGAGAAATATTCTTTACTTCCTACTGCGTTTCCCTAAAATAATATTCCATGTTCAATGATAGAGTTAAAATATGCATAGTATACTATTTTAAGTGTATCTATAGAACTGACATTTACCAGTGCTCGTATAGCATAACAGGCAGAACTGAGTTTGGGTAAGATATACGTAATGTGAACTTTCCAATCTAAATATCTGTCTACTTGGGGGCCCAGAAATTTAATGTTGTCTATTTGTTCTAGTAACATGTCATTAATTCAATTTCTATTGGAGTGTGTGATGATCGATGGGTTATAAATTTAACAACTTTTGTTTTGTATAGATTTACAGATAATTTGTTAGCTTTAAACTAATGTGACATACAGTTCAAAACATAATTCAATCAATTCACTCATTCAAGTTCTTACTAGTCACCAGAACACTCGTGTCATCAGCAAACAGAATGATACTTGCAATATCCTTTATATAAAATGATAGGTCATTTATATAGATAAAAAATAGTAACGCTCCTAGGACTGAACCTTAGGGCACTCCATATGTTAATGTGTTCCATTTTGATGTGTTTTCCAAATCCAATATCATTGACTACTTCAACACCTTGTTTTCTTTCATTTGGATATGATACGAACCAACTTATAGTTTTATTTTTTAGTCCCTAGAATTTCAATGTTGCTCTCAGAATATCATGGTTAATGCAATCAAATGCCTTTGCTAAGTCACAGAAAATTCCACCTACATGCATTTTTTGTTTAATGCAGTTAACACTTCATGAGTAAGTTTAAAAGTTGTATTATTGGTCGACATTCCTTTTCTGAATCCCAATTGATCCCTGACAAGTATGTTGTTATATTCAAGGTATTTATACAGTCTATTAAACATCGCCTTTTCAAGAACTTTTGAAAAAAGGGTTATTTACAGAACTAGGGCCGCTCGAAAAAATCAACGAAATCCGGTGTTAAAGGTAGATTCCTTTATGCTGATTACGATTTTACCAATTTTGTTTGTCGGAAAGGTTCCGTAATGGTGTTACACGCTAATTTATTGCATGCGCGTAGTGCCGCTTATTTGCGGATATTTATTAAGAATGTTGGCTAGAAGGAGCAGGATATGGATAAAGAAGCTTTATGACACATTTGACATGTAAATATATAGTTAATATTAATTTGTGGTACCTAAAACCTGGGTTTCATTGTCGGAGGAAGACGTTGGATGTTATGCTCTGCAACAACGGCATATGTCGCTTGAGCCTGGCTAGTGGCTACCGTACCGCGGGTTGCTCTACGTTAACAGCTGTTCAGTGAAGCGAGTAGGGCGTACTTTGGTTGATTTCTTGCGAGAGATTAAATGAAACATTACATTAGCTTAATGTAATAGCTCCTTTTTATTTGTTGCTATTGTACTGGTACGAGCATGTTCCAGACCGTGCTGTGGAAAGAGTATGTAATTCTATTTATAAAACCTAAGGTTTTTGATTCAAGGGAGGTTAGGTTAGGTTTAGTTTTTATATAAAAACTTAGGTTAATTAGCAGTCAGGAGCTGCCTCAAAGCACGCGAGCGAAGCGAGCGTGCGTTCCTTAACGATGGTTATGATTACCTATTTATAAAACCTAAGCTTTGTGATTTTCGGGAGGTTAGGTTAGGTTTAGTTTTTTTTATAAAAACTTAGGTTAATTAGCAGTCAGTAGCTATCCTGAAAGCACGCGAGCGAAGCGAGCGTGCGTTCCTTAACGTTGGTTATGATAAGCTTAAGTTTCTGAATTCACGGAAGGTTAGCGTTAGGTTAGTTTTTTTATATAAGCTTAAGTTTCTGAATTCACGGAAGGTTAGCGTTAGGTTAGTTTTTTTATATAAGCTTAAGTTTCTGAATTCACGGAAGGTTAGCGTTAGGTTAGTTTTTTTATATAAGCTTAAGTTTCTGAATTCACGGAAGGTTAGCCTTAGGTTAGTTTTTTTTTATATAAGCTTAAGTTTCTGAATTCACGGAAGGTTAGCGTTAGGTTAGTTTTTTTTTATATAAGCTTAAGTTTCTGAATTCACGGAAGGTTAGCGTTAGGTTAGTTTTTTTATATAAGCTTAAGTTTCTGAATTCACGGAAGGTTAGCCTTGGGTTAGTTTTTTTTATGTAAGCTTAAGTTTCTGAATTCACTGAAGGTTAGCGTTAGGTTAGTTTTTTTTATATAAGCTTAAGTTTCTGAATTCACGGAAGGTTAGCGTTAGGTTAGTTTTTTTTATGTAAGCTTAAGTTTCTGAATTCACGGAAGGTTAGCCTTAGGTTAGTTTTTTTTATATAAGCTTAGGTTTCTGAATTCACGGAAGGTTAGCGTTAGGTTAGTTTTTTTTATATAAGCTTGGGTTTCTGTATTCACGGAAGGTTAGCGTTAGGTTAGCTTTTTTTTATATAAGCTTAGGTTTCTGAATTCACGGAAGGTTAGCCTTAGCTAAGTTTTTTTATATAGGCTTAGGTTTCTGAATTCACCGAAGGTTAGGTTTTTTATATAAGCTTAGGTTTCTGAACTCACGGAAGGTTAGCGTTAGGTTAGCTTTTTTTTTATATAAGCTTAAGTTTCTGAATTCACGGAAGGTTAGCGCTAGGCTAATTTTTGTTTGAAAATGTTCACTATAAATAACAGATTGAAGGATCATTCAAAAGATGGGATTCATTGACAAGTTGTAACAGATTTGTTAAGTCTTGGAAGTTGTTGGCAAAAATATTCGCTCTGTTTTCTGTATTTAATGCGAGGTTAGCCTTAAGGTTAGTGTGTGTATATGAACTGGTGGTAACAAGTGTGTTTGTAAGAAGTTCGAAAACTCGCTATTTTCGCGGGTTCCACTCGTATTGATGGGTTGGCACTTTCTTTCGCGCATCTGTGGTTTTAACAAACGTTGACATTTAGTGATCTATTTCTTATACAAGAATGTATAGTAAAAGTGGGAGGCGGGTGGTTTACAGGCTTTCTAATTATTATGCCAACTTTTAAACTGTGTAATATAAGCTTCGACTTTCTGCCTAAAACTTACCTTTTACAAATGGTATGGAGGATACAGCTGTCCAGCCGCTTTGAAGAACGTATGGAGTCGGTAGCGGTGGTCTGGATAGGCTCGCTTGAACATAAATTCAGCGAGGTAGCCACTGTAGTGCGTCTTTTTACGGCCGTACCGGGGAACTTTGGATCGTACCTCCCTCCAGGCGCGTTCAATGTTTTGTGTGTGTGCCCCGGTATCAGAATCCACAAAATTAACGCTGTGGTTAACTCTGTAGTGCAGAAAACCTTCGTCTGTAAGGCAGTTGTAGGCTTTCCAGCAATCGCTTACTATCATGCTGCCTGGTAGAATGTATTCCTTAATTGCAGCTAAAAGAGAGGCACTGTCGCGTTTTTCTACGGGCACCACAAAAATGTTTAGTGGATTTCCGCGTTCTACCCCTCCGAAAATCCACTGCCCCTCAATTACACGGCCACAATTGTATTTCCTTTTGCCTACCTTTGCTTCGTCGATTTCCACAGTAATACCGACTTCCCCAATTTGCTTTTTGTTTCTGAAGCACCAGTCTAAGCAAACTTCCCTGGAGAATGAAGACCAGTCCACCACGGTGTGTGCAGATACACCTAGTTCACGCTCCAAGTAAGTTTGTCGTGGTGGATCTCGGGATAGCCAATACACTACAAATAAGCACACGGTTTCTAGCGTTAAATGTACGTGGGAGAAGAAGGTGTTGTCATAAACAGAGGCCTTGAAGCTGCACTCTTTCCTCTTCTTTTTGCCGGCGCTAACTTTCTTCCTGCATCTAAAACTTTTTGTGTTCCAGTTTGCACTTAAAGGAGCACCACAGTTTTTACAACTACGGGTATTTGATAATACTCCGTGATTAATCAAAAACGACCGCAGTTTTTCTGTATTCGGTACGCTTTGTATGAACGTAGTTGCTGTAAGTACACACCCGTTACAGGAATTGAAGCCAAGTCCTTCCGAAGTGCTCGGTTCCATTTTACAAACGCTACTGGCATGTGTCACCTGTCAGGGAGTTTCACGTTTGGTTAATCACATGTTGCCCTTTGACCTTATGACGTATGAAGTTGTCCTGAAGATGGAGAGTTAGCGAACAGAGGGTAAAAACAAATCGACGATTTCAGTAACTCCTCATCGAAGCGATAAGGAAGTAAAATTACGATTTTATGGTCTGAAATTTCGTGAATAAAGGAAAGGAAGTGAAAATTAAAGCTGGAAGTAAAATACGATTTTATTATTCGAAGTCATGTAAACTATTGAATGAACAATTTAGCATGAAGCCTTCGCAGCGCAGTGGATAACGTGTTGGATTGTAAAGTTGGAGTTACTCGGATCGAGTCCTCTAGAGATAAGCTGAATTGTAAAATAATATATGTATATGTGTAATTGTGTAAGATAGTGTTAAAAGGGTAAGAAAGGAGAGGACAAAGAGGAGGAAAGAAGATAAGACGGGGGAAAAAGGGAGAAAACGAGAAAACGAGAAATTAGGAGTTACTTTTTGTTATGACAGTTCCCCACCCAAAACCCCTCATTCCCACGGCTGTCCCGTTAGTGTGCAAAACAGACGTAAGTCGCAGTAGAAAATGCTGGCGGCCCTAGTTCTGCATAATTACCGAAAAAAGTCGCATTATGAGGCATTATTAATTCCTGAGATTATCCATTCTGTATTATAATATAAGTGGTCCTTAATGATGTGCGTACAAGCCTCCCTACAAATCATAGAGCCCGCAGTATGAAGAACTTTGGTGTTTTGTGATCAAGAGTGCTTTGTGCTACTAGCGGCCGCTGCTTCAACAAGAGGAGTGACGACACTATTGAACAGGTTTCATCTTCTTTGAATGTTAAAAGCTCCATTTTTCTTCCAATTTAGTAAGCGTTCCTTTGAAGCGGTTCCAATCTTCCGAGTTCGTCCGACTCACGTCAACTTCTCTCACCCCTAACGGGTTGACAGACACTTTAAACGATGATGGTCACTACTAGTGAAATAAAATATAAATGCTCTGTCCAGATATTAATGTTATCGTGTAACCTTCTAGAATTTTCTCTGAGTAAGTAACTTTGGGGAAGGAATTCAATGTAATTTGTATTCATTAATAAGTAATTACAGCTTGGAGGTGAGATGTGTGGAAGTTGTAGTTAAAGTTAAAATAAGCATAGCATTATGTAGAAAATATTATGCCTATTCCAATAGATTAGAAAGTGTATAAGGAAACATACCGTGTAAATCACTCAGTTTCCCTTTACTACCTCGCCAAAAATTAAGTTGTGACCTAACCTTAACGGGCGTCTTGCAACCGCGTTGTTTCATACATTTTATTGTTATATTTTAAAGAACGTTATTATCATCGCTAGCTATATGTGGGTTCTTAACCCGATAACAGTTATCTGGGCTTAGACTTTGAATCGTAAGCTGTTATCTAGATTCATAACTTGTGTATCTGCTACAGAGGTATTTCTGCAGAAGAGTTGGAGCGCGATATTAGGCGCATATTCATTGTGATTAAATATAAAAAAGCCAATGTATGATGGAAGACCCAGGTGTGTGTGTGCAAGCAAGAGGGACTCAGGTTTTAACCACTGCTAATATTTTGGGTTTACCGTATTTTGTATACAGGCAGTTTTGAAAAACCTACTTGCAGTAGTGCAGATAATGGACTTGTATTTGCAATACAAAAGAATAGCATTATTTATATTCAAAACACAGCCTGTATAAAATTAGTGCATCCCTCTCTCTGCACATTCAGGTTGTCATGGCCAGAAAGTAGTATCAAGAGTTGAAATGTAATAGCATGTATAAAATCTCAGTTTTCTACATCTTCATCAAGTAGCTCCTTGGAGCATTCCAACAAACTCAAGGGGCTGTGTATACCCTCTTTGGGAGATTTCAGAATGAGAAATATGGGTACCAGTAACGGATACAATGAATTCTTCCTCCATAAGCAACAAACACTAGCAATCATGGGAATAATCTCACAAATATACAAGAAGATGCTATAGAATGATGAATTAGGATCTTTATCTGGTCTTAGGCTTCTCTGTAAATTTTGACATTAATTTTGGAAATATCTGCAGAAATTTTATATAATCTGATAATTCATCAGTGTCTTTAAATTAATTTTACAAACATTATTAGTGCCATGTGAAAATTTTGTGGTGTTCATTGAAGTAATATTAACTTTTCCACTTGAGTAACTATCGGTTTATTTTACATATACTGTAAATTGCACTATTATTAATAGTGAGATAGAGATATCAAAATGTGCAGTGTTGAGTTTTTTGAAAAGGATAATAATGACAACTGGAAGTATTCTACTGTGAAATGTAATATTGAGTGTTAATTTTCATGGAATTGACATAGTTTTGCTTTAAATGTGTTTATAGAATGTGCTTTATACATTCAATTATATATAATAAGCTATTCTTAACCACTGGAATTATTTATTTATTTATTTATTTATTTGAATACAGGTCCCAAGGAGCCCTTGGGCTCATATCAAAGACAATCACTTTATAATTATATGGCAGTGATAAGGAACTATATGATATTTAAGTAAGGAAGATATAAATAATACAGGTTGAGCCAAAAGACTCCAAACTGCCTGCGCAGTGTTTTTCCTGTCCGCATCCTTGGCATTTGTTGCCATCTGCTGCTATCATAGAAAAGCACAGATGAAACCATACAACATTTTTAAAACTACTTTTAAAGGCTTTACTTACCAACTTCATGAAAGGAAATGCTGAAACTGGCCACTGTCGTCCATACATTTTTGGCACCTCTTTAGGAAACTATCCATCATGGAATTTTTGGGGGGAATTTTCCAAACAATGACTGATGTCGTCTAATGTTTCTTCGGTAAGAACCGAACGTTGTCTTTTAGATTTCTTAGCCTGCACACTTCCTGTGGTTTGAAATTTACTGTAAAGTTCATGAACTGTTGTACGGCCTGGAACTTTTACACCTGGAAATCTTTCTGCAAATCGTACTTTCACTTGGAAAGTGACCGAATTAACACATACAAATCATAAATAAATACACACGGTGCAGTAGAAAACACATATGAGCCATAATATACTTTGTGACTAAGTACAGGACAAAATAATAAATTACTCGTAATAGCTGAACTACATCACATCATCGTCAACTCAAAACTGCACTTCATACTGCAGAGCAAAGCCACACCAGTGTGACTTTGTTTATAGCAGCAGTGCATTATCATTTTTATCATATTTCCACATGCCCAGTGGAAAAACACAGCGCCGCCAGTAATATTGTTCATAAATACCCCTTCGGGCTAACTTAAAACATAAAGTGTATAAGACTAACCCACACACCCTGGAAGAATTAAAACGAAATATCTGCCAGGAAATTTCTCAACGTGAACTACGGCGAGTGATGGATAGTTTCCTAAAGAGGTGCCAAAAATGTGTGGACAACAGTGGCCAGTTTCAGCATTTCCTTTTGTAAAGTTGGTAAGTAAAGCCTTTAAAAGTAGTTTAAAAATTGTTGTACGGTTTCATCTGCGCCTTTCTATGATAGCAGCAGACAGCAATGAGTGCCGAGGACGCGGACAGGAAAAACACCGCGCAGGCGGTTCAGAGTCTTTTGGCTCACTCTACATAAGGAATATACATAACAAGAACTAAGAGACTAGAGCTAAAGACAGTTCGATGAAAGCATTACAAAATTATTATTTAACAGACTAGAGATAGACAATTAATGAAAACATTCCAAAATTATTATTTAACAGGATCAGAACAAACATATTGCAGACTAGAATGTAGAATGTTTACAATAGCATTTTATTTATAATATTCTATAAGTAGGTACTTTCTTGTCTTATTCTTAAAAAGCGTGAATTTTGTAATTTCTGTAATATCCATTGGGAGTTCATTATAGGCTATGGTCATTAAGTGAATTATACCCTTTAATCCATATTTAGTTGTATCAACATGTGTCATCACAATATTATTCGCGCATCTAGTATAATGGTGGTGATGTTAATTGGCTTCATCTTTTGTATATTAGTATGGAAATGCCCATTGAGGACCTTAAAAGTAAATGAGATAATGGATAGTTTGAGACTTATTGACAATGGAATAATTCCTGTATACCAGTATACTAGCTTAGGAGTATAAAAATCCAGATTATAAATTATTTTTATTACTTGGTTTTGTAGAACTTCGAGTTGATGTAGCTGAGTTTTTGTGCATGATTGCCAGACTACGTGCATATGAGTAAAGTGGGAATGGATAAGTGCATAGTAGATAGTTTTTAAAATAGCCCAAGGAAACCCAATATTTCTCAATTGTACAATCATGCCAATTATTGAGGTAATCTTGGCTTTAATTTTATCAATGTGATAATTCCATTTGAGGTTAGAGTCCAATGTAAGACCAAGAAATGTAAAACATTGAACCTGTATAATCTCATTCTGAAGCACTTAGCATTTTTGGATATTTGAGATACCTGCACTAGAAATTTTCTAAATCTGTAGTTTGTTTTCCTTAGATTTTCACATAGATTTTCTACTTTGGACTGATTTAATTAACCATGCTTTTTCCCTCCATTCAACAGTATTGTAGAAATATGCTTTTATTAGTTTATATTTTATATTTCTGAAATATTCTTTAAAATGCATGCATTGCTGCATTGAATGCTTTCTCAGTCAATTTTGTCACAATCTGCGTAATGAATTCTTAGTGTTGTTTAATATTGTTTTAAAAATGCTAAAACAATATCAAAAGTAAATACTGGAATAAAATTGCTGAAAAAAGATAAAATGCCTGTATTAAGTTTTATGTCAGTGTTTTCTACTATTGCCCATGTTTAGTATTCTTACTGGCCACTTACTTGTGCTTTGCCATGGTGATCATTCTCAAAAAATAAGTGTGCACATTGAATGGTGCTATAGAATTCTTGCACAAAGTGTTATCAGATATAGGAAAAGCACAGTAAAACTAGTGTTAAACTGCGATGCAGTGGTACTGTGGAAGTTATTTGGAAAAAGTTCATTACAGATTGCAATAAATACGCCTTGTTCCAGAAAAGGAGTTAACAATTAAAAGTGAGGCTAGACTAACTGATTTAAATTTTTAAGGTTAGGTGAGATTAAGTTTGGTTAGAAATGTGGCATTTTAAGCTGTATGCACAACTGAGGCATTCTGACATGCTATCCTTCAAATCAGCACCAATAGCATCAGCTAATTTCTTTCCAATAATTTCTGCATATAAAATTAGATACTTTAAGGCCAACACAATAACTAGCATACATTTTTACTTTCTCTACCATGTGCCTACAGAGGCTTTGTTTTGATGCGTGGCCATATTGTGGAGAATTGCTTTCATTGCACTGTTACTAACTGGTTTTGTTTCTTCTGTATGCCAGCTAATCTGTTGACATGAACTCTGATAGAGTTGATACATTGTGAGACCGCATGTTTCAGTGTTGTGTGTTGGTGCTGTTATAATGCCAAAAAGACTGCATACTTCACATGGTATCTTCATATATGATTCCTTTGTGACAAACTCTTGTAGAGAACGGAGACAGCAATTTATAGGCATTTGCCTTGCTGTTTGTATGCCTCACAGCAAAATGTTTTGTAATCTTGTGAATAGATTGAGGGAAACAGAAACTGTTCTTGATAAACTGAAATTAAACTGCCATGTTTTGGTTGCTCTATTGACCTCCATTTAATTTTTTTTTTTTATGTACAAAGCGTGGTATTATTTACCTGGTCATGAATTAATGAATGTTACTGCAGATTTTCTTAAAAGGTGTGAGAAATGTGTGGCGGCACAAGGACAATTTTCAACATCCTCTATGATGAAGGTACGTGGTTTTTGTAGTTACAATTTGGATGTGTGCTTGAGTTAAAGGGGCTATAAATATCTGACTCCACCAGCAAACAGCATGCTTCCTGGTGCCAAGAAAATTTCCATTAGGCCAGCTTCGCATTCAAATGAAGATTCTGCAGTAGGTAGAGGTAGTTCAGGATCATTATAAATTAGATAGACAAATCTATGTTGCCACTGCTGTTGAACCAATGGTAGTGGCAAGTTCTAATGTATTTAAAAGTGTATTCTACATCCACAAGAGTGCAGCGCAGATGCTATATTGTGATAATGTTGTCGCCATCAGTCAGCATGGAGATATATACAGGTTATGGAGTGTGTTCTTTGTTGTTTGTGTTTCATGAATTGTGATCAACCTCATTTTATCAAAGGGAAGTCAGGACCAAATCTAAACAAATTGCAAGTTTGGATACAAGCATTGACCATTATATGATCCATAGAATTTCGGACGAACTCAATTATAGATTAGATATATGCAGTGTTACAAAAGGAATTCATATTGAACATTTGTAATAGTTCTATACTCCTTCAATTTAAAACTGGTTGTGGTCTGAGAGATGGAGCTCAAATCAGGTACTGCCGTGAGTGCTAGGGATAGCCAGGCTTTGTTCACAAGACTGTGTATATTTTATAGTAGTTATGTGGACCAGAACTATAATCACAAAAGTCTTCTGAGAAAATAATTAATTTACAAGATTTCAAACAGACATATGTTTCGGAGTGTTTCAACATTGAATATTTATAACCAAAATACATATTATTGATTTATGGTTCTCAAGTGCAGTATAACTAAAGCTCATTACAATGCCATACTTATTGCAGCACAGTGGTAGAGAGCTTACTGTTCTTGAGTTGGAAATTCAAATATATGTGGAGCTAGTAAACTTTTTTCCCCTTTCATTTTAAATGCATGAGTAAAAATATAACAGGTTTTCTTCATTTTTCATGTATGTGGCATTTTATTTAGTAATCGATCATAGCAGTAGATGGCTACCATGACTTAATTTATTGGTCGAGAGGAGGTTTCATACTCAGTCAATTTAATTTTATAACCACAAATTTAACCATTATTGTAATTATAGTAAAACGAGTTGTAAAAAATAAAAGATACCAATCCATGACAGAGAATCAAACTTGAGCTGCTTGCATAGAAGTTAAGTTGCTTAATCCCTGTTCCATGCAAAGAACGGTGTGGAGCTAACACAAACCAGTGCCTTGTTGCTTATATTATAGTGTTGGCCAAAGCAGCGCACAGAAGCTGACGAGTGTGAACTGTGCACTCCTAGAAGGGACTTTGAAAAAAATTTAGCTGTTCAAGAGATCGGCCATTTTTAGTTTGACCGGGTGTGCATGAAACTTCAAGTTGTACTGATGTGTTTGCTTCATTATTCAATTATATTTGTTTCATACTTTCTTCACAACGTAAGTTCCTTTTTATATAACTAATTTATTGCATAATGATGCTGTATTGCATTTCACCCAAAAAATTTTATGTCAAAATTGCACTGAAATACTGGCTGCCTGAATAAACATAAAAGAGGGGAAAAAAAGTGTGGGTTTTTCTTTTTCTTCTTTGTTTTTCATGTGACCCACTGTGAGCATCGCTCAGGAACATTGAACACATCATACCATTATGAATTATGCAGCATAACTAATATCATATCCATCACCAATAATAATTTTTTTTTCTTTCCCCATCATGCATTATCTAAGAAAAGATGAAAATTTGTAAACCATCACCATTTCAAGAGTAAACTCAACGTGCATTACAGTAGGAAAATAATAACAAATAAAGTGTAAATCACCATCTCATGCAATCTGTCCTATATATTGAATATTCACATGTTGCATGGCATATTAAAAGATTCCTCCATAGTACACTGCAGACGTTTTAAGGTAAGACCATGGATCACATGTATGCCAAGTACTGAGGCCACTGCAGTAGTGCATGCTATGCATATAGCTGGTCTGTGGCCTTACCTTAAAATGTTTGCACTGTATATTGGGAGTGAGTATGTAAGAAAGACTTTAAATTGTTCTTGAAGATTTTATGTTGATTAGGATTGTGTAATAGTTTTAGGTAACATGGAGGGTTGTTATGCATTTTTATTGCATAATAGTAACATCCTTTTTGGAACAGTTTTAAGCTATTTGCTGGTCTGTGCGAATTACCTGCATGTCTCCTATTGTGGTCATGTACAACAAGGTTTGTTAAGTTATCATAATTATCTGTAAGATAGCTCAAGAGAGAATATATATATTCACCAATAAGGTCCAACACCACAAATTTTGCGTATGGCCTTTTTTGTAATATAAATACTTGTTTGAATTACCCTAGGAGATTATTCCATATTGCAACAGGGAGTGAAAGTAGACAAAATATGCCATTCTTACAACATTTTGGTTAAGGAAACGCTTTTAAGTTTGTTAAGGGGACAAGATAGTCTGAACACATGGAAATTACACCTTAAGTGTTAAATTACCACTGCTCTTAAAGTTCTCAATGGTTTTTCTTGAAATGTTTACAAATTTCTCTATAAATCATGACAATTATTTCAAGTGGTTGTTTGCATTGATAGCTTATGTTGTTGAGTCCGTAAAAATTATTTTGTTCAGCAGAAAAATGATAAAATTTACTCTTAAAACATCTGAATTCATGTATCTTTTTCTCTGATAGTACTTATAATACAGAATCACACTTGCATGCTTGTTCTTAGTATAGTCAGCTATCTTCTGAACCTCAATTATTTAGTTATGTATATCAGTTCACTAGAAATTGAAAAAAAAATTAATTGCAAAGTAAAAATGTGGAAAATTTGCAAAGTTGTTGCTTTCTTAATATGACTAAATACATTATAAAATTATGATTGTGGTTCAGAAAGTTTAACTATGTGTTGTATATATGTACTGAAAATTTCAGCGTTCTACCTCTCATACTTTCTGAGAAAAAGGTACATAAGTATCCAAAAATGTTGTTTTGAGAAAACAATTTAAAATTTGAATGTTAAAATTTTGACACACTTCAGTACATTCCAGGGTCATCTGCACCTTCATTCCTGGATTACTGCAGCTTTATTGATTGCCTTCTCTTGGTCCTGGCCTCTTTTGTTAATTGCTGAACTGCTCGCTGGACACGATAGTCGTTCGTTGTTGAAAGATGCAAAAATGTTCTAAAAAGGGGCGTCGCATGACAGCTTTATAGGAAAATGCAGACTAGCATTTAAATGGTTTTTAAATGTCTTAAAAACCTCTTAACCCCCAAAAAGTATACATTTTCTGAAACTGGAAGTAATGGAGATTTTATTGGTGCGTAAAACAAAACATGTGATTTTTGACCATTTCAGAGTACCTTGTCCCCTTAAGGCAAAGCAAGCTGAGCTAAGTTTTGGTAGCATGATTTTGATCTGTTTTCTCCAGCTGAGCTCTTCATCTGCTTGAAGTCCAAGAAATGTTGTAAAGTTTATTTATGCTGCAATTGTGGTACCTGATTGTTAATCCATTTACTTGTTTATGCTTTGTTTGAAATTGAATAAAGTTTGTTTTATCATATTTTAATTAAAGCTTATTAGCATCAAACTAAACGTTGAGTTGCTTGAACACTTTATTGACAGAATCTCTTAATTGCTGATGTGACTTTTCAGATATAAGTACACTGGTGTCATCTACAAAAAGCACAACTCTTTGACTCTTTGCAGGTCATTTATAAATATTAAAAGTAACAAATGCTCAAGTATAGAATTTTGTGGGACTCCTTTAGTAATAACACCTGGTTGAGAATCACAACCGTTGATTCTGAGTTCTATTTGTTAAGCAAGATCTGAACCAATATATAGAGATCTCATTGAAGCCATACAGTTTTAACTTTCGCAGCAAGAGGCGTCAAATGCCTTAGCTGAGACACAGAATGTTCCTAATGGTGGTTCCTTTTTATCCAAGGCTTACTTCAGAAGTGAGCATGTATGTTATATTTTCTGTTAACATTTTATTCCCAAAACCAAACTGGAATGCTGAGAGAGTGTTGTTGAACTCTCTGTATTTTATAACCCAATTACTATTACTTTAGAAAAGGCTGTCAGAAAAGAGATGGGCCTATAATAATTGGAAGCCAGGCTTTTCTCATCCCTTTTGTATAGAGGCTTAACAATTGTGTATTACATTTTTTCTAGAAGTATATCTGACAAAAGAGAGTGATTGCATATATGACTAAGAGGCTTACTCAACTCAAGTAGGCGATATTTTAACAGTTGGTACTTATCTCATCCCATCTATGAGAGTTTTTACTTTTTAGTGAGGTAATATTTTCTATCTCTTTTGGGGTTTTTTGAAGTCCAACTCAAATTTACAGTTGATTTTGGGATATGCCTTTTTTTTTAAGAATTTTGAGTGTTGTCTAGTTTGGGTTGGATCTGTTTGTTTTGATTTTTTCTGTGTTAAGGAAATGTGTGTTAAAGGCATTAGCAATGGCACAGTAATTACCGACTTCTTTATTTCCAATAGTTATTGTGAGCAATACTACTATTTGGATTAATTTTCCCTGTTTCAGATTTTATTATATTCCACGTTGTTTTAATTATATTATAGGGTTCATCAATGGCTAGTGAGCAGTACCTTCTTTTCACTTCATTAATTACTATTTCAAGTATTTCACATATGTTTTGTAGTGTGCTTTAATGTTTGGATCATTACTTTTGCGATATAGTAAGAACAAATTAATTTTATTTGCACAGGATTCTTATATCTGAAGTAATTCAGGGTTTGACCTTTGTTACCTGTGATGAGGTTTTCTTAGGGAAAATAGCTTCAAATGCTAATAGCAGGATTTTAAGGAATTTGTTATTTACTTGAGTGTTGGAATAGAAGTCCATTTTTTTGTTTTTAACACTAGTTTAAATTTATTGATATGCTCATCACCAAGGCCCAGAGTTTGATGACGCATCATCTTTTTTCCCTTATGCAGTATGCATTGCTCTTAAGTATTCAAATCCTGAACACGAATCTCTGCTTATAAAAGTATTAATTTTATTGGGCGTTTTTTTGGGGGGGGGGTAATATTTTGTGTTTTCAAGGTTTTAGTTAATTTTTTAAATCTTTACGTCTGGTAATTTTTTTTGCATTTTACTTCCTTTTCTGGTCCTTCTCTTTTTTGCAAGAAATAGATTAACTAAAATTATTAAGTTGTTTAACATTTATTTTTAATCTAACGAAATAAATGGATATTTCATCATTGGGTTGACAATGTACATGTTGGGAGCCGGTTTCTTGGCTATACTGTATGTATTGTTGTCACAACAAGCACTTCTCCTGTTTCCAATGTGCCTGTATTAGAAAGAAAGAAAAAAGGGCCACTCGAAAATGTGCAAGTTGAAAGGCAAGCATTTGATCCGTTATTTTCATTGTCACAGATTTAGTTATTTACAAATTTTTTAAGAGAAAAGTTTGGCTTTCAGTTCAGTTTTGTTTTCATAGTTTCATTCAGCCATGCCTAAAATAAAGCCATCTAAATCTTCAGATTGTATCTGAATTTGGAGATGATATTTTCTCTACAGATGGTGAAGTGTTTTGTAAGATGTGCAAAACAAATGTATCAGCCAAAAGAAAATTTACTGTTTGGCAACATGTGGGTCACAATAAGCATATACATGCAGTGCAACTCACAAGAAAGAAGAATCCACACAACTTTTATTGCAACAGTGTATCCATGAAGGAGAATAAATCATCAGATTTTACAGAGTCTTTTGTGAGGCTTTAGTTTCTGCAAACATTCCATTTTGGACATTCAACAATGCTGAATTGAAGAATTTTCTAGAACTACATTTTGGACATCCTATCCCAGACGAATCAACTCTTCAGAAGAACTACCTGTCACAATGTCACAACACCATTAGCAAGATACGGGGAAAAGTACATGGAAAGAAGATTTTCATATCCATTGACAAAACGAGTCATGTAGAGAATTGTTATGTGGCTAATGTAATCATTGGTATATTGGAGATCGATACCAGGTGAAGTGTTTCTGCATACAAGTGAGGTATTAGAAACTGTTAATCACTCCACAATTTGTAGGCTTTTTGAAAAATGTATGTTTTTGTTATGGCCTGAGGGTACCAGAAATGATGACCAATCACGATTTGAATATGAAATGGCAGATGGACTAACTTTATCGAATGTAGGAGAAAAGCATACGTATACTGTGGTGAAATTGATTCCATCTATAACACATTCTTACACTGTTCAAATTTGTATGTCATCTGCTGAATTTCTGGTACAAAGATGTACATTTGTTTTAAAGAACAAAATGGACAATTCAGATCAAGGATGAGACAGCTAATAGCATGAGAAACTTCTTTTAATATTGTTGCTGATGTAAGCACCTCTGGTAAACTGGCACAGATTCACGTTATCCATTCATTAAAAAATGTTTTCATTCCAGATTTAAAAGACAACACATTGTTGCTTGGCACTTGGACAGGGCAAACTGATGGAGCTATATTTCAAGAACCTGAACTTCAGAAATCCTTAAATGGAAAAAGTATTCACAAAGAAATAATCCCCCCCACAAACCACTAAATACATCCAGCTATTAGACATCTACTTTTTCAGGCAATATAAACTTGTTGTTCACATGCTAGAACGTTTCATTAGAAATAAATTTATTGTGGAGGAATCACAAGATACAATATATGACCAAGTGTTAATCATGAAACTTCATTCAGTTGTTTATCACCGTATGTCTTTGCCAGTTTCCAAAGACATGATCATTTATACCTGACAGACCTGTGGATATGCAATGGAGAGAAATGTAACGAATTTTATTGGCGCACTAGAATCGGTTACAAGTAAGAAATAGTGAATGTGATTTCAAACATTGTGACGACGGTGCTGTTAATTATTTGTGCTTTTCTCAGAAGTTCTGCCCAGAACAGTTTGTAACAAGACATTATCACATATGAACACTATTGCAATATGCAGCAAAATACACCAGAATAGAAATGTTATTTATACTGTATGTCTGCGTATAACCTACATATGTGTAATTACGTATGTAGGTTTGTTAAAAGGTGAAAATAAAAGTGTCCATTAAATATTTAAACAGCCTTTTCCATTTCATACTGTACAGGATATTGCATAGTTTATTTTCGTTAGATAATAACACTGCAATTTCCTTGCAAAGCGTACATATAGTTCATGAATGCATGACCTTATTGCTCGAATACTAGACATTTCCTTAACAGGGGATCTTCACCAGTGTGGTCAACTCGGAATGACTATGATATATATGTTTCACTTAAATACAATTTCTATGGTTGAAACACCTACCTTGTGACTCTAGAAAAATATTATCTATAGCTATTGCAATGTTCATGAGAGTTCTGGTGGGAAAGTGAACCACATATTCCAAGTTAAATGTGTGTAACAGGGAAGTGAGGTTAGTCTTCATTTCACTCTCATTAAGTGTGTTTACATTAAAATCTCCAAAAACTATTATTTTAGCATTTTCAATGTAAACATATGATATGATTCTTTGTAATCTATTTATAAGGTAAATCCTTAGAAGTTTCCTGTGGGAGCTCTATATACTGTTAAAATGTCACATGTATCCCTAACAAATTGTGATTTTACTGAACAGCATTAAAATTCATTTTCCTCACAAAAAGATGCGACATTTATGCTTGTGAAGTTTATCATGCTTTTAGCAAACATACTCACTCCACCACAATTTAATCTACTTTCTACAAAATCTGAAATGTAATGTGTGCTTACTGCATTTCACATCTTTGAGCTCTGCTTCTATCACATGGTGCTCTATTGTTCAGATTACTATGCATATATCTTGAATATGTTTACTTAGCTCCTCTACTTTGTTTCTTAATCCTCTTATGTTTTGATATAAACCAAATGAATTGTTTTATATTGAAGGGGAGGCATCAGTGTTTACATATGAAATGAATTTTACCTGTGTGGGCCTCCTTTTTACCTTTTTTCCTAAAAAACAAGATCTGGCACCCACAATGGCAGGAACATGCCTCCCATGATTATTATAATTCAACTCCTCTGCCAAGAGACACGCAAGTGACCTCTTGTCTAAGAAGTTGAGATGCAACCCATGTCATGTGAAATGCTCTCGGTGGAGGCTGAACATTGGCAAAACATCAACATGATGAAAGGCAGTACTTCTCTTCCACAGCTCCTCCTTTGTTTGGGCTATCACATGACGAAACACTGGCTTATGTTGTCTCTGAAATGGCTCAACAAATTTAACATTAGTGTGAGTGCTTACCTTGGAATTGTGGCTCAGATCTCCATTAACTGAATACCATAATCAGCATCAGTGCTGTTGCCACAACCCCAATGATCACAATGTGATCTTTTGTGAAACTGAAAGACAGATTCTTAAGATCTAAGGTCACATTCTCAAGTTTGGAACTTGGCTTACATATAGAGTCCACTTTTCAATTGCTCCCTAGTTCATCCACAGCAAGGGTCCCATCCTTCTAGCATGGCTGCTGCCTAACACAAGCACTCTTCTTGTTGGTCTTCCTGCTGTCTACTGCAACATCAGGTTCTGGTACTTTTTCCATTCCTGAAACAGTATCTTCCAAAACAGAAAATCTATTACTAGTCTGTAAACCGCCTGCCGTGATTCTGGTGACTTCAAGCATCAGTTCTCTCATCGCATGCCTTCTACAAATGAATCTTCTGGATGCCTGTTCATTTGCATCTTGTAGCCTTACCTTCAGCATCTGGATATCATCCTGCAACACATTAATCTAATCTTTTAGTTGTTTAATTTCTGTCTCTTTGTTACACAATTTACAAAACCAGTCACCATTTGGAATTGTCCTCTGCTGAAATAGTACCATGAATCACATTCATTGCATTGTATTCCCTCCAGTACTCTTTTACGGTAGTTACCACATAATCCTTCCATTCTGTAAAAACAATAAAACCATAACACATGGTTAAAACAAGAAACTACCAGCTCTGAGATGGCAATTTTAAGTTGCCCCTATTCACACCTTCACCTCTGACTTGCTCTTGTGAAGTATCCCCAAGGCCCAGCATGTTTTGGAGACAATGGATGCCGTTCACTGGGTGCCTCCACCTCAGAAATGGGTCCAGTCATCGCTTGGTGGAATGAGAAATGCCCCGATGATCATAGCCCATATGGGTAGGTGTTAGAAATGACATAACTACTATATATCTATTTACTCATGTAGGAAGACCCAAAACAAACTGGAGTTTGAAACAATAACAAAGTATGAGAGTTAATTCAATATGGCCACATTAGTGGTGATTATATATTGTCAAAATAACTATTCTGTTTTTAAATAACTATTGTTACTAATATTAAATGAGCTATAACACCCTTAATACTAGGTAATAAGATAATATACAGCTAAAGAATTAAAATATGTGTGTATGTCAAAAGTTGAGTTCAACCACTGATGTAATATCTACCATCAGTTCAGGGCTGCCAACCATCTTTGTGCGTGTATGCGTGCAAGTAAGAGAGAGAGACTTGAAGCCAAAGCATCAGATGAACTAGGTACTCAAGTTCAGTCTCTACCGAAGATGTGACAGAGATTTTGAAGTGAATCCTTTACAAGGAAATTTTGTCGTTTTTTAGTTTCTCAAAAATGGCTCTATCAGTTTTGACTAGAATATATCATATATTTAAGAAATTTACATGACAAATGTGTATATTTAACCATCTGGGAGTAACTTGCAAAATCCCTTTCATTTGGAGGAATATTGGATAATTTTGTAATGATAAACTGGAGATAGAAAAAACTTCCTATGGAATGATCATTTTTGTAGCATCAGCCATTTCCAAGATATCTGAACTTAATTGGTTTGAATTTTTCAATACTCGTATAATTTTTTGAAGAGCTGTCACCATTCAGTTGTTTCTTGTGATGTGATGGAGAGAGTATGGAATTTCAAAGCCAGCATATAACATTATTTAAGGGTTTGACTCGCTACAGCTCCCTGTACCTATAACAAAATATGTAATGAAAACTATTTTTACAAACGTTTTACTCTGTTAACATGAAGCAGATAGAAAACTAAGCATTTGTAAGAATAGTTTTATAGAAGAGATACAGAAAGAAACGATAGTGGAAAGAGAAAGTTATGTGAATGTAACATAGGATTTTTAATTAACGTTCTTAAGGAAAAACAAACATAACATTTTGATGTAACAAATTAAAGTTCAAGTAAAAGGTACAATCCATGGTTTAAGGCAGTGGAGGTGGTTTGGAATACCCCCATATTACTATTGGATGTAATAACTGGAAATTATAAAGATAAGATAAATTTATTTCAACACCTATAGACATACATATTAATGTTCATTTGGATAATCTTATTACACATTAGTGTAATTATTATTATTATTATTATTATTATTATTATTATTATTATTAAATAAGGCAACTCTTATTAACTGAGTACATTGTACCTTTGCGAATTGCTACCAAGGCCATTTTATACAAAGTATATTTACTCACTATCCATTTCCATATAATCTACCTCATCTTCCTCAATTGAATGTATTTCTTCTTGCTCTCTCTTTTTTGCTTTTCCTAAATAACTACCTATCTCCTTAATATCCTTATCAGATATTAATTTTAACAACTTTATCTCCGTTATATCCATTGGTAAGTTAGTCCATTTCTACAAACTTGATTTCTTCTTATTCAAGAATAGTATGCCAATAATTATCTTTCATTCCACAATTCATCTAAATCTCCTCTTCCTCTTAAACCTTTCAATTTTACTATGCTGTTCTAGCCCATATAGTCCCTTTCCTGGTAGCTTGACTTGCTTTTTCCACATAATTTTTCCTTCCCCATTCTAACTTTAACTTCTTGTAAATGTTCAGCAACTTTTTATTTTTAAAACTACCAAATGTTTCCTGAATTTCAATATCATAAATTCTTAATTTATTTCCAAAATCCTCTTTTCTTTTAATTCTCTATCTCTCCAAGTCATCCCTTCACCAATTGTTTCCAGAACAATTTTAATTCTGTTAATATTCAAGTACTATGCTGGGTAGTAGTTTTTTTCTGGGAAATTATTGCTTCAAACTACTTTGTTTATCTAAACTCTAATCAACATTTTAAAATTCCCACCCATATTTTTCTTTTGCTCCCTAACTAAGTAGAAAGTAGAAACAGCCCAACTAGGCCAGAGCCTTTCCTAATGCCCACCCGAACCAAGGGTCCACACTCCCCCAGGGCGTATGATAATGCCTGAGGGGGGCAAAGGGCCTACAGATCAGAGAGTGAGAGACCAGGATGGGTGATCAGCCACATGCCTGGGATGAGAGCAAGGAAGTGGATGACTGAGAGATCAATGATCGGAAAGGTGGTGATAGAGCACTGGTGGAATGAAACATGGCAGGGGAAACCGGAGAACCCAGCGAGGACCTGCTCAGATGCCGCTTTGTCCACCACAAATCTCACATGCGGTCCCTGGGATTGAACTTGGACCACTTTGGTGAGAGACAAGCGATCTAACCACTTGGCCATGGTGCTGCCCCTCTTTTGCTCCCTACTCTTCTTAAAACCAAAAATGTACTAAAAGATGTATAAGTAAACCCTGGTACTTCAGCTGAATTTTTTTTTCTTCCTCCTCCTTTACCGTTTAAGTAAAGAAAATGAATGCATAGTGTTCATACTATTACTCTAGATAGCAAATCATGCTGTGTGGACCAATATGAACAACAATATTATAATGGAACAGTAAAAGAGCATTTTATGTTTGGCTTTTAGTAAATAAAATCAAATTTGGTGTTAAAAATAAATGAAAAATCTAAAACTGTCGAAAATTCCATATATTCGTAAATGTTAACAAATGCCATACATCTATGGATAAAACCATAGAGCTGACCCCGTAGCTCAGTCGATAGAGCACCTTCCTGCTGTGTAAGGGGTCCTGGGTTTGATTCCCAGCAGGGGGTGGGAATATTTCTCTAGCCAAGATCATTCTCTTCTCTATCCTCCCAGAGTATGGAAGTGTGAATGTGTGTTTGATCTAATGATTAAAACCCAAAAAGTGCATGAAACCCAACAACAAGAGAATACGAGTTAGCACCATTGCCAGTAGGCAATAAGTTCCAAAGGAAAGGCCGCCAATAAGACAGGATATAAATGGAACTAAAAAAAAAGTAGGGTGCACAACCCTGATTTGAGTTACTGGACAAATCACAGTGTTCACGATACCTTTTTATATGAACACTAGCTGGCTTACCCAGCAGTGCATGGGTGGCATTCTAAAACTCAAATGACTGTTTATTTCATCTATCTCCCTCTGTATTCTTTATAAGGTTATTGTATGATCTAGAAGCTTTTAATGGTAAATGCTCCATTACAGTCTTCAAGAAGACTAACTTCATAAGGCCTCACAGTAGAAGAGCTGGGAAGACCCCATCCTCATCTACACTTTAATAGGGTTCAATAGAAAAAATGCCCATTTAACTTTTTTAAAAGTGACAATCTCGGTGGTCACTAATCAGCCTTCTCGCAAAGGCTTGCATGCCTTAATAAAGTTTAATTCTTGGTTTGTTATGCAGGTCTCCAGAAAATGGATCTCAAGGTCTCCCCCTCCAACTGCATCATAGCACCAGAGTGGTCCTCCAAAGAGGCCTACCTGGCCCTACCTTTGGAGACCAGCAATTTCTGCAGGCAAGCAACACTTGACAACTTCTATATATTCCTTGGAGGGCTTTCTGATTTCCTATTTATATATTCTTTGGGATTGCTTATGTAGCCTATGTTTCTTTTTCTTGATGGATCTTAAAAAAAATGCCATCTAAATTTATCTGTAGCCCAAACCTCATGAGTGAGGGAGTGATTTCTTTCATAGGCAGACACCAGTGTGTTTGTGAAAAACCCCAATACCACTCCAGATCCTCCGCATTTCGTAGCTTGATCTGGGGTCCATTCTTAAGCCCTCCATCCAGGTTCTTTCTAAAGGAGCCCCAATTGGTCCTCCAAGGGATCCTGTACTGGCGGTCCTTTTCTTCTCTCTCAAGACCAAAGCAAATGTGTCTATGGTCAGACAGGGAAGGTTGCAGACAAACCCTCCAATCTTTAATTTCTTCTAGAATCCTAAGGATGCTAGTGACAAATCTAGGACATCCTCCCTTTGATAATTGACAAAAGTCTGAATGTCCCCTTGATTCAAGATCTTGAGATCTACTGAGCTCAAATACTCGAGCAACATCTCCCTCCCATTGATATCCGTGTTACCGCAAACACTACGATGAGTGTTGAATCCACAGCGATTCAACAGGTTGAGGTTTCTATCCCTGCAATAAAGCACCAGGATTCTGAACTCCCAAGGAGGAGAAGGTTCTTCAGAGTCATGGGAAATAGGCCGAGCAGACTACTACCTGACGTGGCACTCCACCCTCTCATACCTTTCTAAGACTGCCACCAGATGTTTCGAAAGAAAGCCTGGCAGAGCCCAGATGTTGAGTCTTATCAAGGCACATGCTCTGGATTTTTCATCAGACACACTGAAAATGTTAAAACTCTTTGTATTTAGCCCCATAATAACACTCGGCTGAAGCCAGGGTTCTTGAATTATGACAACCTTCAGGTCATGCCTTGTTATATTATGAGAGAACTCGCAAGGCGGTAATACTGTGTTGCAAGTTAGCCTGAATGAATGAAATCACCATTGCTTACCCTGCCCCACTTAAACCTTTTCTGTTACAAGTCCAATTCTCTTAAAGACACCTGGTCCTCCTCTGGGATATATGAGGGGTATAGATCCCCCTTCTTTGGAAGTGAGGGCCTGCATCTCCCCATCTCTGGGAGTTACATTTCCCACCTCCATTTGTTCATACTGCTGAGCAGGGTCCCCTTTTGGGGCCCCAGGCTCAGCGCTTTTAATAATAATACTCCTGGAGTCCTTATACAGAACTTCCAGTTTTGGAGACAGGGCCTGCTTCTCCACATCTCCAGAAGTCAAGAGTCCTTGTCTCTGAGTCTTGGTAGTCGGCTCGTTTCGAGAGCCCAGTCACCTCAACTTTATTATTGATTCTTTTGGAGTCCCTGGAGAGGAGCATTCCAGTTTGATGGAATTAAAACACTATAATTCCATCCTTTTAGCTGGGAATATCTCAGGTCTGCCCAGGCAGAGCCCTGCATGCCTGTATAAGACTAAATACTCTGAGAGTTGTCAAGTATCTCAGAGGCTCCATTAGCAACACATCTCCCATGTGCCATGCACTCCTTTGGCATGGGTTGCATAATACAGAGAAAGCCAAAATAACTATGAACCGGCTGCGCTGTGTTTTTACTGTCCATGTCCTCGGCGCTTGTTGCCATCTGCCACTATCACAGAAAGGTGCAGATAAAACCATACAACATTTTTAAAACCACTTTTAAAGGCTTTACTTACCAACTTGATGAAAGGAGATGCTGAAACTGGCCACTGTCATTGTCCATACATTTTTGGCACATGTTTAGGAAACTATCCATCACTCGCCGTAGTTCACGTTAAGAAATGCTGGCAATTTCCTGGCACATATTTTGTTTTAATTCTTCCAGGGTGTGTGGGTTTGTCTTGTACACTTTATGTTTTAAGTTAACCCAGAGATAGAAATCGCAGGGGGTTAGGTCAGGGGACCGAGGGGGCCACAAATCTCTACTAATAATTCTGTCCTCAAATGCACTTTCAATTGTTCTCATTGAAATATTGGCCGTATGAGCTGTTGCAGAGTCTTGTTGAAGAAAGGCAAAATCACGCTCCCTGTCTGTTAATTCTCTAAAAAAAAAGGGGGGCAAAATTGTATTCACATATGTACAGGCTTCAACTGTTGACTCAAAAAAAATTGACCCTATAACTCTTTCTCCGCTCATGGTATACCATACACCAATTTTTTCATCATGAAGGGGTACTTCATGAACAATATTAGATTTGTCAGAGCTCCAATAATGATTATTTTGTGTACACACATATCCATGAAGGTGGAACCAAACCTTGTCTGTGAAAAATATTAAATATGTATCTATTTTGCCATTGTGTACACTATTGAGACTCCACTCACAAAATGTGCACCTAATTACAGGATCACCTGGTTGAAGAGCATATGTCACAGTTATTTTATATGGTTTTAACTTCATCAAGTTGGTAGCTCTTTGCACAGATCCATAAGAAATGCATGCCTGTTCTGAAAGACGCCTAAGTGATTTTTGGGGGGAATTCTCCAAACGATGACCGAATGTCGTCTAATGTTTCTTTGGTAAGAACCTAACACTGTCTGTTAGATTTCTCAGCCTGAACACTTTCTGTGACTTGAAATTTATTGTAAAGTTCATGGATTGTTGTACGGCCTGGAACTTTTACACCTGGAAATCTTTCTGCAAATCGTACTTTCACTTGGCGAGCTGACTGAGTTAACACATACGAATCATAAATAAATACACCTGTGCATTAGAAAACATATACTGAGCCATAATATACTTTGACTAAATACAGGATAAAATAATAAATAACTTGTAATAACTCAACTACATCATATCACCGTCAACTCAATACTGAACTTCACACTGCAGAGCAAAACCATGTCAACAGTGTGACCTTGTTTATAGCAGCAGTGCGTTATAATGTTTCCACACACCCAGTGGAAAAGCGCTGCGCAGCCGGTTTGTAATTTCTTGGCTCTACCATTACTATTACCTTGGGGAGTTGGTTTGCAGTCTCCTATTGGATATTCATAGGAAAGGAACGAAATGTCACAACTTCACAACTGATGATTTCTTCAGATTTATCAAACTGGCAAGAGAACTGTAAAAAAGAAGCCCAAGCATTGTTGGTACCTTGAATAGAGCTAGATGGGAAATGCCTCCCTCTGTGAAAAATGGCCAAGATATGCTTCATTCAAGTGTTATTTACAAAACTGATGGCATTACTCTCTCAGCTTACCAAGGGAAGGCAAGAAAAATGTGCTTATTCTTAGCACTATGAATTCCATTGCGACCATAGATGAATCTTCTAATAAAAATCCCCTGAAACAGTCGGTTTTTACAATGATAACAAATGCGGTGTATATGTTATAGATCAGGTGTCTCACAAATAGTGTTAGAGGCATGACGAGGTACTGGCATATTCATGTCTTCTATAACATTCTAGACCTAGCAATGATCAATGCTCATAACTTGAATAAGTTGATAACTGCTTTACAATGTTTAGAACGTCTTTTATAATGAAAGTTGTGGAAGAATTGGCTATGCCACACAGGAATTCACATCCTAATCAACTACTGTTACCATCACTCATGGCACATGACAGGGATGGATGAACATCTAAAGCTGCTAAACGCAAGACATGTCAAGTAGGGTTATGCAAGAAAAACAAAACAAAATACAGTTGTTCAACAAGCAAAAATTGTATGTCGTTCTTGCATAAGCAAAAAACTCTGCAAAAAGTGTTATTTCAATATCTCTGAGAATGTTTCAGTGTAACTATTTTTTAAATAGATATAACCTGTATATTTATAACTTTTATGCCTGTTTTGTACAAGTAATTTGTTTCTACATACCATAAAGCAAATCCAATTTGTATAATAAGACATTTCTATTTTTCAAGAAAACAAGCATTATATATATATGAAATACAAATTTTTACAAATAACCCTGTGTTTACCGAGATCATTCATTACTGAAAATGCCCTTTCTGTTGGTGCATTTGTAGCAGGGAGACTTAGGGCAAAATCTACAATACTACCTATACTTGTGAATTCAGTATTTATCTCTTCAAATTTTGAGAATATTTCTATCCATTTCAAATGCATTGTTATGTGATTTGAGTTCCACTCTTTAAGTTTAGAAACAATGACATACTCTCTGATATTTGAAATTTCATCATAAAGCATTGTATCACATATTTCTTTCCTTGTGTATTTAAGTACAAATTCTAAGGACCTCTGAACATCATTCCATTCAGATTTGGAACTAAGACCTGCCGAACTCAATACATTAAATTCGGAAAAATGAATGGTCCATTGATCTAAATACTGCAAGCAATTACAGTAACATATTTGTACATTTCTTTTGAAATGTAAAACATTAACCAGGCCATAATTTTCAAGCACATTTAGTTTTGTCAACTGAGAGTACAAACACACAGTCTAACCTATCTGAGATTTTCTTTCTCAGACCTTCAAGCAGTTTGCACACATCTAACATAGCAACAGGTTGCCCCTTGAGTAACTGTATGACATTGTGAAAAACTGCAGCCTTCCTACATGCAAAATGTAACCACACCTCAGACAAAGGATTTTCAAAAAAATTGTTTATACTTGAATTAACGTAACTTCTCAATTCTGACAGGTAGCTCAGCCTGCTTTCTACATGTGTATGTGGGTCTGTTGTCATGACAACCAGGGTTGACCTTGAAGTGGCCAATCACCATTTAAGCCCCCTCCGCACCCTTCACCAGAGCTCAGAGGTAGTGTTGCCACATGGCAAACGTTTTGATTGATTTATCAGATACTTGTGTGATTTGTGTATCGTAGTGTAGCGCGATATTTTAAAGTTTAAGCATATAACTATTTTAAATCAGTGAACTGTGCAATTGCATATTAATGTTATTTTTCAAGTCCTAAATGTGTAGCTGTAGTATACGAATGACAAGTATTGTGGTAATTATAATATTTTAAAAGATATAACCTGTGTTGAAATTTCTGTGTGATTGACAATGTCTGATTCCGGGCAAAAGCTTAGGGGAAGACCACGAACTCGTTCCCCAAGGAAAAAATACGCTAAGCTTGGACAAGGTATTGCAATTCGCGGCCAAGCTCCTGAGATAGTATGTGCTTTAAGGGCATATTTCGAACTGGAAAGAGAAAACGGTGGACCAATGATTGATGTAAATAAAGTCATAAATAGGACAGCTGCTGCACTTAAAATAAGTAAACGGTCTGTTGTCAATATAGGAAAGAACAGGAAAGAAAAGATGAATAAGCTGAGAAATCGCAGTCTGGATCTTCAAAAGTAATATTAGAAACCCCAGGAAAAGCCTGACATTGTCAAAAATTATTACAGATCTAGGTGCCTTCCAAGTAAATGCTTTTCATTGCCATATGCATAGTTATTATGAAAGAATAAAATAATAATAATAATAATAATAATAATTATTATTATTATTATTATGATGATGATGATGAAGATGAAAGAACACAATTACTTCACTTTTAAACGCAAAGTTTGTCTTATCTAATTGAGAGTTAAAATAAACATAACAATAAAAATAAGAACTTCAGAGTAAATTTGGCACTAACTTGAATAATCTGCTATCTGAAAGTTTCACAATAGTATTAAAAACGTTTGTGGAGTAGCGGATTTTGAAATTTTAGTAATATAATGAAAGTGAAAGCGGGAAAATCAGCTTTAAAGCTTTGTTCTATATAGGTAATATAATATTACGTACGGACATTTAAAGCATCACACAAAGAAATTTAAAGGTAAAAAATGCAAGGCAGGCACTGGCTGAAAAGGTATTAAAACTATTAATATTTAATATGCGCTTATTCTTATATAGCACGAAAATGAACATAATACAATAGTTGGCAGGCATGTTGTACACTGTATCCTTAGTAGTGTATAGAGATGTTTAGTGTAGTAGATTATTTCAAAATTACGCCATTTCGTTAGGCACAACAAAGAATTTTTATCTTTGTTTAGCTCTCCTCTCCTCTTCCACTCGACACGACTGGTGGATGGACGAGCCGGACAACAACGCATGTTTTACGCATGGCATAGCTGAAACGCACATGGCTGGAGAGCAACTGTCAGAATTGAGAAGTTAGGTTAATTCAAGTATAATTACAGTTTCTTGTGATTGAAAATTTGATTTCAGGGCAGGATACAATTTCAATACCGTTCAATTGAAGGTAATATAGCCAATTTGTCCTACTGCAACCAAGTGCTTTAGCATAGTCAGTATCTACAAAATTGCAAAATTCCACAATTCCACCAAGGAGGCCCCACATACAGGATATGTATATGAAAACAGGAATATATTTTCTGCACCACACTTTCAAGGCAAATTGGAAGAAAATCGATTACAAAAAATTGAACTATCGATATTACATTATCTTTATAATAGTGTTTCAATTTTATTAGTGTGTTTGATGTAAAAAACTTATTTATAATTTGTCTGTTTTACTCTGTCCTTGATGGCAGCCTGTAAATACAGGGAGCTGTTATTGCTATTGTTTCAATTTTAATTAAAGGTAGTATTGTTAACAATGTGAGCACTGCAACCTACTTCAATAATTGATCTTGTAAGTGACTTCGAAACCATTGAATACACATTATTATGTCCTTTTTTAGATGAACCACCAAAGTTTGTATCTGCACAAAGTCCAGCTACCTTATTTTCAAGCTGATGATCCTCTTAATATTTTTAGCACATATCAGCAGTTTTTCTCTTAACATTTGTAGAAAATCTAAAACCTTCTTTGTACTTCATTATAATAAAAATAATGAGCCATTAGGGGTAAAGGTTTTGTCGAATTGTGGTTTGATGAATCTGTATACACAGTAACATAAATCACTTTTTCCAAATCCTTTTTCATTTTTGAAATGACAAATGGACTGATCATGTTAGTAATCATAGCCTCACATTTTGTCTTTGGTTCAAAACGATATGTAATAGTTTAGATGTGCAGACTGTTGAGCAAAATGTGTGGTTATGTTGAATAGTGTGAAATGCAAAACTGCCTTCAGAAGCTGCCAGTTTCTGTTCAGTTGTCCCAAGTTCAGTGCCGTGGAAGAAAGATGTCAAAGATGTCAATGCAGCAGCATTGTCGGCAAGTTTGTGTTTCATTGTCTGCACATGTTGATGAATTTCACTTCTACTGCCATTTGATATTGAAAACAAGGCTGAACATTTTGTACAGCACACATCACTATTAGATAAATGGATGAAGACATCACAACTCCGCATTCAAAACACATTTCCCTTTCACTTTTGGTATGGTTATATGCTTAAAACTTAAACCTTACTACAGATTGATTTGAATATCACATATTGCTATGCTACAACACTGCTCTGCTTCTTTGTAGTTAAAACAAATGGAAAGCAGACTGAAACTGGAAGTCAAAGACGATTGATTGTGTGGTTGGTTTTGCTTTGTGTGCAGTAATGTATGAGAATATACTGTGACAATTTTTGCACTGTCCACATTTCTTCTATCATACATTTTTGTTTGAATGACAGCCCGCAAGCATTTTTAATTAAAATTCAATTTTACAGGAGTTTTCACGGGATATTTTTATGATTTTAAAGCTTATACGTGGATCGCAGAATAAGGTGTTTAAAAAAAAATAGTAGTATCCTGCGAAAAGCAGGACATCTGGTATCACCCTAGCTCTAAATATGTATTTTGGATGAAAACTCAGTATTGAATTTTTGGATGGAATGCAATACTTCCTTCAGAGAAAGAAAAAGGGGAGGAAGTCATCCAGTTACCTCTGTGTGTTGAAGTTTCTGCATTTTAAAATGTGTAACATTCAAAAATGGCTTCCACATAGTCAAGTATGAAGAGAGAAATCTAATCAGGCGAGGGGAAAAAAAAAAAAAACAGAAACAAAATATATACTTTTCTCAGATTCTCTTTAAGTTTCACATATATTGCAGTTTTAGGAAAATATGAGATGGCAGTTTCCCCCATTATCATTTTCAAAGCCTGAATTGAGATGGATAGTGCCTGTTATATTTCCTTCCTATAAGCAGACTTTATTTTGCTCTCATTTTATTTTCATTTACCATGACAGTTTTCCTTTTTCCTCTTCGTTTATTGCTTTTTAAGCAATGGCATTTCCTTTACTAGTATACCCCTCGTGGGCTAACGTATGCACAGTTACATTGTTTTGTTATTTATTTAATAGATTCCTTTTTAATAATGAACACTGATATTTAGATTTATGAAGAGGAAGACTCCTGAAATTTGTACAGCAATTACAAGACTATGTTCTAGCAACAAGGATTTTAAAAATTGTCTCCCCTCCATCCCATTTGCATTCTATTCACGTACTGTATAGCTACCTCAGAAATCTGATTTAAATCCATGTACAGCTGCTGAGTGTGTTGTAAAGTTTAAAATTTCATATAAAATCAACCAATATAATTTTTTTCCTGAAATTTTGTATGTATGATACTGGAAAGAATGAACTCACTGATTTTTGGGACCTAATATGATTATTGGATAATATTTCTTCAAATGAAGGGTGATGCAACACTTTTTGCATTACCAAACGCTTTCAGTATTTTTATGTCAGCTGTAGCACACAACACTTCTTTATATTTCATGTTTTTCCTTCTATGGGTGGAATGTGCATTGAAAAGGGGCTCATTTTTTTCTTGCATTCTCAATGGGGTATCCCCAGCTGAAGATCTACCTGGAATATTGAACTCTGGCAGTGTTACGCTTTGAAACAGCTGATGACTAATATTGGTTCTGAGATCTGTGTAGTTGATCTTTTTCTTAGCAGTCATGCAAAACACAAGGAAACAATTGAATATGCACATGTCTGGCAGATGGAAAAATATTTTCCATTAAGTTTTACCTGTGCTTCGCATTATAGGAAACAAAGCTGTCACTTGATCTTACAGATTGACCTCTCCGATTTGCTTCTGGTACATAACACCACACTTTGCTTTCTTTACCTCCATTCTAGGTATCTGACTTTTCTTCTTCTCAGCTTGCCTGTTGTGCTGTAATGCCAGCAGCTTCATGTTTCAATGATAGGAAATAAACATCTGTTTTAACCCTCCACTTCACTAGCAGCACATTCATTACAGATTATGATTCATGCTCGCTACTTTTCACTTTATTATGAGATATATCATGCAGTTTCCTTCTTATTTGCTCTCATGGTACTAACAGCATTAGTTTTTCTGTTCATTAGTCTTCTAATGAGATACACAGTCCTTTGAATGCAACCTGTTTTAAAAATGCAAATATATCTAGTTTTATTGGCCAGTACACACTTGCGAGCTGTGCTTGTCATGTGATTTAAACACCATTACCGACTTATACAAGTACAGCTCGTCATATGATTCAAATGTGTTAAAAAGCAAGCTTCTTTATCCAAAAATAGGTGAGGATGTTCAAATGTGCAATGTTGCACCTTAGTTACAGAAGGTATATTTTGAAGGAAACTTGAGCTCATAAAAATCTTTTCACTAAGTGTGCTTGTTTGGCGAAACTGTTTCACTAAATATATAAAAAATGAAAGTAGACAAATCCTGCATTTTACTACAAAAAAATTAAAATAATTACAGATAATGTGGAAATCATCATATTAGTTAACTTTCATATAAAAATGGCTGACAGGGAGCCAGGTGGTTAAGGCATGGACTCGTTAGCAGGAGGTATGCAGTTTAAATCCCACCAGGACCATCTTCCTTGGCTGGTTTTTCCTAGGTTTTCCTCAGTTCTCATGACTGGCAAATGCCAGGGTGGTACCCTAAAGTTAGGCCTGGAACTTTCCCTTTCTAATCTTCATTTCATGGATCTTCAGTGTCCACCACCTGTGGTGCCGCATCTAGTAAGAACAGACGTTAAACACTACTTAGTATTAAAATTAAATATTTGGGAGAGGGAAAAAAAATTACCATGGGGGGGGGGACTAACCGCAGAGAAGAAAAAAGTGCGCAATTGTAAACGTTGGGTAAAAATGGATGTACAGAAGGAAATACAATGAAAATAAATGGATATAATTTTCTGAAATATGCCAGCTTTTTTAACATTAAGTAAAAATGTGACTTAAAAAGAGGCAAAAGATTTTATAGTGTCACCATGCCACTGTTCCATTATGGTTTTTGGCTGGCAACATACTATGGACTTTCTACTCCACTTTTGCTCCCCAGTGTGGAACACAATCCCTCTCTACTTGTACTGTACCATTTTGGTCCTTGTTAGATCTATTGAGGGTTAATAACACTTTAAGTATCCTGTAAAAACAGCAAACAAGAATACTTCTTTAAAATACCTTTACATTTTGTAATTATTGCTATTGTTTTTTTATTTCAGGTTGCTTCAAAAAATGATAACTACATTCTATTGGTTCATTAAATAAGTTTGCAACCCAACATGGAACATGAGCAGTTTCGCTCTTTACCTCAGGATATGCAAGACTGGTTTCAGGATTTTAAACCTACTCCAAATCTAGCTCTAAAATTGAACAATGAGTCAAAGACTTTTTTTCGAGAGGCACACGAAAAATTTATGTCTTCCAGAGAAGAAAATACCAGTTCCTTTGTGCGCTTCATGCAGCATAATGAAGATCAATTTTCACAGCTGTTGAAAAGCAGTTCACAAGCCACATTTGTTGAATATGAACAAGATGGCCATGAATTTACTAGAAGTTCTTCTACTGGTTCAGAATGGAGAATGCGTCCACAAGCAGGTGAAAAGTGTAACGAACCAATAGAAGAGCATGCTGTGAATGCCTCTTCATTACCTCAAAATGCTAATCATATCTTGAGCCCAGAAAATGCCTTCTTTCAGTTCCGGAATATAGCTAGTTTTCCAAGGTTCAACCCATTTATGGTGTCTGCTTCAGTCAGGAACCGGCGCATCTGTGCTGAGAGCTGGAGTGGGGCCGAAAAGATTTCAATGTCAAGAAGCTCCATAGAAAGTCGCACTCATTCAAGCTACAGGTAAATACAAAGCAGCATGCATTAGCATTGAGTGCATTAAGAAACCAGTAGGATATTATTATGTTTAGGAACTAGTTAGTTTATTTGCAAGAATAGATTTTCATTAGATGATAATGATAAACCTCCACTTATGAGGATGGATGAAACATGAACCAGAATGGTTTATTAAAAATTTATTGAAACCATTAAAAGACAATAATACAACAATTTTCTGCACATTTCCTGTTTTTGAAATCCATTTTTCCCAGTGAATTGGCAGTTTTTAATAATTCCTAATGCTATTAACAAATTTCTTCAAGCTTTGGAATTGTTAACAGTGCAGTATGTGGTTCTGTGTTGTGATAAAAAAGAATCACATCCTGGGTTATTGGCAGAATCACCTGTTGCAATAAGCAGCCTTTAATGTAGCTCAAAAGTTCACTGAAACAGATAGCATTTATTGTTCTTCAGTTATAAAGAAAATCTGCCATTAAGATTCCCTTGGAGCCCCAAAATATTTACAAACACCTTTCTCATAATCCTTGTCCTTGGTTGTCTTTGGTGGGTCTCGTTTTTCACAGTCTCTCATCATGTCAGAAATCTTTGGTGTTCATACACTAGACCTTTTGAAAGTATTTCCTCCCTTAACTGTGCCTGGATGCTTTTAGACTTTCTTTGATGACAAAATGTATTGTGCAATTTAGTGTGTACATGAAAAGACTCACAAGTTGCTGAATGTGACCAGAAAAGGAAATACACTCCCAATATTCCTACAGCTTCCCATTCAAGGAGACAATTTGGTTCACTGACTGTTTGTGCTCCAGAGGAAAAAGCTGGTTTGTATTTGATCTATCCTCATAATGATTTTCAGTACAAATATTCATCACTCTAGTACATATTAGATTAAAAATTGGTATTATATACAGGGATATAAAAAATAGTAAAACATTTATGTAAATTAAGCAGCTGGTCATTCTAAAGCTACAAAATTTGATAATATTAAATAGTACATAATTATTCACCTTCATTTGGATTAGTCTTGAAGCAAAAGCAATGGTTAATTAGATGTAAGATTAGAAATAGTTTGAAGCATTTATTTTCTTCAAGAAATTGGGTAGTCTTTATACAGCTTTATAACAGAGTACAATATGCTTTTGTGGTAGAGGTAGGTATTGTACAGTTGAACCACAAACTTTGCGTATGCAATGTAAATGAGGCTTAGTTTTGTTAAATATATAATTCCTTAACACTTAATTACTATGTACTAGAAAGCTTTGAGTGCACAAATTATAATTTTATAACTGATTATCCGCTGTTTAGAAAACAAGCCATAAGTGCAATAAACAACAGCTGAAGTGTGTTTCTTTTAATTTTACAGTGTGTTGTCATGTTGCGTAGTCTCATGGCTAATGTTGTAGATGCATCTGACACAAATTTCGAAAGCTTATAATAATAGTAAATGTGTGAATTGTTTTAATTCAAAATGCATTTAAATATGCAGAAAATATTTTATCTTTCAATCTCCTCTAAGAAATATGCATCTTTCAATCTCTCATGAATTATTTGAAAAAGTATTTTAAGTTTTGTAAAATCTTAATTTAAAATAGAGTTAATATTAAGCAATTTTCACTTTTTTTCTCAAAAACTACTTTTAAAAACGGCAAAACTACACCAAAACTATTGATTCTATTCATTACAAAGAGTCATCCTATTCAAGGATGATCATAGGTCACCTTCCACCCTGTATAGGAGTCATTCCACATCAAACTGAACACACATAAAACATCACTTTCTCTGAATGTTCTGAATTTTAGTTTACGTGTTCTATACATAAAATAAATGGACATGTATTTTATATTTTGCAGAAAATAAAATTATTTTAGGGTTTATAGCATGCTTAACATTTTTCTTATACATGCACAACGTTACATAAAAGTAATTTATTCTCGGAATACAGAATGGTCAGGAATAAGAACAGTACATCATTTTGCAGATAAAAACATTGTGGTTTTCCTTATATAAAATACTATGTTTTTGGAATAAAAAAACAATAACTTTTTTAAACTGTAATATCATATTTCGTCCCCTAATATTAAAATCTGGAAAAAAATAAAGGAGGAATCTGTGATATATTTTGTGTTAAATCTGTTAATATCAGGATGGGATCTTCCTTAGAAGAAGTTTATTTGTGTTAACGCGTAGGGTTTTAGAACATAAACTGCTGAGTGAGAACTTTACACTGCAGCAGCACGCCGTGCTGGCCAAAGCGTTATGCAATACGGACATGATAGTTATCACTTCCGGTGTTCGGTGTAACTTAGCAACTGGAATCTGATATTCTATAAAGCCTCTCTCTGCTGTTTCATTTTAAATGTTACTTTGTGTTCAGCTTTTCTTGTTAGAAGTTCATTCTTAGCTCTGTGATTTCTGAAAGTGCATAATGAGTGAACTAAAGAAACATAGCTATGACCATTGCTTCAATCCATTTAATGTTTCCAAGCATAACATAAGGCAGAAATCGTTAAGCTTACTTACCCGCAATATGCTTAAACACTGTAAAATGGAGAACTTAACATTGTCACCAGACCTAAAACTATGTGATGCATGTCAAAAAAAAACAAAGTACCACCCACTGATAACAGTGATTGTGTGCTTAAAAGGTGCCAATGCGGTGAATAATCCAGAAGTGGTTTTTAACATAGTGCCCATTTTAAGGCAAGATATAGCAATGCAAAGGAATCCCTGGTACCTTAGAGCTAAATTCATTTATTCCATCAACCAATAATGCAATAATAAGCAGATGGTATTTATTCACTTGAGCCTGAAAGGGAAAAAGTGCACATTTAAATTGTAGTTAAGTTGTCCCCATAGGATAAGATTGAAAGTTTGAATGTTACTCAACTGCATGCCAAATTTAAGTTACATGTGAGCAAACAGTGCAGCTAAAGAGCTGTGAACAGTTGACAAGGCATCCAAAGACAGATGGCTGCTGCTGCTGCTGCCACGCTGCGCTGGAATCCCACTATGCACCGCTTTCTAAGTTATTTTGTTTCAAATTAACTATACAGGATCCCATCTTTGTTTTATGTAAATATATACAAAAAACTACAAGGAATTTATTTATAATTTTAATAGAAATTTTAACTTGGGGATTAATAGGGATATATAGTTTTTAAATTTTGGGATTTTAAAAATTGATGTAAATAGTTAATTATATCAATTATCATAAATATTAAGTAAAAGATTACATATTAAGCTTTGCATTGCACTTTATAACATAATGTTATCACTTATTGCCTTTGAAATACTCTAATTTAAAGATAGAGAGATATGCCACTTTTCATAAGTTGGATTGCGCAATATTTTAAAAAAATATTGCAATTTAAAAAAAATAATAATTTAAAAATAATTCACTTTTTTTTTTCTTTTTTTTTTAATCTGTGGACAAAATTTGAAGTGAATCGGGGAGATAATGGTCAGATTTTGTGAAAATTTGTGCGACTTGACGTGGAATGACTCATAGGCATCATACAAAATTAAATTTAACCTTAGGTATATAAACAATTTATGCATACATAATACTTGGTTTTACAAATCTGAAGAACAATGATATCAAATAATGAGATGTTAATTGTTTGATTTAGGTTTGTATTTGTCTAAAAAGTGTGGCACTAACTTATCCGTACAATAAGATCAACAGGATTAGAACAGGTGTGTTATTTTGGACTTAGGTCTTACTAAAATAAAATAAAATAAAATTATCTTTTCAGAATAAATATAATTTGGAAGTCCAAATTTTTTTGATACAGGTAAATAAATTATTTATTCAACTGAAAAAAATGTTAAACTTGAGATTTTAACCTTTTCTTTCTTAATTGCATAGCAGCAAAGAAATCAGTTACTTTATTGAATGTTAATCCATTATGCCCTCTTATTTTCTGTTGACATTAGAGACAAACCATTTACGTGTTCAGGAGTCTTAGAACTTGTAATGGGTTTTTTATCAGTTTTAATTTATAAAATGATCTTTCAGCTTTGGCCACTGTATCAGGAACAGCTAAGTGCATACAGAAGCAGTGACATACTTATGGATAGACAGAAGTCAAAGATGTTGTATCTGTTTAATCAACAGTAGATTAGCAAGCTGTTTCACATCAGTCATGTTTTTAATCTTAGATCTGAAGGAACTTCGAACTGATAATATTTGTGATCCAAACAAAGGTGGTATGTCATCAGAAAAGGTTTCTGCAAATTTTTCAGCTTCCTTTTCCAGTTGATTATCAGTAGAAGAAACCAAAAAGAAGGCTTGAATTGTGCTATATGTATCTACTACCACTAACTTCATGCCCTTGAGCTGATTTCAAAGCTGTGAACATGTAGTATCGCATGGAATAATATGAAACTAGAGCCGGTGGCAGCATATGCTTATTGTGGCTGGACAAGTTGCCCAGCAGACTGCTAAATGCATAAACATACTGATGAGGTGGCAGATGTACTGTGAATCCCCCACTCAATGACAGTTTCACCAGTATATCATTTGAGTATCTGAAATAATGCTCTCACATGCAACAACAGCAACAATAAGGAATAAGCTTAATTAAATATTTGGTGTAACTTGTTACAGAATATTTTACTACAAAATGCCTTCAAAATATTTTTGAACAGGAAGCCCACCTTATTGGGGGTTGGCAGAGGTTCTCATTTGGGGTTCCTCACTTCAGAGGCCCCAGTGTGATAACCTGTTGCACTAGCCTGTTGCACTAGCCTAGCTACTACACCCATAGTGTCTTTATCACTGAGTTGTGTGAAATGCATGGGTTAATATTTTAGGACTTATGATCTTCACTGCAATTAATAATGTAAGGCATTTAAGCTAAACATACACTAATTAAGCTCCATCCACTCTGTTGCTGAGACATGTAGTAACTTGTGTTTTTGCTTACACGGGAAGTTTTGGATATCATAAACAGATAATATATGCAAGTGCTTACATTGAATCTTGTTTAGTGTTTATTCTTAGAATAAAGTAAGAATAAATTCACTGTATGGCATATGGTGAGTGTTCTTGTTTTGTCAGTAGCCTCTGTATTTGTACACATGATGCAGTGCCCCTAAAGGCTAGCTCACAATAACTGAGAATGGAAACTAGAATGAGAACAACAAAGTTAAAATACAGCATTATGAGAGCGTTCACAATTATTGGGATTCATGACCACAGGACATTATTGTTTGACGAAGCAATTTGAACCTCAGAGTTCTTGCTTCTTCAGTTTGTCCATTGTGTGACCTTCAAGAAGAGATGGACCAGTGTCATCTTCAGTGGTGCCCAACTCTTTTTTTCAACATCCAAAATATTGGAGAGCAAAACAGTTAATGGTTTCATTGTCAAACACAAGGCATTAGACAACAATAATTAATGGGAAGCTTTTCTGCGTCCCAGGAACAAGAAAGGAGACTTAACTTTTTTTGTTCCCGTTCCAATGAACCTCCTGCATATTAGGTCCATAGTGCGTGATTAGACTCTTCAGTGTAGAAATTGTTCAAAGTGGCTGTGACATAAAACAGCTGCTAGAGCTCTCTAGTCTCAAGCTGGGAAAATGAAACCAGAAGAAATTCCAGCAAATGCATGTCCTACTCCCCCAGATTCATCAAGCATTGATTTTGCTAGCAAAAGCGTCACTTGTAATTTGTTTATATGCAACTCAGAACTGGCTACTGCCTCAAAAAATAACAATAAAACAACAAAGAACAGCAAAAAAATAAAAACAGTAGGAAGTAACCGAGAATAATAAAGAACAAGTAACTTTAATGTACACTATTAATAAAGGAATGATGCTTAGTATGACACTTTCACTAAAGGAATTGGAAATAGCACTGGACCAGCATCTAGAAAATGTCTACTCTTATGAAGTATTGACATTGGTTAACTTAGATTATTTTGGCTGAATTATAGCCAGTGAGAAAATATCATTGGTCTGTTACAAACAAATGATGTCCCAATGCACAAAATCAACCTTTGGACTTGCTATTCATATGGTCATCGATATGTGTTCCTGTTCTTGTTCCCAGGGTATTGTGAATCAAAATGTTGTATGCTGTTTTGTTTCACATTTCCATTCTCAGGTTATTGTGAGAAGCTTTAAAGATAGTTATATCATTCTCAAATGAGAAATTTTATTTTTCTAGGATTATTAGATTAAGAGCTAGATTTGTGCATAGAAAACTGGAATCATAAATTGACTTCTCTTTTCATGTGTATGCTGCAGTAATTTCAAAACGGAGTCTCATACCTGTTCGTGGCAAGAAAGTTATTCATAAAAGAATTTTATTCTAGGAATTTTAATTTACAAGCTATTTCAATGATACAAAATGGAAAGTAATAGAATACACTCCTTTCAAGAGACAAATTCTTTGCAATAAAGTGAACAAAATGACTGATAATGTTTAGTTATGCAAAGGTCTGTACAATAATAAATTAAAATAATTTAATTATTCTGATATTTATGTTCTGGGTCAAAACATGCGGCTAGTAGGCAATGAATATTTTCCTGTTTTACTGCAGAATGGATGTGATAAATTCTTCCTAATATTTTTTCTATTGCTCTTATTTTCTCAAAAGTTGAAACTAAAAGGTGGAATAATTTTAGCACATTTATGAGAATTCTCTTGACAGCATTGTGCAAGTGAATGGATGGAATCCTGTCCTTGCAGTATGCACACCTTGTGCATCCACACCAAGATGTTTTCATTAACTATGTTAAAAAACATTGACAAATAATGGAAGCGGAAGGTTTAAACACTTGACATTAGATTAATTTATACTCTTGTGTTGTTTTTTTTTATCTAAGAATGCTTATTAATTTTGTATTTATTTTGAAAACAAAGAAGAGCACTTAAATAAAAAAGATCATCGAAACATTTGCAATTGTAAATTATATTATCAAGTGTGTAATAAATATAATACTTAACAAAACAACACATTTATAGCTGGATTCAAACCTGAACATTTCTCTTGTTAGATACCTGACTGCTTGGTTGTCAGTGCAAATTTGACTTTAGAGCTCATTATAACTGACAGTGATAGAATGAAGCTAATGCAGAGATATAAATGTGAATTGACCACAGAGCTGAACAGAGCAGACATACTTACGCTTTGAAATCTGTTCTCTTTTTTTTGTGTAAGGTTATGCATTTGCTGCAAGTTTAATGCTGGAGTTCAGTCTAATGTTGGGCAACATTGCAGCTTAGTACTGTAAAAGATTCTTAATAACTTCAAAAATATGAAAGATACAAGAAAATTGCATTGAATTTTTATTCCTCTTGTTACTACATGCACTTAAATGGAGCATAGAGCATATTCTTATTATTTGCATTCTATATAAGCATATGGATACATAAAACTTAGATATTTAATGGCTGACTTTTGGGTTTAAAATCACGATAAATGGCTGGTATTGATTATGTTAAAAATATTAACCTCGTTTTAGTTAACATACTTTTCTAAAATGAGTCCTTTAACTATAAATGAATAATATTAACATTTAGAGTGTATCATCATTCTCATAGAGAGCTAGGGTTTTTACTCTCCATTGTCAAAAAAAAGATAAAATAAAAAAAATAAATGGCAATAGAATTATTTTCAAGTACCATTTTTTGTTCAAAGGCAAAGTTCATGATAGGTACATGTTTCTTTACACTGAAAAGTGAAATGTTCTATCCCCGTTAGTTCTAAAGCCAAACTCACGGTGTCTCCATACGCATGTCACTGTTGACTTCTTTATTTTCCAACTTAAAAATATGATAATATTGTGTGTTTTAATAATTTTTCTTTCACACTAATGGTGTGTAGTCACTAAGTTCGAAAGGTGAAGCATAGTTGAAAAACTTAATGTCATAACTGGGACTTGAACCACAGATCATCAGCTTTCTATGCCAATGCTCTTACTACTTGAGCTACTGTGGTGAGGGATCCATACACACATTAAACCCTCTCATCCAATCTGAATATCCTGGTAAACCTTCAAGGCACCCTCCAATACCAGAGATATCATACTTCAATGGCAACTTGCAATCTTGCAAGTGCTTTACATTTCCAGCTTTATAGTTAACCATATTGTTGTTAATTTGTGTTTCGGTAATTATTCTTCCATTCTAGTTGTATATAGGCTCTTAAGTTGGAAAGCTGAATCAGACTTGAAAAATTAAATTACATGGCTGGGACTCGAACCACAGATCTTTGGCTCTCTGTACCATGCTCTTACTACTTGAGCTACTACTGTGAGATATTCGTAGATGCATTAAGCCTTCTCATCTGGTTTGCATATCCTGGTAAACCTTCAAGAAGATCTCAAATATTAAAGGGTGGAAGAACATTTATCAAAGCACAAATTAACCCTAATAGTGATTAACTATAAAGGCTAGTTCACAAAAACTGAGAGCAATAACCAGAACAAGAATGATAGACTTGAAATACATGTATTCTAATGGGAGCATTCCCAGGCACGGCACATTACATTCATATTGTGCACATTAGACTCTTCGTTGTAGAGGTTATTCTAGGCGGCCAACATGAAACAGCTGCTAGTGCTCTCTATAGCCGCAAGCTGGAAATGAAACTGGAAGAAATTAGTAGCATATGTGCTTCCTAACCTCAGATCTTAATATTAGCAGATCCATTGAGCATTGGGTCTTCCAGTGAAACAGCATCTGTAGTTTGTTTATATGCAACTCAAAACAGGCAAAAACAATGGCAAATGCTGTAAAGAACAGCAAAAACCGATAGAAATGAACAAAGAACAATAAACCACTTTAAAGGAATGAAAGTTTGGTAGGACTAGAGGAATCCGAAATGTAATGGATATGCATTTAGATAATGTTTACTCTACAGAATTTTGACTTTGGCTAATCCACATTATGTTGGTTGAATTGGAAGCAGGTGAAAAAAATATCATTGGTCAGTTAAAAACAAATGAAATCCCAATATGCAAAATCGATATTTCACTTTGTGATCGATATGATCATCAATATGCATCCCTGTTCTCGTTACCGGGCTGTTGTGAACCAAAATTTTGTATGCTGTATTGTTTCCTCTTCTTGTTTGGGTACCGTTTTTGGGCTTTTGTGAACCATCAGCCTTAAAGCAAGGAAATGCAAAGTACTTGCAGCTTGTCTTTTGATATATACTATCTGTAATGTATGAGATCACCTTGAAAGTTTATTTTAAAATTTCTCATTTAGTTTATCTTATTTAGCTTAATTATAATGTGGTCACTATGTTAGGCTAATCACTATTGAAGTTGCATGCTCTAAAAACCACTACCCACCTACCATTGTGGCATTGGGATGTAAGAATAAATGATCAGAAGACAAGTTTTGAAATGATGTTCTGGCAACAGTATGATGTTAAATTTATTGTTACAGTGATTGATCCAGCATGTAGTACAAGAAATAAGGAAATTTGGGAGCACAAATGGGATAGTATGCCAGGAGAGATGGAAGCAATAAAAATGTTGAGTGGGAAGGGAAAGAGAAAATAAAAAAAATAGGAATACTTTTGGAAAATGTAACAGGAAAATGGATTAGAAAAAGAGAGAGAGAAAAGGAGAGAAAGCACATGGATGGGGGAATAGGTAGCACAAAAAAGGGTACACACACTAACAACCCGGGGTTTAAGTGGCTGTAGCACTAAAGGGCTACACAAACCTAATTTGCACATTAGGATAAGTAAAATAGTTTGAGATTTTGGCTCTCTTCTAGGATTATGTTTAGGAGTCCAAAGTATAGCAGGATTATTTTTAGCTATACATTATTCAGCACATATTGATTTAGCATTTTCTAGGATCACCAAGAATATAAGATTCTTTTAATGATAAAAGGGATAAAAATATTAACAAGATAGCAAAGCCTAAAATATCATAAGTAAGGGACATGACTTTGTAAAGAATTGAAAATGTAATCTAAGTACAATAAATAATAATAATAATAATTATTATTATTATTATTATTATTATTATTATTATTATTATTATTGCTTTAAAATAAATATAAATTGCAGTTTCTCACATGAATAATTCTCTCAATAATAGTTCAGTACTTCAGCAAGTATGTGCTTTTAAGTTTTTGATTTCATGATATTAGAAGAAAAATCATACATACACCATACCAAAGCAGTAACAGAAATATTGATTAAAATAATCTGATTTGATTCGGAATGCTTCATTCCCAAGCCAAGGTGATGATAGTTTGAAAATGTTTGTAGTTTTTATATACATTTTGTCTGATGGATACTTGTTTGATATAGCATATACTTTTCCAGATATGCAGCTGATAAAATTATTCAAAGTTGTTATGAAGCATATAATATATCGGAAAGTGAAAGTGAAGATGAAGAAATGGTTTCAAACAAAAGTCTGCCATCTTCATGCCATTACTCACATGAGCTTGCAGCAAGTGAATCTGATGTGAGCTCTTTGGCACCAAGTGAACAAAGTGAATGTCATGCATTAGAGCAACAACAGTATCCTCTTGCCATTGAGGCACCCCCTGACTCCAGGCAGGAGAAAGGATATTGCATAGCAATGGAACTTCTAACTACAGAAAGGAGCTATGTGGCTGTCCTTCATCTCATTGATCAGGTGGGAAAAGTTTGAGTAGAGAACTGTGAAAAAACAAACCCATAATTGTCAGTTAAAGTTTAAATTTATTCACATTAATGGTGGAATAAAATATGTATTAAGAAAGAACTTTATGAAATAAGTTCAAGTATTTTGCATGATGTAATGCAGAGTAACTTACCAGCTTGAAATAGTATGTGCACATGCATTTGTAAAACATATATTTTTACTTTGTTTGCATGACCCTTGAAAGTTGCCCTTGCCTACCATAAAAACCTGAATGAAAGAAAATGGTGAAATAAATATGAAAGTAAAAAATAAATGCTAGAATGTCTGGAATTAATATTCCAATAGGAGTTAAATAATTACATATGGTGGTGTATCTCAGAACGGTTGTGAAAGATAAAATGTTCAGTAGGGAAAACTGAAATTCTGAGAACGTAGGTTACTGACATTTCTGTATCCTTGCCAAAACTAATTAATAAAGCATTCCTCAGCCATAGGTCTTGGGTTTTTCTTTTTAAATTATTATTTTGCTGAGAATTCCATGAGGTTAAACAGCATTGTTACTACACACTAAGTTATTAGAAGTGATTATAAACAGTGAAAGTTTTAACTTAAATTGTGAGTGGATTGGTGACACTTTAGTTTCACTTAACTAAGTTTTCACTTGGAACATGTTTGGAAGGCATTTGTCTCCATTGCCAGTTTTATATCCACTACTGTCTGAAAGGGGATCCCATAATTCAGTGTTAATTGTATGAAGGGACACGTAAAAAATTTAAAACCTAAGCAAAAGACAAATCTGTGGTAGGTCACCATGTTTGGTCAACAGAACACAACATTAAATGGGAAGTAAAGCTTTTAAAGCATGCCAAAACACCAGCACAACTCACAATACGGGGGGAGCAATCTACATCACCAAAAATGCACACAGAGTGATGAACTTTAAAGCTCTGCCGTTGGATGACATAGTGGAGTTTTCCTTTAGACAACTTGATGGTAGTACAACTGACTGAATTAGGACATCCTCTTCCAAATGCCAGTGGACATAAAGCTGACAATGGATATGAATGTCTTCAAAACTTGTTCCGAATGAAAACTTGGTAAGTGAAATTATAATCACACAAATTCACTCACAAATTTCAGTTAAGCATTGTTGCTGTTACTGCAATTAGTCCTCTTAATTTTGCTGTAAAGAATAACATCACTTACTTTAGTCACTAATAGAAGCATGTGGACTTAAAATACTGGTGTAGTGATAGCAAATAATACCTATTAGAACACCAGCAGGTCAGTGGTCACCAGAAGAAGCCAATTTGGCTAGGCAAGGTGTAACGTTGCTAAACATGTTTTGTGGTTGTTAAAATTGCATCAAGTTATGCAGTAACATTGGCATTAATAGAGTATAAAGAAACCCATTTTGGTATTATATTGGTAGTGCAGTCTGTTAACTCAAAAGAGTGAAAGAATATTGCTATTCTGGCTATATTAATGAAATTTAGTATACATGTAAACCAATATATGTGGTACCAAAGAAATCCAAAATATAAGCAAGAGTGCCTATTTTTTGGCATTTATAATGTCAATGAAATTTTTGTTTGATCATTTCGGGTTGTTTGTTCAATCACCTGGATATACAATAATAGGAGGTTTTGAAACCGTGAAATATTACAAAATGGACCATAAACTAAAATGAACATTTCTGTAAACAAATAACCTACCAAATTTTGATTATTACCCAAATAAGATTATTTCAATTTGTCATAAATTTCATGTGCTTCTACAAACAGCACTAATTTCATGAATAGAACCACGTGCCTGTGTATGTGCATGTGTATTTGTGAAACATGCACAAGTTTAACTGTGGCATATTGCATATGTATTTATTTATTGTGTAATAGATGTTTCATTTCTTTGGTTAAAGTTCAAATGTGATTAATGGAATAACATTATTTGACTTGCTTTTGAATTGTAACAAATACATCCATTATTATTTTTAAGCAAACAAAAAGCTTATATAATATGATTAATATCTTTTCCCAAGTATCCAACACCGTTGCATTTTCAGTTGGTGTAATACAGAGAGACCCAAAAAACTATGAACCGGCTGCGCACTGTTTTTCCTGTCCACATCCTCAGCGCATAGAATCATAGAAAGGCATGGATGAAACTATACTACATTTTTAAAACTACTTTCAAAGGTTTTACATACCAACTTTATGAAAGGAGATGCTGAAACTGGCCACCATCATTGTCCATACATTTTTGGCACCTCTTTAGGAAACTATTCGTCACTCGTAGTTCACATTGAGAAATGTTGCCTATTTCATGGCAGATATTTTGTTTTAATTCTTCCAGGGTGTGCGGGTTTGTCTTGTACACTTTATGTTTTAAGTTACCCCAGAGATAGAAATCGAAGGGGGTTAGGTCAGGGGACCGAGGTGGCCACAAATCTCAATAATTCTGTCCTCAAACACACCTTCAATTGTTCTCATCAAAATATTTGCCATATGAACTGTTGCAGAGTCTTGTTGAAAACAGGCAAAATCACGCTCCCTGTTTATTAATTCTCTGAAAACAGGGCAAAATTGTATTCACGTTATGCACAGGCTTCAACTATTGACTTGAAAAAAATTGATCCTATAACTCTTTCGCCATCTTTTAGATTTCTTAGCCTGAACACTTCCTGTGGCCTGAAATTTATTGCAAAGTTCATGAATTGTTGTACAGCCTGGAACTTTTATACCTGGAAATCTTCTGCAAATCGTACTTTCACTTGACGAGCTGACTGAGTTAACACATACGAATCATAAATAAATACACGCTGTGCAGTAGAAAACATATACTGAGCCATAATATACTTTGTGACTAAGTACAAGATGAAATAATAAATAACTCATAATAACTGAACTACATCACATCACCATCAACTCAATACTGCACTTCACACTGCAGAGCAAAACCACGTCAATGCATGACCTTGTTTATAGCTGCAGTTCGTTATCATGTTTCCACAGGCCCAGTGGAAAAACACAGCTCAGGCAGTAATATTGTCCATGAAGTACCCCTTCATGACGAAAAAATTGATGTATGGTGCGCCATGAGCGGAAAAAGAGTTATGGGACCAATTTTTTTCGAGTCAACAGTTGATGCCCGTACATATGTTAATACAATTTTGTCCCCCCTTTTTAATTAACAGACAGAGAGGATGATTTTAGCTTTTATCAACAAGACTCTGCAACAGCTTATATGACCAATATTTTGATGAGAACAATTGAAAGTGTGTTTCAGAACAGAATTATTAGTAGAGATTTGTGGCCCCCTTGGTCCCCTGACCTAAGCCCCTGCAATTTCTATCTCTGGGGTAACTTTAAACTAAGTGTACAAGGCAAACTGACATTCCCTGGAAGAATTAAAACAAAATATCTGCCAGGAAATTGCCAGCATTTCTCAATGCGAACTATGGCGAGTGATGGATAGTTTCCTAAAGAGGTGCCAAAAATGTATGTACAATGACGGTGGCCAGTTTCAACATTTCCTTTCATAAAGTTGGTAAGTATAGCCTTTAAAAGTAGTTTTAAAAATGTTGTAGGTTTCATCTGCGCCTTTATATGATAGCGGCAGATGGCAACGAGCACTGAGGACATGGACAGGAAAACTACCGTGCAGGCGGTTCATAGTTTTTTGGCTCTCTCTGTAGTTCTTCTATTGGGATACTTAGGGAAAGGGCAGTGACATCAAATGATACTAATATTTTTCAGGTTATGTTTGGTGTGATGTCCAAAAGTGGTGTGCAACCAAAATGGAATTTGCTTATATGACTTGCTAGTCACACTAAATTTCTATAATATGTGAATGAGCTAGTAACAGGGATGTGAATTTGAAATTATAATTAATATCTTTTACCAAGTATCCAACTCTGTTGCATTTTTAGTTGGTGTAGTAGTACTTCTATTGGGAAAAGGGCAGTGACATCAAATGATACTAGTATTTTGCAGGTTACGTTTGCTATGGTGTGCAACCGAAACAGTTTGCTTATATGACTTGTTAGTCACACTAAATTTCTATAATGTGTGGATAAGCTAGCAACAGTGCTGTGAATATGAAATTTTGAGTAATAATACTTTCTCAAGTATCCAACTCTGTTGCATTTTCAGTTGGTCTAGTAGTTCTACTATTGAGATACTTAGGAAAAGAGTAGTGATGTTAAATGATACTAGTATTTTGCAGATTACGCTTGGTGTGATGTCCAAAAGTGGTGTGCAACCAAATCGGAGTTTGCTTATATGACCTGTTAGTTACACTAAATTTCTATATGTGGATAAGCTAGTAACATATTATAGAAATTATATATTATGTTTACACAATCAGAATTCGATAACGGACAATAGAACAGTGACAGTTAATGTACGGGGGTGAGTCAATAAATAAGTCGCAAATGTCAGTTTACCGTGTAACATATTTAAATTCTGCATGTGTATTTTGCCAGCAGATGGCAGCATATGCAAGCTTGTCATAGTGGGTGCACAACATCACGTAGACACCTGGTCAGTCAGTGGCAGCCAGAAGAAGATGGCGGGCATGTTGCAGGAGTGTACACAAGAAGAACAGCATACGGTTTTGCATTTTTGGGGGGGGGGGCAAAAGGATGGCCACAGAAGAAGTGCATTGTGAAATACGTTCCATGTATGGGGAGAACTGTTTATCATGGAAAACTGTGTTCAATTGGATTCAGAAGTTTAACATGGGAAAGCGAAGCATCAGAGATCAGAAGTGTCCCGGTCATCTCACAGAGGTGTCAACTGAAATCACAGTGCAACTTGTGGAACAAATAATTTATAATGGCAGGCATGTGATGATCAATAACGTAGCACATGCTGTAGGTTGTTCACATGGAACTGCTTACATCATCCATGAGCAACCAAAGTTTCCCAAAGTTTGTGCATGCTGGGAAAGATCCCACGTCCCCAACAAAAAAAAAAGTTCAAGATGATTCCATCAGCCCACAAGGATTTGCTCACTGTGTTTTGGGGCATCATACTGTGCAAGGCATCATACTGTTGACACCTCTGCAGGACGACCAGGATGCTTCTGATCTCTGATGCTTCACCTTCCCACGTTAAACTTTTGAATCCAATTGAACACTGCTTTCTGTGATACGCTGTTCTTTTTGTGTAAGCTCCTGCAACACACTCGCCATATTCTTCTGGCTGCCATTGACTGACCAGGTGCCTACGTTATGTCGTGCACCTGCTACAACAAGCACACATGCTGCCATCTGCTGGCAAAATACATCTGCAGAATTTAAATATATTATGTGGTAAACTGACATTTGGGACTTATTGACTCATCCTCGTATTTTCATACTTGGCAACTTTGACTTTTGCCTATAAAATGTATGGGAGTGAATGCCTTTTTATGGCTTTGTGGACAGATTTAAAGTGTTACAGATTTTCACCACGGACATGAAAAGCATTAAATTCTATTGCATCACATTGTAACTTAGGATTATAGACTGAATGTACCACATTAATTGGTATGCAGTTGCTATTATAGGTCAGAACTTATCCATGTGTCTATTGTTCATCACAATCATGGTCCTCCTTCACTAAGCTGTGACAAAATGTATAGCATGCAGATTTAAAAATTGATTGCACTGCTAGTGACCTCTAGTAACAAGCAGTAAATGGATACAAGCATTCAGTAATAGACAACGTGAACTGTAAAGTCAACTCCTTCATGTAAATTGTATCTTATTCAGATTCTAAGGTTGCAGAATATAAGTTTCCCAATTTTTTGTGATAGTTTTTGTTTATAGTTCATGTTATGAATGAAGTGTAAAATATGGACTAGAAATCCTTCTATAGCCTAGGAAGGGCATGCTTTGCTTTAATACATGTTTATTGTGGTACCAGGAAGAATTTCAGCATGTGTGACAGAAAGTGATAGTACTGCCAGGTCTTCAAGGATTCTTATAAAATGGAATTCCCATGTAATTTTTGTACATTTACTGTACTGAGCACTTTACACATTTCTAAGTTTCATGTTGCAAAACTATTACACTTTGCTGGAGGAGAGAAAGTTTTATGGGTTTCAGTTTTGGAAGTTGGCAAGAATATATTTTGTATCCTTACTCTTGTTTTAACAGAAAATTGGCTACCATTTTACAATGACATTTTTGTTTCCACTCTTCAAAAAAGAGTATAGTATACACTGTGTCATAAAAGTACTTGTCTTGAATATCTTCAGTGAAACTGTACCCATTATCAAATTATTTTGAGAAAAAAGAAAATATGTGCTACCAATTAATTTAAGATGACAGCTTTATTTCTGTTTCCAAAAAAAAATGTTCATCTTTTTATACTGAAGACTTCAAAATCCTTCAGCATATTTGTACAAGGCATATTTTTAAAGTAAATACTGATAATTTTTAAAAAAACAACAGAACATTATTTTCCAAATACTTTATCATCATTCATTACTTTACACCACTTCTCCACATAGTCACCGCCGTTATTCAGGCCCTTGTCAAAACAGGGAACCAGTTTTTGTATGCCTTCATCAAAGAATGATGCTGCCTGTGATGAAAGCTAAGTCTGCACTTGTTTTCCACCAAGAAATTTTTTCAGATGAAAATTGCTTGGTGCCAAATCTGGACCATAGGGAGGGTGGTCGGATTGTTCCCAACCAAATAATGCAGTCAGATCTAGAGTTTGTTTGGCTGTATGTGGTCGTGCATTGTCATGAACCAAAAGGATTCCATGCGAAAGCATTCCATGCCTTTTGTTCTGTATTGCACGACAGAACTTTTGTAATGTCTCACAATAGATGTCTGTGTTGATTGTCGCATTCCTGGGCAAGAATTAAACCAGCAAAACACCTTGTCTGTCCCAGAAAACCAATGCACATGATCTTGTGAGTGGATATCATGTGTTTGAATTTCTTCTTCACGGTGGATGTTGTGTGCCTCCACTCCATGGATTGTTGCTTTGATTCAGGAGTGATGTGAGATACCCATATCTCATCACCTGTAATGCTGTGCATTAGCAAATCATTGCCTTACTCAGCATATCATGTGAAAAGTCGGTGCAACAGCAGATCGCTTGTTCTTGTGCTAATTGGTAAGAGTTTTGGGCACCTATCTTGAACACAATTTCCAAGATCCTAACATTCTGTCACAATGCTGTAGAGGACTGACTTAAAACTTATGGAAAATTCACAGACAACATTAATATGGTGAAATGTCTGTCCTCGCGAATGTTTTCTTCCACAGCTTGCAACAAGTCATCCGTGATCACAGACTCATCATACTCCTTGGCTCATCATGCACATTTTCACAACCTTCATTAAACTGTGTAACCCACTTTCTCACCATTCGATCACTCATTATTGTTTCTCCATAACTCTCACACAATTGGCAATGAATGTTTGCTGGCGTAACATTTCTCACATTCAAAAAACGAATCACTTATTTGACTTCACAGTCGGCAGATCATTCAATTGGCTTGAAATGCTCTAACAACAGGAAAACTCGAGGTGACGGTCACTCACAGCTGCATCTGGCTTCCTAATGAATGGAGGAAGTAATCGCACATGCTCAAAATCAAAACTGCAGCATTGCAGCGGCAAAATATTAAGATGGTACTTACTTTAAAAAGATGCCTGATATTTTTCACCATTTTAGAATTATTAGAAAAAGCTTATTTTCAGATAAATTTTTCATAAAAAGGTTGCCAAAAATGCTAGATATAGCTTGTATCAGAGTGGTTTTACTGCATATGTCTACATGTGTTTCAAATTTCATATGTTGGCAGCCAAAATAGCAATATTAGTGTACTATAATACTGCACTATGGGTGATAAGGGTATTGAGATCTTTATAGCACTATAATTTAAATATGGAATGATTCAAGTGTTACTGAAGTATATGACACAGCATCAGGTGACCTAACTTTTATGTTAACTTCATATTGCTTTGTATAAATCATAATTGGCATGTCTGCAATTATGCTGATATCTAGCAACGAAACCTCAAGGCACACGCTGCCTTACCTTGGACACAAGCCAAACAGTCACAGGCTATAATCAGTAGTATGAGTATTGTATATCATACTTATTTTACTTTATTGAAAGTTTGAATAGAAACATTAAAGGTTGGTTATTGGTTTCTCTTCTTAGTTGTTTCACCAAAGCCATTTAGTTTATTTCTCTAAATTTACAAATAAAACAAACAGTTCAGGTAAACCTGTAAACATTTTATTGTTAATATTTATTGATACTTCTTTGTTTTTCAGATATTTCATTTTCGAGTTGATCAAGAGAACAGAGCCCATAATATGTTTCCTCAAGAAGTGGTCCCTCAAATGTTCTCAAATATCAAGTCAATATATCAGTTTCATCATGATTTTCTGTTACCTCAGCTGGAAGATAGAATGCTAAACTGGGAAAAAGAGAAAAAAATAGGTAAATAGAGTTATGACAAACTGAGAAAATTGGGAGCTGGGTAGCAATAGCTCTGTGATGGGCCAACAAAGGTTGGCTGGCATGTTTTTGTTTTTCAGAGGGGTAAAAAGTTGTTTTTTATGCTCCAAATGAGGTGTGAAGTTATCACAGTGGTATTATAAATAATGATAAGCTTAAACAGCTAAATTATCAGTAACAATTGTGTGGCAACATAACTATATATTTAAATAAGCGATGTTTCAGTCAGTTGCTTTAATCTTCTATTAGTGTCATAAGGAGACCTTATTCATAGTGCTTAGGATCACATCAGAATTTTTTGGGAGAAAAAGTACATCAGAAATGATGAGACATGTTTGCAAGAGTTCTCTTCAGATGGTTTTGTTTCTGTATAAAGAATTAGTGTAGTTACTATAAAAAATGTGGAATCTAACACAGTAAAGAAAATTTAATTTATAACCAAATTCCTGGAGAGTCAACTGTACACTCATTCTTGCTTCACTTACCAAATTTTAACTGACATGTTTCCCAGACCAATTGTCCTCATTGTTGGCTACTTGTTAAACTGCCAGAGACTTCAAGAGCAACCCCTGTTGTGGTTGCTTTTGGATGAGGGTTGCTATCTTCAAGAGTTTCAAAGTTTATTAGGTCGAACTTGTTTCCTAATCCTTCATGGATGGAATGTAGGCATAACTGCAAGCCTCTGGTGGTGAGGTAAACTTAGTTACAACTGAGCATTTATGGTTAGATTTATCTAATGCTTTGCACAATCATCTTCAGATGTCAGAAATGCAAGGATGTCATTTGTAGCCAGTCAAAACATGTTTAAGGGAAATTCCCAGCTGCAAGTTTAGGAAGTTGTACATGTGTGCGAAGCTCTGCTTTTTTTAGAGTTGTTTGTATGATATGGGAAACTGGCTTCAAAACACACTGACAGATAGTGAAATAATGTGAATTTTTAATGAATTCAGTGACAATTCTTACTGAAGTTATTTGGCTAAGAAGAAGAAAGCTATATACAAGCCACTCTGCAGCAAGCTGGGTGTAACAATGCCTCAAGTGACTCGAGTAATGACAGTGGTGAGTGGCCGGATTCGTGCATGTTACAGGTGGATTTTTTCATTGTGAAAAGGCAGGAATGCAGAGGAGGAGAAGGTAGTCTTAGGGTGGGGGAGAATGGCTGGCAGTATTTCCCTTGTGTGGAACACACACTCACTCGGAACCGTGGTGATGTCACCTTATCTCACATTGTGTATGCGCCTGCTGCTCTGAACCAACACCTCTCCCAGAAGATTAATGAACTTATCCATCTACTGCGCATATAGATAAGCCTGTCACAACAAAAAAAATCGTACTGTACACGCTGTTACCAATACCGGTGTTCTAATTGACGAACCCATTTCCATCCAGCTAAGTGTTTGCAACTTTATCATACAAAAAAAAACCTATTTAGAGTGAACCTGTGAGTGTGTAATACCAGTATTTGTATGTATATAACTTTTAGCACATAGACGATTTTGACACCCAGCATCTTAGTGAATTTTTTAAAAAATCCGCATAAGATCACTTAACATTCAGGGCCACCCATGGAGGGAGGGGGTGAATCATGGGGCAAGTTGCGCCACCAGGTACATTTTTGGGGGAGAATTCAAAATTTTGGTGAGTACAAAAATATTGAAATAACTTAACGTAGGTAATATAAAAACATTCACTACAATTTTTAATTGAGTACTGTAATTGTTAATTTAGTTTGTATCTTTAGGTTTATTCATCTAAATGGCTGCACACCCCTCCATAAGTAATGTTAAGTACAATTCATACTATATGGTATAATGTGGCTATCAAATTATAATTTTTGAAAATGTATGAAAGGAACTATTAACATTATAGATAGGTATGTAGTTCAGAACATACAGCATAGCATTATTACATTTACTGTATTGGTCTATTTAGATAGATACAATAGGATACATTCTAATACCAAGTAATAAAATACACCACCTCCCAAAATATTTTTATTTGTAATTTTTTGCTGTAAATATTACAATTCTTTTTATTGATTTTAACTTTCCATTTATTTGTTTAAGCTTTTATCGTGTACTGCTATCACAATAGCTACTATAGTATCTATAAGACAGCCTCTTTGCTAAGCTTTCCAGTGGCATAAAAAGGGAACTAAATAGTTGAAATTGAGCTCTCAGAAAAATTAGGGGGGTGGATGATTCTTTTGGGGGGGATGGGCACCTCTGCTTACATTCATACAGTATTTGTTATAATGTACATGAATAAGCGTAAATACCATATTATTTTCAATTTTAGAGCAAGTTTTAATCTCTGTTAAATCTGACACAAACTAATTCCTCCCAGATGCCCATTTCCTTCAGCTTTTAAACAACTTTAAGTAAATTGTTCTTGTTTGATGTCATGGTCATTATCCCAGAAAAGAGCTGCAATTGTAGGTTTATCAATTTGTTTGTATTTTATATTCTTCCTTTGTTCTTTGAAGCAGGTGGCTAGAGTTCTGTTTGTTTTTCCAGTATATGATTTATTGCAGTTGTAGCGGAGTATCTGATAGATACCTGATTTTTCTTTTGGAGGTATATGGTGAGTTTTCTTTGATCTTAAAATTTTTCTGATGCCGTAATTATTATAGTGTGCCAAAGTAAAGCTGAAATTGTTGAATATATTTTGAAATTTGTGAGTAACTCCTGGGTGGTATGTACATTTTTTGAAGTGCTTGTGTTCTGTTTTAGAATATAAGGTTTTGATTGCTTTGTGTTTTTGTTTGTTGAATTTCTGAATTTTTTTGTGTACCATTTCCTTGCTAAACCCATTTCTTTTGATTTTACTGTTTGTGTTATTCACACTGTACTCCATTTTGTTTTAAGTGTATTAACGAGTCTATGTGACATGGAATTAAATGGTGCTTGTTTGTGTGCTCTGGAGGGTTTGAAACTGTGTACATTTATGTAATTGTTGGTGTATTATTTCCTCCTGTGGATGCCAGATTCAATCTTTCCATCAAGTTTCATTATTTTGAGGTCCAGGAATGGGAGTGTGTTCATTTTTGTTTCAAGTTTAAACTGAATAGTAGGATATTGCAAATTAAGAGATTTTAATGTGTGTTGTAAGTGTTTGAGATTTATGATAGCAAATATGCCATCAGTGTATCTCTTCCAAACTTTGAAGAAGTGTGGAAGAGCCATTGTGATGTGTTTCCAATAGGCAATAGGTCATGTGGACATTGGCCAGAAAGGGAAATATGGGGACCCCATCTCCAGTGCTGCCTTCTACTGATAAAATGTATCTTTAAACACACAAAACGATTGGCCAGTGCAGATCTGTATTGTGTGCACATATTCTCCTATGGTTTCTTTGGGAATGATGATAGACTTAACTAAGTATGTGAGCAGCTTTTCTCTTGGGATTGTGACTTTGTCCAGTTTTTCACCTGTCACTTCTCAAAGTTTTTAATGTCACTGTTTTTATCTAGTTCAGCTTTGTTCATTTCATTCACACTGTCACTTCACTAATGTGCACTACTGTGCAGTCCAAATCTCTTGACGTTTCATGACAACCAATACTGAGTGACCATGCAGTTGCTGAATTTCACTTAACTTTGCTTTGCTTCATCAGAACATTGTGTGTTTATTATAAATGTCATTGCAATGTTCACTTAGAAGAAAACAAGAAGAGACATAATAAAGGAAATGTAATACACAAATAGAGAAATAAAAACTATACCTTTCTATGTGTCCTTTGTTATTCAAGTGGCAAGTTAATGGCATATCCTCATTGTCCTCCATATCACTTTATCATAAAATTTAAAAACATTGCGCTGTACATCTTTTTCGAAATCATCCAGGTTGTCACTCTCTTAGGTAAGCATATATGCTTTCTCGGCAATGTAAATAATTTCACGGCTCCCTCTGCATGCGCCTTTTTCGCTTCCCATACACACGTGAAACAGTTGATGCACTTAATGAGCACGACTCAGACGTAAGTTCTTGACATTTCGTGAAGTTAAGATTTTTGCAGTTCTCTTTGTTGGCATACTTTTTAAAGACATTATACACACTGAAGACAACAGCCCTAACCTTACTGCTATTATCCACTACTGGGCTTACTAAGCAACATTTTCATGAAAGAGTTAACTTTATCAAGCTAGAACAAAGCCTATCACTTAAGAGCTGAGTATACCACAGTTGAATTCGCAACTGAGTCGCTTAACGTTCCAGCAAGCGTGCTGTAAAAAGTACACCAGCAGTATTTTTGCTTTGCCAATGTTTTAACCTTGAGTTATCGCGTCAATAGTGCAATGAATTCCATTGTTGATGCTTCCTCAAGAATGTGATGACAGTTGCTGATTCTTTGCTTTAAAGTTCTCAATTGGCTTCTTTATATGGCCTTTTCTTTTTTAGTGCATTCTGAGTAACAAGGTGTTGAATGTTGTAAAAAGCAAACATGCTCTTCTCATGTAATGGATATGTGCTGGGTTCTGTGAAGGCGTTATGCAGAAGTATAATAACCATTAAATGCACTTAATCATTGGTTTTCCAGTGGTATTATTCTATGAAACAAAAGCATACATGACGTTTATTAAAAAATGTCATGTATGGTTTTGTAGAGCTGCATCAGAGCGCTTTGAAAGGATTTTCATGACAAGTTTGTGGCTCTATTAGTAAACTTAGTGGGATAACTATTTCTAAATTTATTTAGGACATGGAGAATTGCACACTATTTAGTGATAATTATGTCTATGACAATATATAAAATAACAGCAATGCATTTATCACTATTATAAGCATAACTATAAATAAAAATTTCCATTTAAACATCACAAAAGATAACTATAAATTAATGGCAAACCATTGGGTGTAAAAATAGGATTCTTTTTTGTACTTGTCCAGGAAAACGTCACCTTTTATCCTAGGTATTTGTTGCTTTTCTGAAATATGAAATATGCATGCGCGCACATGATATTGCAATTTAAGTTTTACCAGCAGCGAGGTGTACTGTCCGTATGAGGCAATGCCGCACTGCTGCTATTAGTGGACATGCCTCAAACCTTAAGAGATTTGGACCCCATAATAGTTAAATTTCCCTGTCACTTCACTTTTTCGTGACATAGCCTCTTCTACCAGATGGTTCACTTGCTGGGGAGTCAAACACAAGACTTCTTCAATCCCTCAGTCCACGTCACAGTTGTCAGCATAAACTCACTTGTAGAACTATACTTGATGTCACACTAGAAACACACTTGCTAATTCACTCACTGACTGACAACTCAACTCAGCTAACTGCTCTCACAAGAATGCTCACTTATTTAGGCAGTGAAATCTTCCACAGAACATTCTAGAATTATTTTGACACACATTCTGGATGAGGGGGAAGAAACTTCCAGAAGGTTCTGGTTATCTGCCGATAATGCACCTAGTGTTTATGCTAGCAAACAGTACTTATCATTGTTTATTCCAACTGCCTGGAACTGACCTCGCAATAACCTTGGGTCCTAGCTGCTGCATCACAGTATGCTAGGGAACAAATTCTTGATGTCAAAAGAAAAAGTGTTGGTGGGAGCCAGTTTTGTGAATTCAATTGTGAATTCAAATGAGTTCTTAAGACTAATACCGGGTTTCACCAACCATCAAGGTATTTGAAGATTGTTAAAAGCAGAAGTTCCATTTCACCAATGTGCATTATCCTTTTGACAACTAAATTCCTGCCAACTTTTGAGGCTCCATTTTCCTGCTTTCAAATCATTGATGGTCCATCAATTCTAGTTTAAAGGTTATGTGCATACTCCAGCTCTTGGGAAACGACATCACATTTGCCTTCATTCCAGTAACTGAACATGAATATTTTCGGTATTGAAATGTTGTTCAACAAATTTATTGAAAATATGGGTCCAGAATGTGTTATACAGAAACAGAAATAACCATATTCACAAAGTGAATGCCATAAAATTTGTGACTCGTTACTTACTATCAAACCAGGATTGTTGAAAATATTGGAAGATACTGAACCGAGATGGAATACCCCATGAACAGAAATTGGTTACTTTTACCGGTTCAACAGTTATTGGTAACACTCAGATATTTCTCCAGGGAGCCATTCCGTCTGTATTAATTGTGTACTGCAACAGAATTTCGAAATCCACAGTATGCAGACACATAGAGAAAGAAATGGAAGCAATGGCTTCCTTACAGCCACAGTGATTCAAGAATTTTATGCAATTGCAAATTTTCTTGGTGCTGTAGACACAATTGACTGAACTCGTGTGCCCATTTTGTCACCCAGTGGGCATAATGCCAAAGCATATAGTATATTCAGATGGTTTGCAGTGCAAGTTTACTAATTACCAATATTGTGGTACTCTGGTCAGGTTCTGCTCATGACAGTTTATATTTGACAATGGTAGGTTGAGAATGCTGTTCAAGACAGGGAGATGGCATTTTGTGCCTGGTGTCAGTGGTTACCGAGGGGGCGTGGCGTAGTTTAAACATACGCATTGTGCTTCTTTGTTTTCAAAGGCACAATCTCGGCCAATGAAAAAAGATGTAGCAAACATTACTACTGCCAACCTTCACGAACTTATGTAACGAGTCGTCATAGATAACAAACCATCATTTTGATTGATTGTCGTTGATGATACAGCAAAAATTGATGAAGCATTAATTTGATCCCCCTCAAGCTAAATTTGCCAAAGTTTGGTGAAACCCAGCATGAGGCTGTCAAATTGAAGAAACAATCTGGATTGCTTTAGCAGCCAATTTGCCAGATGGTATGATGGAGTGTTGATTATTGGTGTAATACTTCTGCCAGTTTTGTGGATTTTAGGTAATGCATAATATGTCACCAAAACTCTTGGGTTGGTTAAATTTATACATTGATGTTGGTATTTTGTTATGAATTTGCTCATTTTTGAGAACATTATCTATGGCTTAACTTTTGCTCAATGGACTAACATCAGTTTTCAAATATTTATTCCCTTGAAAAGGTTCCTGCAAACTTTTTCATAGTCCTCTTGATTGAGCATGACTATTTTGTTCCCCTTGTTGGCTTTTGTATGCATCACATCTTTTTCTTATAAGGATTTTGTTATCTTTTTGTAAGATCTGTCCAGAAGTGATTGTTACTTTAGCCCACCTACAATATTTGTGCTTTCTTTCCTTATCAAGTTTTTGTTATTGCTATGCAAACCTTCTATTGCTACTTCTATATCTGCTATGTATTTGTCAACATTCACAAAAAAAAACTCAACACAGGTTTTTAGTCCTTTGTCTAGATAGTTTGGCTCTTCAATACTGAATGTTTAAATTGTGGTATATGTGATTGATCTAGATTTTATCAGTCAGCTGTTAACAGCAGTAGAGAAAGTTGTAACAGTATAGATTTTGGAGCAACTAAAATAGGATTGCAGATAGGTCTAAAATAAAATGGATGGTATGGATTCAAGATAGGAAATTATGATTCAAACCAGTCTGATGTCAAGTATCTTTGAGGAGGTTAATATTTAAATACCTTGGTTCACCAATAACCAGCAATAATGATAAGGTATTTTAAGTACAGAGTCAAATTACAGCAGCTAACAGGAATGTTCTACACTTATAGTTATTCTGAAATCTGATTTTGTGCACCAGGAAAGCAAATTAAGAATATTTAAGCATCATTCAAAGCATACTCATCTCTGCATATGAAACATGGATTGTGATTAGGAGAAGATAAAGGAAAAAGAAAGATGATAAGAATCTCTACAGCAGTGTAAACCAAAATTTAAAAGTGAGAATTACTTATAATCATGAGCTATATGAAAAGCAAAGAAATGTTGGCATAGTTAATGTAATTAAGAAAACTAGAATGGAATGTTCATGTTTGCAGCAGGGAAGGACACTGAACAGTAAAGAGACTTACGGAAGGGAGTGTATTTGGTAAAAGACTTGAGGAATAATGCTTTGATGGAGATACCTTTTATATTTTTGGTTGCGGGGGGACTCTTAGTTTGGAGGGAATGACAGAGAGGGATGGAGAAAACGAATAAAGATAACAAAGACCTAATATAGGGTACTTATCTGTGGAAGAACGCATGTTTATTTGCAAAGTATACCTTAAACATGAATCTGCTTGTCATGTGCTCAGGAATTTGTTGAAAGGTTTGCAAACTCTGTACTACCTGCAGGAAAAACTATACATGCAAGTGTCAATAATTTTGAAGATTCGGGTTAAGTGTTAAACAAAAACATAAGATCAGTTTTAACAGAAAATAAACTAAATGAAATCAGTGCCAGTTTAGAGTGATCCCTTCAAAAATCACTAAACAAATTAGCTCAACTAACAGGTATATCTCCATCTTCTTTGAGAAATTCTATACGTGCAAGCGTCGAAACAAAATTATTCCAGTAAGCAAGTGAATTATTGCAGTTGGTTTTTCCAATCTGTAGAAAGTGGTTTCGTTGACCCTCAGCATTTGTTTTTTTCTGATGAATCTTGGTTTCACCTAAATGGACCTGTGAACACTCACAACAGTTGATATTGGGCTTCAGCAAAATCTGTGCTTTTGCATGAAATGCCTCACTATGACCAGAAAATGGAGTATAGTGTGTGTTAAGTGCTATAAGAGTAATAGGGTCCTTTTTCTATATTGAAACAATTCATGCAGAGCAGTATCGGAGGCAAATTCTAAGACCATTTTTCAATCACTTGAAGAAGAAGAAAAACCTTATATTTGGTTACTACAAGATTCTGCAACAGCACACATGACTGCCGAATGTTTAAATGAAATAAGGAGAGGTATTTCATGACAGTTACAAGTGTTGATTTGTGGTTCCCTCGTTCGCCATCGTAACGAATTGCAATTTATACTTTTTGGGGTTCTTTGAAGGATAGTGTGAATCATTCTGGTCTTTGCATACTACAAGAACTGAGAGATAACATTGCGTAACAAATCGCAAGAATTCCTGCTGCTGAGCTTAGGTGAGTGAGCAACAACAGTTTTACAAGATATGCTGCGTGTTTTAGAGCAGGAGGTCATTACTTCCATAAAGGTCTACTATAAGATAAGGATTTTAATGCGCCTCTGCTGCCATAATTTCCCTGATAACTCTTAGTTCTCTCATGAAGTGGAGAGAGCCCTTGAATGGGTTATCATACAATGTAATGACCTTTTATATTTTGATAAACTGATAGCAGATAGTTCACCTGAAGACATCAGAGGTTCACTAAACTCTAAAGCAACAACTTAAACTTCCTGACAATTAACATGCAGCTAAATAATATAAACAAATGCATTTAAAATATGTTGTGTGCAATAATGTGGTAATTGAAGCAAATAGAAAGATGATTCTGCAGTTTAAATTTCATGTAATTAGTTACTTCATTTTGTGCAAGTTTATCAAAATTTCAAAGAAGCATCATTTCAGGGTAAATTCATATAAAACTTTAAAGAAAGGTCATGAACAGTGTTTTCCACATAAAAATATGAGCATTTGTTTTTGAGATTGTTTTGATAATATTTCTTTTACTACTTATACAGCGTTTTACTCAGTGCCAAACAGCTGTATATATAGGGTAGTTAAATTATATTTGAACCCACTCGCGGCCTCTCTACTGTACGAGACAGCCGGCAGAGGCGGACTAAATCCTAATCTTATAATAGATGCTGGAAAATGTTGACCTTCTGCTCTCAAACAGGCCGCATATCTCGTGTAAATATTCTCGCTCATTCTCCGAAGCTCAGCAGCAGGAATTCTTGTGATTTCTTGCACAATGTTTTCTCTAAGTTCTTGTAGTGTACGAGGATTGGAACGATACACTTTGTCTTTTAAAGAACCCCATAAATAAAAATCACAACTCGTTAGGTCAGGAGAACGAGGGTGCCACAAATCAACACTAATTATTCTGTCATCAAACACCTCTCTTATTGCATGTAATGATTCGGCAGCCATATGTGCTGTTGCAGAATCTTGCTGGAACCATCCATATGATTTCTCTTCATCTGTCAAGTGATTGCAAAATGGCCTCAGAATTAACCTCTGATATCGCTCGCATTTATTGTTTCATCAAAGAATATGGGCCCTATTATTATTCTAGCATTTATCGCACACCACACTCCAATTTTATGATCATAATGAGGCATTTCATCACAAGAATTCCTGCTGCTGAGCTTCGGAGAGTGAGCAAGAATATTTACATGAGATATGCTGCCTGTTTGAGAGCAGAAGGTGAAAATTTCCAGCATCTATTATAAGGTAAGGATTTTAGTCTGCCTCTGCCAGCGTAATTTCCCCGGCGACTGCTGGCTGTCTCGCGCAGTAGAGAGACGCTGGAGTGGGTTCGAATATAATTTAACTACCCTATATAACAAAATTACTGTAGCGATGTAAATAGTTGTTTCAGGATCTATGATGGGGTAATTGGTTGTAATTCTAGTTCTGAGAGAAAAAAAGACATCCCTCTTTTAATCAGTTTCCCATTCATGATAAATCACTCAAGCAGGTTAAATCCTGGAGTTCTAAAAAGAAGGAAAACCTAAAATGACTGCAGTGCTCAAAACATTTGATACGGGCTGCAATATTTCAGTACAACAAAGTGTGATATCTCCAGAAACCATTTTCCGTGTGAAGGAATGTTTCAAGAACTATGCATACTAAAATGAATCGTAATAGTAGTATTAGTTAAGAAACCTCAAAATTGCATCTTTGTATCAAGTTCATGAAAGATACACTACGTGATCAAAAGTATCTGGACACTTGGCTGAAAATGACGTACAAGTTCGTGGCGCCCTCCATCGGTAATGCTGGAAGTCAATATGGTGTTGGCCCACCCTTAGCCTTGATGACAGTGCTCACTCTCACAGGCATACTTTCAATCAGGTGCTGGAAGGTTTCTTGGGGAATGGCAGTCTCATTCTTCACAGAGTGCGGAACTGAGGAGAGGTATCGATGTAGGTCGGTGAGGCCTGGCATGAAGTCGGCGTTCCAAAACATCCCATAGGTGTTCTATAGGATTCAAGTCAGGATTCTGTGCAGGCCAGTCCATTACAGGGATGTTATTGTCGTGTAACCATTCTGCCACAGCCCGTGCAGTATGAACAGGTGCTTGATCATGTAGAAAGATGCAATTGCCATCCCCGAATTGCTCTTCAACAGTGGGAAGCAAGAAGGTGCTTAAAATATCAATGTAGGTCTGCGCTGTGATCGTGCCATGCAAAACAATTAGGGGTGCAAGCCCCTCCAGGAAAAACATGACCACACCATAACACCACCACCACCTCCACCTCTGAATTTCACTGTTGGCACTACACACGCCAGCAGATGACGTTCACCGGGCATTCGCCATACCCACGCCCTGCCATCAGATCGCCACATTGTGTACCGTGATTCGTCACTCCACACAACGTTTTGCCACTATTCAATCATGTAATGTTGACGCTCCTTACTCTAATCGAGGCATCGTTTGGCATTTTCCTACATGATGTGTGGCTTATGAGTAGCCGCTCGACCATGGAATCCAGGGTTTCTCATCTCACGCCTAACTGTCATAGTACTTGGAGTGGATCCTGATGCAGTTTGAAATTCCTGTGTGATAGTCTGGATAGATGTCTGCCTATTGATCTTTACGACCCTCTTCAAATGTCGGCGGTCTCTGTCAGTCAACAGACGAGGTCAGCCTGTACGCTTTTGTGCTGTACATGTCCCTTCACGTTTCCACTTCACTATCACATCAGAAACAGTGGACCTAGGGATGTTTAGGAGTGTGGAAATCTCGCGTACAGACTTCTGACACAAGTGACACCCAATCACCTGACCATGTTCGAAGTCCGTGAGTTCCACAGAGCATCCCATTCTGCTGTTTCACAATGTCTAATGACTACTGAGGTCGCGATAATGAGGACCCGCCTGTAGGTGGCGGCACAATGCACCTAAGATGAAAAATATATGTTAAAAATTAATAAAAAAAATAGATGCGCGCACAATGAAATCCAGTGTCTGGCCCAAGGACCCTAAAGTGTAACTATGACAATCCAAAATGAACCAAAGTGCTTCAAAATACAGCTCTAGTGCACATACTTTTAAACAACTTCATACTTGCTAACTTCAACAATTTTCCCATAAAATATACAAGAGCAGAGGTAAGTTTACGACTTTACAGCAAAGAAGGCATTTTTACAGCTTTATGAACAGATTTAAAGCATTCACCACAAACATGACAAAGCATTAAATACTATTATAGTATATTGTAATTTTAAGATTACATACTGAATTTACTGCATTAATTGGTATACAGTCCTTGGTAGGCCAGAGCTTATGTGTGTGTCTGTCCATCACGATCATGACTCCCGCTCACTGGGCTGCAGCAGAATGCATAGCATGCAGATTTAAAATTTGATTGCATCACTAGTAGCATCTAGTAACCAGCAATACATGGCCATGAACATTCGGTAATGGACAATGTGCATTGTAATGTCAGCTCCCCCATGTAAATTTTATTGTTCATCTCATTTGTGTTGTGTGGCTGTGGGATACAAGTTTCCCCATTATTTTGTGACATTTTTACTTATAGTTCATGTTATGAAGTGTAAATTATCTACTAGAAATCTATGTATGGACTAGGAAGTGATGCTTTTTGGTGTAATTCATGTTTCTCTATGGTATCAGGAAGAAGTAGTACTACCAGGTCTTCAAGGATTGTTGTAAAATGGAATTCCCATGTATTTCACATGTAAGTTTTGTACATTTACTGCACTGGACTTTTTTACAATTTAAATTACATGTCTTCGCAAAATTATTACACCTTGCTGATGAGGGAAAGTTTTATGGGTTTCAATTCCAGGAAGTTGGCTGGTTGCTTCTTCCCCAACTCTAAGAAATGGACTCAATAAATGATAATATACAAGAGTATAAAACCCACTTTGCTTATCCTGGTAGACATTTCTGTTGTCAGCTAACATCAATAAACTTCTACTTTTACTGACATCTGATGCAAAACAACCAAAGGATACAGAACCAAGCTAAATAGGAGTAAACATAAATATGAGTGAACTAAAACCACATGTTTCAAACCCAGCAAAGATCTGCATACACGGATAGTGATGAATTGCCATTCCATAAAAAAAAACAAAAAAAAACTGTTGTATTAAACAGTAATAGTAGTATGTAAACTGAAATTACATTCCTATAACAACTGATTTCAAAAGAAGTGGTGTTACGCATTCCAAAAGAAACAAAATAAGAGTGTGTGAAAACTGTGTAATCATTCATCAATTGATTAATGCTACAAAAGTGCTTAATACGTGATATAATTTGGTAAAACCAATCTTTTAAAAAAACAAACATGACTTAACTGTAGATATAGCAAGACCTAAAATATATGAGTTGAATTAATACACAGATGTTGGCTGGTCATGAAATCATATTATACCGTTGTTTGTAACACTGGTATGGTTACAAGCACTACATTATCTACACAACTTAGACTTATATAACAAAATAAAATGAAACTTATAACTTGTGTACATCCAATTTTATATTTATCACTTATAATGCATGTGTCTTATAATGATTTGTATTGTAATGTTATGTTACTATGATCTTAAATTGTTATGTTGTGATAAGACGTTAACGTGACCTAAAATAATTCAGTTAAAAAATAATAAAAAGCCACTACCGCAAACATGATGGAATTCTTCATGGGTTTAGGACTGCCAATAACGTTCAACCAGCCTAATTTGCTATTTATTTATTTATTTATTTATTTATTTATTTATTTATTTATTTATTTATTTATAAAGATGTTTAATGACACTAGGACTATGCACAATTACAAAACCTAATCATATTTCACTGGATTTCTATTAATACTCAAGTGTACATTTACAGACCTCTGCTAATGCCAGCTAACAGCAAGTAGAATAAATGATGTTGCCTACTTCTGTTATGCTATGTGTTTTGACTTCTAGTAACTGCATAGAGATGGGGTAAATCCTGGCATTCTTATAATTTGCTGCACCATTTTTCTATGTAATCATCCTGACAAGCAATTTTAATCTGTTCGACCTTAGCCTGTGCAGATCCAGCATAAAGAGCAATTAATACACATTTTGTAGAAATTTATTTCTGCTGAGCGAGAATACAATTCACATTTCCTATCTCGTGAATAAGTTATAAGTAACCTACAAATAATCAAGATAAAGGCCAGAAGTAAGATACAGTCAAGTGATGTCATAATATGTATTTGATGAAGCATTGTACACTTTCAGCTTTTTAATTGCTAGGACTAGTTTCGAGAATTGTTGCTTCCATCGTCAGCTAAGGACTGGGAGCAAGAGCTCTCTAAATCAGTCTTAGCAGTTAAAAAAAGTGAAGTTGAAATGTGCACCGACTCAAAATATATTATAACTTCAAATAATTCGTGACAATCTTCATCAGAATTTCACAGTATTCATCCTCCATTCTTGTATGTCTGCTAGCTAAATCATCTTTCTGAAGTGATTTTATAGTGTGTGCTCTTTTATTTTCTCAAGCTGTATTTATAGCTTTAACTTTTGTTAGTTGCACAGCTACAGCACATGTTTACTACCCATGATTTTGTTTCTTGTATGAGTAAAGGAACACAATCAGTTTTGCAAATTACTTACCATATGTACCTATAAGTACCTCTGCTATTCCTGAAAAAAATGCAATTCATTTGTTTGTTTACAGGCGATATAATGAAAAATTTTGCACCATTCTTGAAACTCTATACAGAATATGTAAAAAATTTTGATAATGCTATGAATGTAATTAATGCAGTAGGAGCAAAGAACCAACGATTTGCTGCTATTATGGAGGAGATACATGTAAGTATTGTTACTTAATAACATTATAAAAAGTTAATTCCCCTTTATACCAGGATTCTCATTCAGTTTTTTTGCTCCCCAGCAATTACCTGAATGTGGACATTTAACATTGCCTCATCATATGTTGAGCCCTATTCAACGCATACCTCGATATGAATTGCTGCTTAAAGACTATTTGAAGAAGCTGCCAGAGGATTCACCAGACAGAGAAGATACTGAAAGTAAGCTCTAAAATTATTAGAAATAAATAGTGCCTAAAAGTTTTGGTCAAACACATTCAAAACCCACAGATTAAAAACCTATTTTTACTATCTTACCAACTGAACTATCATACCCATCTCCTTAAGTGCAACCATGAATGTCTCCCTAAGATTTTAAAGCCTTATTCATCCACTATAACCACTTTGTTATCATGGTGGTATGAACTATTTTGAATTGACTATTATAAAATTCTTTAAATTACTGTTGATAATTAAGTATATGTTAGGCAGCTTGAAAATGGAAATTACCAATTGTCTTATCAATGAATGTTTGTTACCCCCCCTTTTTCCCCCTTTTTTTCTTCTTTTTTTTTAGTTTATTACATTTTTATCTATTTTCTTTGCTAGAAAAGTCTTCATTTTTGCAAAACCTTAGCAAGAATAGTAAAAATCATAAAAAATGATTTTCATATTTTGGAAACTGGAATCCACTGTTTTTGCAAGTACAGCCTTTATTTCTAATACAGAAATTATTATATAGAAAGAACTAACCTAACCTTTTAACTTCTCGGCAGAATTCAGATGTCAGAATTAAGCCTGGTCCACAACAAACTGAGAACAGTATTCAGAATGAAACTGATACATGAATGAGAACTTAAAGGATTTTTGTTTACAAGAAGCTAAGGATGGTAAAGACAATGCATATTGATGTGTACAGTGCTTTACTCCCATACTTCGGCCACTGCATGGCTGCTTGTGTGCCAGCCACTACAGCTTCAGCTTGAACTCCTGCTGAAACAGTTCTAATCCCTGCCCAATCACCTCACATTCTCATATTTAAAGTTTAAGTTACAATGATAATAAGCATGCACTTTATCATAAGACAGGTTGGAAATGTTATTCTCCTCTATCTACACATTTCTGGCATCTTCTCATGAAATTTTCATTTACACTCGAGAGTTCAATATCTTAAATTGAGTGAATTTTCTTGTTTGATGTTCTCTTTTAGGTCTTTCAATGTATAGGGTTTATTTTTCACTTGATCATCGGAATCTTGGCTCTGTCTTGGCTAAGCTAAGAGTCCAGTTTCTGTAATTGGGTTTGGCAAAATGTCCATGATAGGGCAATTGACTCACACTTAATATTCTTCTCTGGCAAAACATGGTTACATTTACATGGTTATGTACTGTCGTAAAATAACAGATGCTATAGCACAGAAAAAGCCAATTGTACATGCAAGATTCCCTTGCATGATGTGAAAATTGGTGTGTAGTGTGGGGTAAATGCATACAGAATAATAGGCTCTATATTTTCTGCACAAATAATAAATGCAGAGAGATACAGGAATGACTTGCACCATTTTATGAACAGCAGACCAATGTTGAATGTCAGTCAGGGTATTTCAGAGACTTTTGCTACCGCACATACAGCTGATGAGTCATCAAGTTTAGTTCAGGAAATGTTTGAAGATGGGGTAATTAGTAAAGGATTATGGCTCTCAACATTTCCTGATCTAACTCTATGTGATTTTCATCTGTGGGGGAACTTTAGAAATAAAGTGTATGCAACAAACCCCCGTACATTGGAAGAACTAAAAGAAAACAACAGGCGAGAAATTCACTCAATTTTAGATAATGATGATAATAATAATAATAATAATAATAATAATAATAATAATAATAATAATAATAATAATAATAATAATAATAATAATAATAATAATAATAATAATAATGGAGCTTTATTTATGGACACTTTTTAACTGCTGTGATCCTCAGCATCTCATTCTATACTGGGTGTGAAAGACCGGTAATTTTGCTCAGAGGCTTCTTTATCAGGCTTGAGGTTCTTTTACGTGCCGTAAGTCTACAACATGAGACCACTGACTTTACTTCCCTTCTGAATGAAGTCATGCTAAGGATTTTTACACCCGAAAAAATCCATTACCCTCCACTGGGTTTGTACCCATGACCTTGGGAACTAGAGGCTAGCATGGTAAACTCAATTTTAGATATTGAACTCTCGAGTGTAAATGAAAATTTCCTGAGAAAATGGCAGAAATGTGTGGGTAGAGAAGGGCATTTCCAACTCTCTTATGATAATGTACTAGCTTTCTATCATTGTAATTTTAACTGTAAACATGAGATCGTGAGGCAATTGCATGGAAATTATAACTGTTTCAATGGGAATCAGAGCTGCAGCGGCTGGCACACAAGCTGGTGTGCGGTGGCTGCAGTGTGGAAGAAAAGCACTGTTATGAATATTGTGCATTTGGATATCACATGTTTATAATTAACTATTTTCATTTTGTAATGTTTGTGACTCTGCTAACAAGGTTAACTAACTTCAAAATATTTTATTTCACTTTTTAGAAATTACATCAAGTTTGGTCCGTGTATAAACCTAATATGTACTTAGAAAATTCAAACATCAAGATTACTGTTCTGAGTTTCTAGGTTAATTAAAATTGATGAAAATGAAATTCTTTGTATTCAGAACTTTGGCTATTTCAATCCACCTGTTTTTAGTTTTTCTCTTGTCCTTTATATCTCAACGTTTATCATGTATTGTGTGAAGTTTCTTATATGTTTAAAATTAAAACTTTATGATGGAACATAATCAGTTTTCTAGTCAGCCATGATAAAAGAGACATCCCACTAGCCGGAAGTGTATTAAATACAGCATGCAGTGTGTTGTGACTGACAACAGGAATGGCTGAATGACTTTAGCAAATATGCATTTCTCCAGCTTCGGTAAGCTTCCTATTAATTGTGAATGTTTGCATGATAACTTCTCTTCTGTTGTCATTCTGTTCAGGTTACCCCTCCCGGTTAATTATGGATCAGCCTTTAAAAGTTAATAATACAGTATCCCAGCTAACAATATATACTGTGCTTACATCATGTTCATTATCGGGTCATTCCATGTCAAATCATCATGGCCCTCAACCCGACCCAACTCAGATCTTTTTGAAAATTTGTGAGTTGATAGCCCTTGACCAGTTAAGTAAAATTGCCAAGTTTTACATTTCTCCCAACTTTAGTTTTTTCTTCAGTGGTGTGTCATATATTGAAAAAATAGCTTTTTTATAAATGCACTGCTTAACTAAAAATGACACATCTCAGCAATGCCTTAAGATAAATTGACAACATTTTGTTTATAAGTTCTAAAGATGTGACTGTTTCAATTGAGTATGGGATATTTTGAAAAATTTCATTTTCTTCCAAAAACAATATATATTTTTTGAATGTATGCATGTAAAATAAAATGTATTTCTTAGAATTTACAAAAATATATATTATGTCCTACTCAGTCATAAAATCAGTGTGCAAATTTCAAGCTGAGATGACAATAGGATTCAGAAATAAAAATTGTCACAGCATGTTTATGCTAATCGCAGAGTTATCGGCAGGCAAGATGCCAATATCCATTATCAAAGAAATAGTACTTGAAATCATCATCAAATTTTCTTTCAAGACTTTTTCAATTTTTTCTAATTTTGTTTCTTATATTTCTTCTCTTGCAACCTTATTTGTTTGATAGGGGACCCACCTAGATCAACAAAACTGGTCTTTATTGCACTTACATTTGCACTAGAGTCGACATATTCTTCATCACCTGGTTCATTCTGTGCAACATTTTGTGCATTTTCAGATTCATCTGCTTGCACTTTTACTTGTTTGTGTGTCGTCCGCTGTGGTATAGTGGTTAGCATGCTAGCCTCTAGTTCCCGAGGTTGTGGGTTCAAACCCGGCGGAGGGCGGTGGATTTTTTCGGGCGTAAAAATCCTTAGCATGGCTTCCTTCAGAAGGGAAGTAAAGCCGGTGGTCCTGTGTCATAGATTTACAGCACATAAAAGAACCTCAAGCCTGATAAAGAAGCTTCTGAGCAAAATTACTGGTCTTTCATGCCCAATATAGAATGGGACGCTAAGGACTACAGCAATCAAAGAGCATCCTTAAATAAAACTCAATTAAATTTAATTCTTAATTTGTTTGTGATATGTATCATACATCTTTTGTTGTTTTTTTTAAATTCAGAGAAATACACTATTCATCCACAGGAGAACGCCTCTTAAATTTTTCCTGTAATTAGTATGGCCTGTTTTCTTGAAAGGATTGCAGCAAACATTTAACTTAAAGCTCGATTCTATTTTAATCACTTCACCATTGACACAAAAAGTATTTATGCAACTGTGTTCATTTTTCTGAGTTTGAGTCACTCGTCCCTTCTCCAGGACTTCCGCCATGTGATATCGGAATATGTCTGCTGAGAAAGAAATGTCTCATGTGTTGCATCTTAGGCGAGTGCTGCAAACATTTTCAGTGATGCTTTTATTTATAACTCAAAATCTATATGCATCCAACTGAAATATATTGCTATTAAAAAGTAATATGTGTATAGTAGTATGACAAGTTTTAATTATTGTCGTGATGCATCAAAACTTAAAAATCAAGAAAAAAGAGCAACAATCAGAATACTCAGAAAGTACTTTTAGTACATTTGTTAATACACCAGTAGGAAGCCTGATTCATTAGCTTTAAAATGAGCCCTCATTCAGTTTTTAACAATGACTGGCCAGAGTTACACAATTTTTAATTAGCTGTTGCATGTCAAATTTAGTTATTTTCCTCAATTTTCAAAATAATATATGGCTAAAACTACTGCGAATTTTTGGTGCAAACATTGATATTACCTTAGTTTCCACATAAAGGAACATGTATATAAAATTTCATTGAAATCAGAGGTGATGCAGTTGAAAATCGTATTTTTCTTGAGTATTTGGTGTGGAAGGAGTCTATCATATTCTGATAATGAAATATAAGCTTTGGCACTTTGAAATACACTACTAATTATATATTTTATATACAAATATACTACAGCACTCTTTTGGTATAAAAATTCTGAAGTATTGGCACAACACTCCCTCTCACTGATTACAAATACCCATAGTTCTGTGCTACTGATAAGAGTATAAGTCTGGATACAGGAACAAATTAAAAAATTTGAGCTTTATTCATGGACGCTCTTTAACTACTATGGTCTTTAGCGTCCCATTCTATATTGGACGTGAAAGGTTGCAACTTTTGCTCAGAGGCCTCTATCAGGCTCGAGGTTCTTTTACGTGCTATAAATCTACAACTAGGGACCTTCAACTGTCCCATTTAACAAATACCTTTATCTAAACTTTGTAAATACAGTTTGAAAAGTCCAATCATGACATTATACAGCTGAATAATAAATAAATGTTGTATAAACTGAACAATAACTCTAAAAAGAACAAAATCCAAAATTAGGAGTAAGGTAGAGCAAGGCACACGTAGAAAACAGGGGCGTTGGACTCAAATCTATCCAAACAACTTGCATGCCAAACTGATTACAACTGAATAAAAATTACAAATCAAAACTTCATAAGCAATCCAAGATCTTAATGTGAAATAAATTCAAAATTACAAGTGGCTTTAGCTCAAAATGACATGAAAACTTACAGGCAAACATTTGCAGGTCATAGTTTTAAAGTCATTCATAATAATTCTTTAACATTGAAGGTCTGGACCTGTTCAATTTAACTATGAATCAGAAAGCAGAACTTGGGCTAACCAGAATCCACCTTGCTAAGTAAAATTATAAAAAGCTATTTAAAAGCAGGTTAAACATCATCTTATGGGCCTGTTAAAGAAAATGAAATACATTTAAAACCATTAAGTTCAACAAGCTCCACAAACAGAGTTGACCAAGATATTACAGAATTAAATTAAAATCAGACAAGGACCAGGCATATTGGAAAGACTTATCCAATGTTACTGTAGCATTGGTTGACACCAACTAGCTCTGACAATTCGGATAGCACCTTGGAAAGACAGACCAAGAAACTATAGCACTCGATGAAAAACAGCAAATGACAAACCAGCCCCCCAAGGGAAACTTGACTGAAACAGGAAAACTAGCCACAGAAAAAAAGGTCAATATTCGGGTTACATAGAGAAAGTACCTACAGCAATATTAAAAGCATGTGCCGAAAAATTAAAATGCACAGATCTCAGCTGTATGTCACAAATATGAGTGTTCAGGCTGTAAGTTTCAAACGAACATATAGTTAAACATAAAGCTTTACTGCTGCATAAAATTGATAAAAACGCACTAAGCATAAAGCAAATTATTAGCAAAACTGTATGTTATTTCAACTATCAGAAGTGGTGGAAAACGGGATCCTGATGGTTGGAATTTGAATAAATACTATAATGCATGCGGAAAACAAAACAGCCAGGATTTTTATTCATTCAGCTGGAACAATTTTTCCACTGCTGGGATCTGGGACAACCCTGATGTTTTGGGACATTGGTAAACTTGCATCAGGCTAACACTTTAGGAGCATCTTAAAATCTTCAGCATTATCCTTCTAAGATTGGTTATCTGCCTCTGTGGTCAAGTGGTCAGTGCTCTGACTTCCCCCTGTAGAGTCTGGAAGTATGAATGTGGGAGTGAATGTGAGTGTCTTTAATAGTTTAAAAAAAAGAAAAAAAAAAGATAAAGCCAGTGGTATGAAACCCTACAGTTCAGTGAGCAATAACACCATTAGTTGTTTAAATCAGAGCCTCAATAGGACCAAAAAGTTAAAGGAGGCTATACAAATAAAACAAAATAAAAATTGGTAATGTGTAATAGCATTTGTCTCTCATCTGGTCTTCAAACATGTAAAGAAATCTGAATATTAGGATGACTCCATTACTATAACTGCTTATTCATTTTTAACTTTTGATAACACATTAAACCTCTCTTAGGGCTTGTATTACAATCTCTGGTTAAAAGCTGAGGTTTCCCAATTTGTGATTATTGCTAACTGTTGGTTAATTGGAGTGCCCAATATTACGAATGCTGGATAACTGTAGGTTAGTTAACCTGGAGTTTCTCAACAATTTTGTATGGTTGGCAAGACTTTCATGTGCGATTTCACGCCACCTAGGTGGAAACTTGTTGTATTAGATCTTGTAAATAAACTTTCTGCTGTACTTTTCTTGAGCACATCTGATTTATGTGTGTAATAAAATATAAAATTTTTATTAAATTAGTGTGGTGGGCTTTCATGATTGATATAAATCGTTTCTGATAGCTTGATATTAGGCTGGATGCCTTTAGGAATGTAATAAAGCATGCTTGCTATTAATATTATGATTTTTATAGGCTAGGTAGCAGAACATTTCTAAGGGTTATACCATTAGTTTAGTTTGCAAAGAGTTTTGAATAGTTTGAGTGTGTTTTGGTATGTTTAAAAAAGAATGATTTACTGTTAATGTAGCTCTTAGAGGTAGTGTTAAATAGGACAGCTATACATGTAGTGCAGTTTGAAAAGGGGTTAAGGGTATTTCAAAGTATTAGGTTATATGGGGTTTCATTCTCAATATAGTTTATTTAGGTTAAAAAAAAATAGATTTTGCATATATAGAAATTTGTTGGTAGTGGAGAAGGCTGGAGTCTCTCTTGATTCCAACATATGCTGACACCTATTGTTGCTGTTAAAACATTCATAACAGAGTAAGGCACGAATGAAATGGTTTACCTGATCTACACTTTTCGTCAGAAATAATGAGATAGTGAAACCTCCTGGAAATAACTCCTGGTTAGCTGCTAACCAAAGGTCGTAATACAACATTTTGGACTGACTCCCAATTAATATTAAACAGAACCTTAACCAGAGATCGTAATTCAGACCCTTAGGCCTCCATGAGTTTCCATTAGTACATCAGCTATTTTGTCGAAGTTGTGTTTTATTTCCCCTGAATTAAGGGCATTTTGTGTGTTGTTATCCCAGTTGCACTTAGTTGAATTTATTTTATCTGTAAAACAATTTCCAATTCAAATATGCTCCTCCATTATCTGTTTAGGAATGAAATATCTACATCGCGTTTTTAACTTAATCCATCCATTATTTTTCCTAGGCAATAAGCTTCATAATTCCTCTTCACTGTTTTATTTTTACAGGGGCCCTACATTTGGTTTCAACAGCAGCTAATCATGCAAATGAGGCTATGAAAAAGATAGATAAGTTCAAGAAACTTCTAGAAGTGCAAGAGAAAATAAGTGGTGCAGTTGACCTCATAAGTCCTACACGGGAATTGCTGAAGGAGGGAAAAATAGTGAAGATTTCTGCTCGTAGTGGAGATCATCAAGAAAGATACCTGTTTCTGGTGAATATTTATATTTTCCAAATTGGCACTGTTTAATTTTCTTTCCCACTCTTTCACCCTCCCCTCTCTTCTCTACCTTCTTTCCTTTCTCTCCACCTCCTCACTCCAAGATAGAGGTCTTCCAAAGTCTCTTTGTTGCTCAATGAGTGAAAATTTCTGCTTCTTGCCCTATGAGGAGTAAAGTCTGAGGTCTAGAGGGTCTCAAATACTCTGACATTTTGTCAAGGACTGTACTTGGCATTTGCACAATAGATTCGGTATCTACAGTGGTCATAAGATCAAATGAAGACGGTGATGTGCAGTTCGCGAAGCTCAGTTATCACAAACTTCTTCATAGAAAAATTTGAACATGCAACATGAAAACAGAACGATCCAGCTTTGCAACAGTCTTCCTGCATTACATAAAAAGAGCATCTGACATATCAGCAAGCTTCTCCACTCTCAAAGAATACACACATCCTACTACAGACCTACATATAAAATTAAAGTAGTACTGAGATCAGCCAAAGCTAAATGGATCCCCTTGCATTTGCTGATATGTACAAACTACCTTGTAGCTCTAGCCAAGTACAGATTAGCACTACAGTGTACAGCAATACCACAAGACTAGCAGGAGCATGAACAGCGTAGTAATTTGGACAGACAGAAAAGTTCTTTGAGCTAGACACACTTTACTATTCAGACATGACATCAGTTATAAGAGCATTTAGATCCTATTCTCAATGTCATCTGTCCTACTCAATTACAGAGGGAAACAAAAGAAAACTGTGAACACAGTAGTAATTTTAGCTGTAAGGAAGGAACTTTCCACCTACAGAAGGCTTGGATTCTGGCTCTGCAGGAGAGTGTGGCAGCACAATACTGTAAGAACAAAGCCAATGGACAGGACTGCCAATCCAGCCAATGAGTCAATCAAATTGGCCCAAACGCTGCATATTCATTTGACCTGCAACCATTACCATCACTTGGTCTTACTTGAGAATGCCATTGCCCCGTTTTCTTTTTAACAAAAATTCTGCATATTTTTGTATCATTACAATATAACAATGGATTCTCCTAAGAACCATTTGTATTTTCATACACTAAAGTAGTCCTTCAGGTAGTAAAATTGATTTAATACCCTGTTATGCATTACTTCTACAGATCGAAAGTATCATTAATAAAACTAATGGCATATTACAATCATTAAATGCACTTTTAACTACACTTTATGAAGAATTTAAACTTTCCGGGGTGAAATGTGCATATATTTGCTATTGGTGGCTACACATCAGCTTCATTTCAATACTTATTGTGCATTCAGTAAGCCATCATAGCTGGCATTTTGTTTACGTAAATGGTTACTAGGTGTCACTAGATTCACAAAAGCATGTTTCGATGCTTCTGCTTTCATTTTGTCAGTTGCAGGTAGACAATAGCTCATAATACTTTTAAAATACCTGAAAATAATTGCACGCAGGAGAGTAAAGCCTTGCAGAGCATTTCAGAGATCCTCACAGAGTCAACCAACCAGTTGAAGCACTGTTGTTTAAAATATCTGTTTATTTAGCATCTGTTACCTTCTCTTTATTGATGGAAGTATGTTTGCATGTAGCTATGCTCTTAATACCTTCAATTCAGATTAAGAGGGTGTTCCTCCCCCTACCCAAGTAAACCTTCCTCCTGGGCTGCTTACTCTGTTCCTAGTACTTTTGACAATTCCTACACTATTTCACTCTCAAGTCTTTGAGATCGTCTTGAAGGTTTACTGGGGTACTTGAATCAGTTGAGAAGGTTTAATGCACATAATATGGGCATCTTACCATGATAGCTCAATAGTAAGAGCATCAGCATGGAGAGCGAAAGATCCATGATTTGACTCCCTGTTGTGGCATTCAGATTTTCAGGTTTGATTCAGTTTTCCAACTTAGTGCCCAAACATGGCTAATGTGAAAGAACAAGTATCAAAAATAATTCTTACTATTCCTCTCTCTTAAACACTTTCAGCTACAGAGGCCACTCCGATCAATCAACATTATGGCTGTCAAGATGGTTCTGTATTTACTTGGCTATAGGACCCCATCACCTATATAGTTAGAGATCTGCGTTTTTCGCCTTTGCGATAACACCAACTTTTTAAAAATATTCCCTAAAATGCTTGGGAAACTGTTACCTGTGCATAACGTCGTTAACAATTCGAAAATTAGACAGATGTATTTCGCGAAATAAAACAAAATGAGACAATAAAGCGAATATGTCAACTTTATCAATTTTATATGCACAATAATGCGAATTCACTGTGTTTGGCGACTGGTCACTTGGAAACACTGCATCACAGTCTTACAAGATCAACTTATTCTCCCATTCCATCACCTCCACTCATGTACGTGCGTCATTCTGCTCAAGAAGCTGATCAGTAATGGTCTTGCTAAGCATTGTTGTTTTCTCTCTGTGTACTTTTACCTTTAGTATTATGCCCAAGGTGGGCATTAATGCAAAGTAAAGGGTTCATGAATTTAAAAATGAAGGATTATATGCATCCGATTCAAAAACCATGTGTCAATACTGTAACTGCACGATATCTTGGGATAGAAAAGATACGTGTATCAAGCACATGTGAAGTGAGAAACACTGACTGAAGAGGTCATCTACAGCCAGTACTTCCTCTTGTCATAAGAGGCAACAGAGTATTGTACAGTGTAATTTTGCTGTAAACAAAAGAGTTATTGCAAGGGATACTTTTGCCAAGAGGACTTAACAGTGCTGACAAGATGGAATACTTGGTTCGAAGCCGTTTTCTACGTTGAGAAGCATCTTCGTGATATAATTGAGTTCGTGCAGTTAGAAGATCTGAACTAGGTCAGCAATGCTGGTATCGATTTCATGAACTCATTGACAAATGATGAAGTAAGTATAATTTCAGCAGAGGCAACATTCGTCAAGGAACATGCCAATGATTTAGTGGAATACATCACTGAACTAAAAGGATCTTCATACCCAACAAGTCGTACACTTTATGGAGAACTAAGGAAAATATTGAAAAATTTCGAAGTAGCAAAAGAAGGGAATTTTTATAGTGAAACAGAAGAGAAGCTAAATTGCATCAGAAGCGCAGATGTTCGAGGAGATGTTAGATCAGTTATGAAAAACACTGCAGCATTAGCATTTGCAAAATTGCAGTTACTGATGTTTGAAGACCCTGCTAATAAGTTGTATTCAGCACTTGAAGTGTTTAGTCTAGTATTCATCATTAACAGTAATGTCGATTCAGCACTAGTGAAAAAAGTGAAGTCTATTCCATTCTTTAAAAATGAGAATGATTCAGTGATCACAAAAGGCTACAGTGAACTTCAAGAGCAAACCAATCAAATTATGTTGTGAGATGGAAAAATAAATATTGTGAAAGTTCTGAGTAGTTTACTTGACAGTCATCCTGAGTTTAGTGGCAGAGCTCTCCAGTCAGTGTGGTATCCATGTGTTAATGTTGACTGTGAATGTTTCTTTTCTTGCTACTCAGGAGTTTTGAGTGACTTGCATTGCAACATCAAAGAAGAAAATGCAAACATTATGGCAATGTTCTCCTTTGACAGTTAGAAAACACAACATAATGTACTTTTCCTTAGTGGTATTATGCCTATTTCAGTGAGACTTAGCAGTCGGTCATTGTAGTATCAGTGATTAATGTTGACTGTGAAATTTTCTTTTCTTGCTACTCAGGAGTTTTGAGTGAATTGGGTTGCAACAGGAAAGCAGGATAATGTTTTCCTTTGCCAGTTAGAAAAAATAATATGTATTTATCTTTCATATTATGCATTCTTCAGTGATAATAGAATACTAAAAATGTGTGTTTTTAAGATAAAACTCCATATTGTTCTTCAATAATTTATTGAAAAAGTACCTTTAAAATCATAAAATATGATAATACAAATTAGTAAAAATAACGCGAAATTCTGAAAAAATAACATGAAATTCTCAAAAATACCCTGATTTCCACCAAAAAATAAAACAAAAAATGCAGTTCTATAGTACCCCTTTAATGTTTGTGAATCAAAATTAAAAATTCTAGGGAATTGACAGATTCCTTACATCAATCTAAATTGACAATGTTGCCTTATTAGCTTCTGTGACAAGCAAATGGCATGGTAAAAGCCAGTGACAATCAGTCTTTCAGGCTACGGCCAAATCACAGAAGAAGAGTAGTAAAACCAACCTCTTCTGGTTCGCACCCACTCATGCGGTTGCTTTGTTTGCACTTTCTTTATGCACCTAGTCTTTATCTTCGATGCATACTGAGAGTATGAAGACTTATAAAATGAATACCGGGAATCACAGGATGAGTTTTACAAATTATAAATTAAATGTTGTCAAGTTTTCAAATAAAAATGACATAAGAGCAGCATCTTGTGAATTCCACATACAACCTAAAGTGATTCAATATTGGCACAATCAGAAAGATCAACTAATTCTAGTTAGTATAGTATTTATTGTGCTAAGAGTTTTACAAATTTGATTGTCTACTGCACTTTGACCCTGGTCACTCATTCAGTAGACAATCACTACAGTTTATTTACATTTTACAATTTTTTGTCAATACATTATCTTGCTCTTTTTTTTTCAGTTTTTTTCATGTCCCATTTCCACTTGTTTTTCACTTTTCATTTATTGATTACTTAACCATCACACATTCACTATAGTTTTCCATTCAAAGTAAGATGCACTACCTCTTACTTTTCTCTTTCCACTGTCCAAAGCCATTTATTTTTTACTTTACACAAAAACTGTCCAATGCTTCTAGCGTTCTTACATATCATTTCAATCATAAGTGTATTTCTATCCCCCTTCAACCACTTCTTATTAAAAAATTCTTTTCTCCAATTTTCTGTTCCTTGGCACTTAAATACTATGTGTTCAATGTCTTCATTACCACCACATATCGGACAATGGTTCTGAGGAATACCCTGTCTTAGCCCTTTTAGCCTCCATGCTCTGGTTCTTAACCATGCAATAGATTCTCTCTCTTCTTTATTTACTATGTCTATATATTTTTCCCTACCCCATGTATTTTTCATTGGCCTATAATAAACTAATGAGCTCTTTTCGGCAATCTCACTGAACATGATTTGTATTTCTATATCTTCCAGTCTTTTCCTCGCCTTTTTCCAAAAAATTTTCACGTTATTTTCTCTCTTTCTCCATATATCTCCTAATCCATTTTTCTCCAAAATGTTCCGTAATTTACTTACCCATCCATCATTCATTAAGCTATTCTCTTGGTATTCAATACATTGTCTTAACACATTACTTTTTCCTAGATTTAAAGTTCTGAACCAAAATTTCAAAGCTCTTTCCATTATCTTCCCCTTAGTTGCCACCCTGCCCATCTGTAATTGTGCTACCTGTCTTACAATTGACTTCGGTAGCCCTAGTATTTCTCTACAAAACATCCTGTGCACCACATCTATACTTTCCCATCCTCTATCTAATCCCCATATTTCTATACCATACATCATTTTTGCCTCCACAACCATCTCATAAACTTTTTCCAGCCATTTAACATTTATATTAGGTACTTTATATTTGCAGCTTCTAATTGCTGCCATCGCCCCTTTACCTTTTGCCAATGCAAACTTCTTTTGTTTCTCCCATTTATTACCTCCATCTATTTTTACTCCTAAATAGATACAGTCACGCACTACCCTGTAGTCTTTATTCTCTCCCTTCCACTTTTCATATTTGCTTAATTTTCCCCCAATGCATTTGGTCCATGATGTTCAAATGCCTTTATTCCATCTTGAAAATGAGATTCTTCCAGGCCTGCAAAATACTCGTCAACTCTGGCTATGAGTTCTTCATTTGAAGAGAATCTCTGTCTACCAAGAAAATTTTTGAGCTTAGGGAAGAGATGGAAGTCTGTTGGAGCCATATCAGGTGAATAAGGTGGGTGTGGCAACAATTCATACCTTCATACCTCTGTTCATGAAATTTTTGCCATGGCAAGGACACACATGTGCGGACGCGCATTGTCTTGATGGAGGATGACCTTCTTCATTGCTAAACCTGGCCTTTTTTCGCATATTTTTTGCTGTAGTTGGTCCAGGAGGTTAGCATGCTATTCTCGCGTAATTGTTTGGCCATTGGGAAGATAATCTATCAACAGAATCCTTTTTGCATCCCAGAACACTGATGCCATGACCTTTCCGGCTGACGGTATTGTCTTTGCTTTTTTTCGTGGTGGAGAATCAGCATGTTTCCACTGCTTTGACAGTTGCTTTGTCTCTGGGGTATAGCAGTGGACCCATGTCTCATCTCTGGTCACATAGCGACGCAAAAAATCTTGTGGGATTTTCTGAAAACGGGCCAAACATTGTTCAGATGTTTGCACTCTGATGTGTTTTTGATTCTGTGTTAACAGTTGCGGCACCCACCTACAAGATAATTCTTTCATATCCAATTCCTCAGTCAAAATGTGATATGCCCTTTCAGATGATATCCCTAGAGCATCAGCAATTTCTCGCACTTTGAGTTGGTGATCCTCCAAAATCATATTGTGCACTTTTGCAATCATTTCTGGGGTGGTGACATGTCTTGGCCGACCACTACGTGGATCATCTTCCAAGCTCTCCCAACCAAATTTAAAATCATTGATCCACTTGGTAACAGTTGAATATGAAGGAGCAGAGTCTTCCAGTGTGTTCTGAAAATTGGCATGAATTTCATTTGCTTTCATACCTTTCTTTACGAAGTACTTTATCACTGTCGAATCTTAGTTTTTCCCATCTTCAAAAATCACTACACAGGAACAATAATAGAGGGGCATCAGCACCACAGCTGTATACCCAGAGCACTGATATACCACATGTTTACTCAAGGATGACTAATTATTATGTCACATCTGGATTGTGCAAGCAGTGACCTCTGTTGGTGATTCTGAGAACTTTTCGAACAACCCTTGTATGACTGCAGACGACAGGAAACTCCCACCATACTGTATTTTCAAGTGAAAAACTCTGCCTAAAGGAGACTTTCGGAAGGAATTCACATGTGTGTACAGGAAAAAGAGTGGATGCGGTTCTGGTGAATCACTGGTTAAGAACTGTGTGGGAACAACGTCCAGGAGCTCTCCTTAATTAAAACTCTGTGCTTGTACTTGATAGCTTTCATGGTCACTTAGTTGACGGTGTTAAAACACAATTGAATTTACCAAAATGTACCCAGCGATTATCCCAGGAAGACTTACATCCATTTTGTAGTCATTAGACAGCTCTATAAACAAGCCTTTTAAGGGTCACCTAAGACGTTTTTACATTAATTGGATGGTGGATCATGTGCATGAGATAACAAAAAGTTGGAAAATCAAGCGACCATTGCTATAATATATTTGCGAGTGAATTTTGCATACTTGGGGACTGATGACTCCTGAAATTGTTGAAAGGAGTTATAAAAAGACTGGAATAACATGTGCATTAGATGGCTCCAAAGACAATCTTCTGTGGAAAGAACGTGAAGAAAATGAAGAGACAGACTCTAGCAGTGTTGAGGATAGTCCTGTGATTCCACAACAATACTGTATTACTATTCTTCCGTTGCTTAAATATTTTTGTGAAGCATGAACATAATTACCTATACCAGTATTAAAACACAAGGATTTTCATGTTACAGGTAGCTGATTGTTATTCAGGTTTCAATCTGCATGTGTTCCTTGTTCTACAGGCCATGCCCATCCACCATATTATGCATCTTTGCTGAAGTTATCTCTGCACGGGATGTTAACAGATTTACTATTAGAGCAATGAACTGTTGATTGCATATGTAACTATTTTAATTAAATATCTCATAAATACCATTAAAATAAAACAGCTTAGTTTTTAATTTCTCCTCTAAAAAACTAATTGATTTTGCAAAGTTTGCATCTATAGGACCCTCACCCAATTTTGGATGTAAAAATGGAGAAAAAAGGGGGTCCTATAGCTAAGTAAATACAGTATTATACCACAGATTTGTTGGATGCTGGCTTTACAGGGAAGTGAGTCAAGTCCTGCTTAAATTTTCTGTGTGCTTTTCATTGTACTGCCAAACAGAGGTGATGAAACAGATGAGAAAACTAGTAAGTCAAACTGGATCTAAACAATATTTGCCTCCTGCGTGCAAGTTTTTGTTAATAGGTTAAATGTATACAAATGGAAACAATTGTAATGGAAGGCAGTTTCATAGTAATAAGTTTCTCTATTGCTGTACTTGGCAGCCACAAGAAACTTTTACGTAGCATGAAAAAAGTGGATGGCGTGAATTATAATTGTATGCATGTGTTTTAAATCGAGTTCCCAGACACACTTTATCAACTAGCATTCTACATAAACAGATGGAAAGAATTTAAAATAGCTTAAAAGGGTTCAATTTACACATGTTCCAAGAAAATCCCATGTATGTAAATCAGTCACATTTACTGTAGTTATTTTTAATTATAATAGCTCATGAACAACATCTCCAAGCTGTAACACTAGATACTCCCTTTTTCTAGTCACAGATGTTGCAGCTCAAAATGACAAACCAGATGGGATAATGACAGTGATCTCAAAATTCAAATAGTTTAATAAAATTACAGAAATTATAAATTCAGGGGCACAAGTCATGCATAGGATCAATTACTACATAAATAAAATTGAAAAGATGGGCAAGCATAAGTAGCTCATAGTGGCAGGAAAAAAAAAATATGTATTTGGAGAAATAATGAACAGAAGGTTCTTAGAAGTTCCTACTCAAATGCAGTCACTAGTACAAAATAATTGATAAAAAAGGATGTGGAAACAGCATTTTCTATTGTACATAGCTTTCATTGGTCTAGGGCCAGTCTAATGAGAATTATCTTGGCACCAGAAAGCACGCTGTTTGTCAGCAGAGTTGGATATTTGTAGCCCCTTAAATTCAAGTGCATAGATTTCTCATGCAGATTATAGCTACAATAACCACATACCGTCGTCATAGAAGATGTTGAAAATGTGTCCTTATGCCCCCACACATCTCTCACACCTTTTAAGAAAATTTTCATTAGCACTCATTAAATCTACATGGCCATGTAAATAAAAACATGCTTCATCCATTTAAAAAAAAAAAATTAAACATGGGCCAATAGTGATCATCATCCAACACTCAATTGCAGAATTTAACTAGACTCACATTGTCGCATAGTTGCAATTACTGAACTATAATTATCTTATAATGTTTTAATGTTAAAAGCTTAGTGGCATTCCAGGCCAAGGTTTGCGAAATTCCTGATTCCTACGCAAGCCTTTCCAGAGATCTCTTTGGACTACGTTCTAACTTTCCTCCACTGCCATAAAATTTTTCCTCTGTAAGAACACAGCAATTTACTTATGGTTTGTTATCAAGAATGGATCCCGTTTCCCTAAATCTATTAACAAGCTTATGAACCATACAATGTTCTTCAGTTCTCTCCTCTTTTCTGATCATTCGGGATACTTTCTGCATAGCAAAGATGAGTGTTTTGGATCATTATCCTGCTGCAGTGTGAAACCCTTGCCAATTAAATGCATTCCAGATGGTTTTGTGTGACATTGGACAGTGTTCTGATATTGCACTTTTTTCATTATTCCCTCTATTTTGTCAATGTCACTGTTTTATTGCCTCCAAAACAACCCCAGATCATCACTGAACACCTCCATGCTTCACTGTAGAGGTTATGCACTAATGTGTTATGTGTTCTCCTTTCATGTGTCGGACAAACCTGCAGGGGTTTGTGCCAAAGAATTCATATAAGATATCTAGAGGTATATTTGAATGGTTATAGGTACATTTCATGTTTCATGTTTTAATGCCTTGCAACAGAAGTGCATTTAAATTGAATTTTTCATTTCTAAAAGACCCTTTGACCTAAAATGTAATTTTTGAGGGGTTATTCTTTTTCATAATGATATTTTTCAGAGTTCAGTATTAATGTTATTACATAAATATGTATGAAGGCTTTCATTTGGTACTATTTTCAATTATTGATTGTCATTGATTTTAATTTCTTGAGTGTAAGAAATAAGGGCCGTTTAGAAATGAAAGCGAAACATTTGTATTTCTTGTGAACAATATCAGAGTTCATATAGAACAGGAAGGTTTTTGAACAGTAAAAGAATCAAAAATGAGAAAAAAATGCTTTATTTGAACACTTGTAAGGTTATTTTTGTAGTACAAAAAGAGACAACTGAAAGAATGAATTATTTCAGGGACATAACTGCTTATTCTGTATCCAACATTACTGAAGAGTGTGTAATATCTTCATAATAAGTGTTCCTGTGGAATATACTTCTTAATTTTCATTATGCCTTCAACGTTTTCTGGATTTATGATCATCATCTCAATATATGCTTCGCTTGTAAGAAGGCATATGCTATTAACAGTAGGTGGACTAAGATACATCCATCAATGAACTCTGTGAATTGTTCAGATTATGAAGGCTAGCACTATACACAAATTCTGAATAGATAGCTGGGACAAATGATAGCTTTGATTGGCAAGGTACTGCTACGACTCCGGCTTTCTTATAAAATTTGGGCCACCATAAGTTGAAGTCCAATACTTTGCTTGTATCCACCATGTGACAATAAATTTGTTATTTGTTGTGCAATGAACAATAAGTTCTACATAATTTTTCTGACATACACTCTATCCTTCTTAGAAATAGCCTTCTTAACCCAAAATCACCTCAGGGCAAATATGAATGTCCATAGACAGGAAATCTGTGAACATTTTGATCAAACACTTTTGTACCTGTTAATGAACAAAGAAAGCATATCATCAAATGATTCTTATTTTGTCTAGGACAAATCAGAGTAAAGATATAGCTCGCTCATGGTTTCTAACATACTCTTGAATACAGTGTCTAAGAAGGAAACAAATGTCATTGGTTCCTTTCTTGACTGCTCTCTCGTAATACATATAAAAAACAGATTTACGCATGTGTATAGTATGTATACAGAATATATAAACCCATAAGCTGACAAAAATAAAACAGTTCCTGAACAGAAATGTGTGGCAAGGGCAGATTCTGTATGAATTCGAAGGCGAGTGCAACTATACCATTATTTTCTCCTCCTGCTTTCTCAGAATCCTTAATTCTTGCATAGAATATGGATGCATGCCTGATATGGCAGCAGTAGCCTTTTTGGCAGCATCATTTAAAGTTGGACTGCGAATTTTAACCATTAGACTTTTGCATATATAGCATGAGTCTTTCTGTGGCCTTCCAAATGTCAAATTGAAGTTTTCATTTAAGCATTTCATATAAAATTTATATTTTGTCGACGTATTGGAGTATTTCTCTTTGTAGAGATCATACATGATTCATACATTCAATCTCGCATTGAGATGATATTCCCTATTAGTGTAATGGCCATTTACAGGGAAAGATTGAATGTGATCGTGAATTCTCATGCATTACTCAGGAGAAGTTGTCTTCTTCACATGTTTTCCTTGGCCATCTTTCAGTGATTTTGATAATAGCAATAAACTTTTAAGTCTACATACTCTTTTTTCTCCAACTCCTAGAAGACTCAAAAAGGCTTTTCTGTAAACCTCAACATTTTCTCCTTGTACTGGCACATGAAACTTAAAGGAACTGGTATAATTAGTACCTTCACTGTTGGCTGGACTTTGTGGTCACACTGGTGTAGCATGAATGAGGCTGTGAATAAATATCTCTTGTTGGTCTTCTGTATTGAAGGATGAAATTTGCTTAAGAGGATCATTTGAAATTCCTCAGGTATGCACCCAAAACATTTCTTGCTGCATCTGAATAAAATAAAAATAAACATATTAATGATTTTGTTATTTTATTTTTTTCTAGAAATACTGAAAACAGTATTGCTATTATGAACAATATTATTACAGTAAAATTTTATTGTCAATTATGCAATACAGTGCTATAAAACATAGCCTCAGAAAAAAGTTGAGCTTTAATCTTTACTTCATCTATTATTATTGACAAAGGAGTTAGGGATATGTTATATAAAATAGAAATAAATTATTGTAGTTACCTACAGTCGTCCCCAGTTCTTGCTGGTATCAATTTTCCTAAATATGTCACATGTTCAATGCCAATGAGTTTAGCTTTTTTGATTACATTCCTTTTACAAATGTCAGGACTTGTGGTTCTATTTTTAGATTTCATTGGTTCCTCTTCTATCTTCCCACAAATTTGACGGTTACTTTGTATTCCAATAACTTAATTAACTTAGGAAAGTCAAAAATACTATCTTAATTATCCACACAATACAGACTAAATCAGCTGTTGATAAAATCCAGTTAGTTTGGATTTATGCCACCAGATGGAATCATGCAGTCAACATGTTTCATTGCTATAAGGCCCTATATTCTGGAGATGGGGCACTTTAGACATGACTTCATAATTTAGTTGCCTATTATGGCTAAGCAAGTATGTTGGATGAAGGTCTTTTTAGCAGATGTGTCTTTGTACAAGGATAAAGAATCCACAATAAACTCATTTTTGCAAAAATATGAAGAAAGAGCCTTTTAGAAATGACTGATTCAATTGTATTGCAGCTTCTGCAATTCCTCAATTTTCTGTTACTGAAGAGCTAAAATGAGGTAAACCAGATGATTCAGGTGGTCATAATGGACATATGTGTGGAATTAAGAATAATCGCAAAATAATGTTTCATGATAACAGTCAGTTCTGAGGGAGCACAAAAAACAAAAGCTATCAGTTATTCATTATAAATAATTCAAATTTTCCTAAGGCATTTAATAAATGTTTTGGTAATCACAGTTTAATTATACTTTGATTACATAGTTTACATATTTAAATTAATTTGCAGGAGAAACAGATTCCAAAAAAAACTGACTGGCTTACTCTGTCCAACTAGTGTTTTAATATTCCTGAAGTTTGTAGCTAATATTTCCACATAGCATAGGTCAGTTTCTCCAGAAATTATAGGCCAGTCATATCAGCACAAGCTCTGTGCCTGATAAACAGATATACTTGTCGGCAATGACAATGTTCCTGATTGAAGAGCATGATAGCAGTGAATAAGTTGCACTGAAGCAAAGACCCCTCAGCTTTCACTCACAATGAGGACATAATGGGTTATATGAATAAAAATGAGTATATAGTATATGCTTCACTTTTTCAAGTATCTTTTTCAATCAGTTTGCTAAGGATAGGATAAAACCTTTCGAGTATCTACTTCATTTTGAGAACATACTCAGCATCCATCTCACAAGAGTATGTACTCATATTTGGTATGAATGAAAGCTAATATATTCTCAGTTTTACGAATTCATTCTCCTCTCATATTGAGCATGGTTAGATGAATATATGTTGATTTTTTTTTTTTGTGTGTGTACTTAAAACTAAATATGAAGAGAATGGCACGATTTACGAGCTGTATAGCACTCATTGAAAAGTTACAAACATAGCCATGGGCATTAAAGAAGTTTTAAAATCCTACTTTGTTTCAGAAAAACAAGCTAGAAGTAACATTGAAAGTCAGCTTTATTAATTAACCTTACTATGTAAAGTGTTAACTTCAAAATCCAGATACGTGCTCATAACTTTATAAGAAAACTGTTTCATAGTATACCTAAGTAGTGTAAATATCCTGGGATTCCAAAAACAGTTGGATGGCTGCATCCAGCACCTCACGAGTTGTGACTTTCCAATCCACAATTATTCCTTTCTGTTTGCTTATAACCATTTTATTTATTGGTTTTCTAACATTGTCATGAGCATTCAAAGAGTTTCGAAATCCTGTATTGCTTCTGAAAACATAACCTAGAAGTATCATTGAAAGTCAGATTTATTAATTAAGCTTACTATGTAAAATCCTAACCCCAAAATTCAGTTGCTAAGGAAGTTGGGTTACTTATAACAAAACTGTTTTGTAGAAAAATAGTGTAAACATCCCAGGATTCTAGAAACAGTCTGATTTGAATCTGTATCCGGTACCTTATAATTATGACTTTAGAATCTGTGAATATTTTCTTTTTGCCTGGTTTATTGATAATAGACTTTTACCTATTTCATTTTATTTATTGTTTTGCTAATTTAATTTACAGCTATGATTTTGTGTGTGTTGTCTCAATTAATTTTTCATTTCTTGAAGGATTTCATATTTCTCTAACATTTCTGCTGAAACTTGATATGCAACACTGGATAATTTCTGAGCAGTTCTCATGGGACAGAACCAAATGCAAGAAAATCTACACCTCTAATTCAGAATGCCAAACAACACAACACCACACAATCAATAAAGCTAATATATGGGAAAGAGTGTAGATAACATGAGTATATACTTACATTTAAGTGAACAAGATGGGTCATATGAATAAAAAGCAAGTACTTACTCAAAGTTTATACTCATGAGTATGAACACTTTCTGTTATTATATACTCAGCTCAATGAGAACATACTCCCTTTCATAAGAATAAAACCCCACTACCTCATAAGAGTATATATTCATCCCCCAGCCATCTTGTTCACTTAAATCTAAGTATATACTCATGTCATCTACACTCTTTGACCATATACTAGCTTTGTTGAGTGCGTGGTGTTGTGTTATTTGGCATTCTGAATTAGAGGAGTAGATTTTGTTGTATTTGGTTCTGTCCCATCTAAACTGCTGAGGAATTATCCTGTGTTTTATAACAAGTTTCAGAGGAAATGTTAGAGAAATATTAGGTCCTTTAAGAAATGAAAAATTAATTGAAGCAACACCACAAAATCATAGCTGTAAATGAAATTAGCAAAACAACAAATAAAATGAAATAGGCAAAATTCTATTATCAATAAATCAGGCAAAAAGAAAATATTCACGGATTCTTAAGTCATAATTATAAGGTTCCAGATGTAAATTCAAATCATACTTGTTTTTAGAATCTGGGATATTTACAGTATTTTTCTACAAAACAGTTTTGTTATAAGTAACCTAACTTTGAATTTTGGGGTTAGGATTTTACATAGTAAGCTTAATTAATACATCTGACTTTCAATAATACTTCTAAGTTATGTTTTCATGCAGCAATACAGGATTTTGAAACTCCTTGAATGTTCATGGAAAACTTAAAAAATCAATAAATAAAATGGTTATAAGCAAAATTAAAGCAATAATTGTGGATTGGAAGGTCATAACTCATGAGGTGATGGATGAACTCATCCAACTGTTTTTAGAATCCCAGGATATTTACACTGTTTAGTTATAGTATGAAACAGTTTTCTTATAAAGTTATGAGTAGGTATCTGGATTTTGAAGTTAACAATCTACATAGTAAGGTTAACTTTCAATGTTATTTATAGGTTATGTTTTTCTGAAACAATGCAGAATTCTGAAACTACTTTAATACATATAGCTATGTTTGTAACTTTTCCATGAGTACTACACAGCTCATAAACTGTGCCATTCTCTTCATATTTAGTTTTAAGTAAAAATAATCAATATATACTCAAAAGTGAGCATGCATCTAATCATGCTCGGCATGAGAGGAGACTGAACTCATAAAACTGAGAATATACTAGCTTTTATTTATTCCAAATAAGAGTACATACTTTTGTAAGATTGATGCCTGAGTATGTTCTACTTTGCTTCCATTACTTGAGCATGTTCTCAAAATGAAGTAGATACTCAGATGGTTTTATTCTTACCAAACCGAGTATTTACTTGAAAAAGTGAAGCATATATTATACACTCATTTTTATTCATATAACCCCATGAATGGTTGAGTACTTGATGAAATGGTGTACAACACAAGGGAAGCATCAGACACTTTTTGCCAAAATCTAATCTAACATTTCACTTACAGAAGTGTGTTGTCATAAAAAGGCTGCATGCAAAAATTAAGCTGCCAGTTTTAAACTGCACGATTCTTAAATCAAGTGCCAAACCATTGTTTAAACTTTTAGGGTAACAATACATGTACTAATTGACTGGGATGGCCTTGACCTCCTGCTTGAAGGTCACATTGGTAGCAAGAGAGTGGTATGAATTTTGTAACATTGCAGCTCTGCTACTTTTCCAAGCAAGGATATCCATATAAAGGTTAGGCTTTCACAGCATTGTCATGAAAAGTAGAAGTGCCAGGTCTTGTCCATAGTCTAGCAGATCTCGAAGATCCCAACATTTTGCCAAGTACAGTCCTTGGCAAAACATTGGAATCTTAGAAACCACTAGACCATGGCCAGCAAGCCCAGGTATCCCTTTCTTAGACCATGGCCAACAAACCCAGGCATCTCTTCTCTTCAAGGATGTCCATCATTGCAGGATTCTGGTTTCACTTTCAATATCTTGCAATTGAAACTAGTAACTAATATTTTTAATATGGCCTTCTTATCACATCTGGTGTGTCATAAAGGAACTTCAAGGTAGGTTGTGGCATGAAGGGTTTGATATTTTCTTTTCGGCCATGTAGCATTAACTTCTGGTGAAGATTCAGATTCTGGTAGCTATATGTTAGTGCTCTGTAATGCAGAAATATGATTTATAACATGACTTGTTAATTAAAATAAGGTGGTTGGTTTTTAATCGTGTTGCACTTTACCTTTGTTGTAATTTAAGCATCTGAGAAAATAGCATTGATTGTTTATGAATGCTCTTCCTTTTTCTGTCTTTCATTTCTTCCCAACTCTTGTGACATGTGCTCTTCACATATGGAACATTTCTTCTTTTAGTATAGAAAAGAATTTGAGCATAGATGTGAATGAGTTGTGCATGATGCATTTTTTGACATTTCACTTAACACTACTTTTACAGTTCAGTGATTTGCTCCTGTTGTGCTCTCCTCGATTACTTCCAAATCGAGTGGGAATTGGTGGAATTACTGGGCCAGCATATAGACTAAGAGCAAAATTTTTCATGGAAAGCATTCAAGTGCTTGAGGGTGATAACCTAGAGACTGCAAACACATTTTACATCCAAGATGATCACAAAACTGTGGAGCTGTACACACAGTAAGTTTGGTTTTAACTGATTATTATCTCTCTTAGGGATACATATTACAGTTCGTGGTGTTGCCTGTCTTAGGGTAAAAGAAATATACATCTATCTTTGATCAAAGCTGGGTTGTAATTTTAATCTGAAAGCATTGCTTGATTCTGTTCAGGAGAATGAGAAGATGGGGGAAAGAAAGAGTGAAGAACACAGAACAATTGTTGTGATTCCAAGATACAAATGACATACATGAAACTGTTTGAAGCTTATCATATAAGTTGAAAGTACAAAGCCTTCGTTTGGACATGTGGTCAGCCTAACAGGAATTTTCTTGGCACCATGAAGCACTTTTTTGCCAGAGGAGTTGGATATTCATAGCCCTTTAAATTCAAGTACTTAGGTTTCTCATGCAATTTATGACAATAACTACATGCCTTTGTGTTAGATGATGATGGAAATTATGTCCTTGTGCAGCCCGCACATCTCACACACCTTTTTATGAAAATCTGCATTAACACTGATTAATTCTTCATGGATAAGTAAATAAAACTGCACTATATCTGTTAAAAAACTTAAAACACAGGTCGCTAGAGCAATCATTAAGATTGTCCAACATCCAGTTACAGAAATTAACACTACTCACAGTATCACATGGTTGCAATTCCTGAACTACAGTTATCTTATAGGGTTTTAGCTTTAAAAGTTTAGTGGCATTCCAAGCAGAAATTTACAAAATTCCTGATTCCTGTGCAAGCTTTCTTTCTCTGATGTCAAGTTTTTCCTCTGTAAGAACATGATGATTACTTTCAGTTTATTATCAAGAAAGATCCCATTTCTCTAAATCTATTCACAAGATTACGAACTGTTTCTCTGTGAGGCACATGAACAGCAGGAAATCTCTATAAATTGCTGTCTAACTTCTCTACAAGAGTTTGTCGTCGCATAGGAATCATACATGAAGATTCTGTGTGCTAAAGTATACAGACCTTTTGGCATTGTAACAGCACTAACACACTATAACACTGAAACATGTGGTCAACTCAGACTTCACATCAACTGATTAGCAGGAACATGGCGAGGAGGGAAAGTGGGAGAACAGAACTGTTTAGAAACAGCTCAGTGCAGGGCAAGCTGTTCTCCATAATGCGACCACACATCCAAACAAAGGCTCTGTAGTAACCTCTCAGTAAAGCACGTGGAATTGGAACATAATAAGCATAACTATCATGTATCAGTATTAAGTTTTATATTAGCAAATGAAAGGAAAGCAATAGTGCAAGAAATGAATTGGCTACATCGCCCAAGTATCCCACAAAATATAGCCATCACCTTTGTGTTGCTTTAGTGGTCTATGCCATCTTTTTCCATTATGCAGGTTTTTTAGACAATGCATAATGTTTGCAAAATCTTAAACCAAATAATTTTGCATTTCATAGTTTTCTTTTTCATGTATGTGTTTTTGTTTTCTTCTTTCAATCTCCTCTTCTCTCTACAATGTGTGATTAATGTTCCGTGTAGCAAATAACAGCATAATTGCTTTAGAAAATGAGGGTACTTCATTTGTATGATCCATCTCAAGCTGGGTACTGGAATATGGTAGTAGTGATAACTAGAACCCAGATTTTTATGTAATATTAACTTCCATATATATAAAAAATCCTTCAGATTTACAATAAATATTATGTAATATCAGAATGAATTGATAGTATTGAAATCTAAGATGTTCAAAAATCTGTAATGCACTGATTTTAAAATTTTGTTCCATACATAGAGAAATGCAATTTCTTTTAGAAAGTAATACAGAATAAAAAATGTTGAACTTATTACTTAAATGGCAACCAGTTTGAATGTGCAAAAAAACATAAATACTATTTTGCCTTTTTCTAAGTCATGGTTAATGTTCTAAACTCCCAGAAGAGATGAAAACAAAGGGCTCGGATTTTGCAGTTGGCAACATTTCACCTGTTTCTGGATATAGTAAATAAAAATTTTAATTCCAGGCAGTTTCATGTAAAACCTGTAAGAACCTAAGAAGTATGTATTATTGGGCAAAATAAGTAACACACACAACAAAAAAACTTGAGTATAAGGGCCCTATTATCATAAATAATAAACATTTGTTTTTATTTTTAAATAGTTGTACTTCGATTTTTTAACTCAAAAGTTATTACTACTTCACAATTAGTTCATCGTTGGTGTACTATACAATTCTACTAGTATTTATCAATTTTAACAAGTGGATTTTGCTGGAGTAACAAGAAATATTTTCCCTGCAACAGCTCTTATGTAAACAGATAAGAATCTTGGTTATAATTATAGTTCAACATCCATTTTGATAAGGTCAGCTAGTTATTGTTACAAATCTAACCTTAAAATAAGGCTAAGATGGACTAGGTTGAATCAAAGAGAAAGTGCAGTAGTTTTTAGTAATTGTTGCTTTAATAGCTTTACCAACATATTTGAGAGGCTGTGAAGAGCATTGAGTTAATGCGGCAAAATAATAATGTTGTAGTAATTTTTGGAAAGAATTAAAAAGCAGTATTATGCTGTTGCTCACTGTGCCATATCTGTTTGAATAACATTAAACGTCAGTAATTCCAATATGAAAAAATCATTAATTACATTAAAATCTGCCATAATACAAGCCTTGTTTTCAATTTTTGTTCTAATAAACATTATAGGAAGAGGGTTACTTTATACTGAACAAGCTCCTAAGTACGTTAAAATTATTTTCAAATTTCATACTCAAAGTTGTACTTAAGTAGCAGTTTATCCAGTGGATCAGCTTCAACCCTTTGAAATTGCATCCTATCCCTTAACCAGAAGTTCCAAAGGATCTTTCTGAATTGGAAAGGTAGAATCAGATGACTGAAAAATTCAGTGCCATAGCCAGGTTTTGAACCATGGATCTCCTGGTCTTCATCCAGTAGCTCTGTGGTTAGAGCAACCAGACGGAGACCGGGAGATCCATGGTTCAAATCCCGGCTATGGCAATGAATTTTTCAGTCGTCTGATTCTACCTTTCGAACTCTGTCCAACACACAGCTTGTGTGGAAGAACAATTAATTCTATCTTTCTGAAGTTTAGTTTAAAGTTAAAGGAAAGTGAGACTGTGGTTGACAAGGTCAAGATAATGGAGTATTTGGGGATGTGAGTGCCAGGGAAAGCTAGAATATGTGGAAGAAATTTGTCCCAACACTGCTTCATCCACCACATCCCAATTTTGGCTGCTGACATCAAACATGGATTGCCATGGTGGAAGCCCTGTGGTCAAGTCACTCAGGATTATACATATAGATGTTAACTGTTTATTCCTGAATCACTTTCTTTCTTCTTGTGGACTTTCATTTCAGCTATTACCCCTTTACTACTTTTGTATTATGTTCCTCCTTTTTTTTTCTTTTTTTCCTTCTTTTTTGGTAGCATAACAATAGACTTGCTTTTTCTTCATGTGCTTGATGCAACTTTATTCTCTTACTGATTGCATGTCGTCGTAGTTTCTTCTTACTTAATGGAAACTAATTAGCAGCATTTAATAATTATGAGCATTTGGTAGCATATGGTTATTAAATGTATGAGGTCATTATAATAAGTTATTCTGTGGCGGAAAAAATTTAATTTTAATTTTGTACTTATAAAAATGCATAACAACATTAAATACCAAATATTTATAAACATAGAATTAATATTACTTGCCTCTATTAAACAGACAGAAATTTATGGCATAGTTGATATTTTTAACAAATTATTACACCTCCTTAGAATTGCACTTTATCTCATCATTTCTCATTTGTGGTTGATGTTTGTGCATTTCTTAAAATATTTCTGTTGGTTGTGATCTAAAGAAGATAGTGCAACTTCAGCATATGTCATGTGCATAAACTATAGTTAAGTTTTATGTATGTACTTTTACCTCTGCATGCTACTCGAGTGCATTTGGAATTTAAAAGTTTTGCAGAAAGTGTGATTGTGAATGATGTAAGCTTTCTTTTAAAACAATGTGCTACATTGATAGCATTCTTTTGAAGGCTAATGCTTCTCTTAGTATCACAAAAGATACTTTGTTCCAGAATGAATAATGTGATTTTTATATCTTTGATAGTAAGTTGCCATTAGACTGAATTTGAGTATCTACATGGTGACCAAATTCAGAAAATCAAATATGGGACATTTCCTACGCTCGAAAAGTCTTCATTTTTGCTTTTAAAAATTGGCTTGGCTAATTAATCATCATTGAGCAATATATAAGGGAGCAGGACTATAAGATTAAGTAATGATTGAGGATGTGAAAACACATAGATATATTGATCCTTATAATTATTTTTCTTGACAATGATTAAGGTTGTAATGCATAAATTAGTATTGCGACATAAAGAGAACTTTACTTTGACATCATTGTTGCAACAGCTTTTAAGGTTAAAGTGGGAATGGGATATTTATCAGTGAAATAAAGGAATATGATAATGTCTAGAACTCTGTAGCATGACTGTGTCTTTAAAATGTGTAGTTGGTGAATGTAGTTTGTTCTGTAGTGTTTAGATGTGACTCAAGGTTTGCATGTATGCAAGTGTAATGTTGCAGTAGTGGCAGCACAAAGTTCCGGCGGCAGTATTCTAGGTCTGTTCTAAAGTATTCTGTTCAAGAATATGTTTTTTTTAATTACAGATACAGTGTTAACAGTTGCTGACTTTAATCTGAAGTAGAAGCATAACTTATTATCAAGAGTCATAGATATTTATATGATAACGTCTACAGAAGCTGGAACAAAAAACATGTCCCAAAATCTCTTTCTGGGAACTCCACACCTGAGGGTAAAAACTGGGACAATTCCGCATTTCTGGGGTATTTGGTTATCCTAACTTTTTGTCAAGTCAGCAGTGCATATAATTCTGTGCTTTTGTTTGTGCAGCTTCAATATTCAATAATTTATAAGCGTTTCATCTGCTCTGACAGTTCACTATGTATGATTATACCTCTTGATGTGCATTGCATTAAGCCAAGCACCATATTGACCTGAATACAACACAATGTGTTTTACCTTAGGAGTACTTAAAAACCAAAACATATTAATTTTTCAGCCTAATATACGAGGTAGAACTCTTTTGAATATCTAAATGTGCCATCCTCTTACTTTACACACTTGTACAGCATCACAGTTGAGCTCAAGGCCATCTAAACTGAAGTTTCATGAAGTCAGCCAAATATTTTTCATACAGACTTAGGGAAGTAGTGGCCTGTCCTGCTCTTCCTAAAGTCTCCAACAGTGGGCAGGAGGAAGAAAAGCAGCAAAATGTTGAATTATGTGCCACATTGGTTTGAAGAACATGCCATGTCATATAGCCTTTTATTAGTATTAATTTTTGTAATTGTAAACATACTGCATGAATGTTAGAAAAAATATTTAAAATAAGATAAAAAAGAAATTTTCATTGTAACTAAATCTAATTCATTCCAAAAATTGTTAATGTTATACTCTAAAGGTTTTACTCACCACATTTTAATGCAGAATTTGTTTTTTAGGATGTTGCTTCCATCATCAGCTGCTAATTGATGGTTGAAAGTCTGAATCTCTTGCGGTTTTACGGAGTTCATCTGGGGACAGATAGAAGTTTGTTGGATAGATTTACTTCCATTTGAATTTCAAAGCTGTTGACAGACTTTTTAATTCTTTGATAAAAATATTTTTCCACCTGTCTGATTTATTTGCATTTCTTGGAATTTATAACAGTTGAATATTGTTGATTTGTCTGCTTGCTTTTGTTTGACTTCTCTAAACTGTGCTTTCAGAGTTATCCCTACATTCCTTTTCATTGTCACCTTTTAGAATTTGTTGCATTCAGAAAAGCTGATATGGTATACTCCCTGCTCTTCTTTTGCCTGTGTTTTGTTTAATTTGTTTGATTTTGTCAGATTTTTTGTACTGAATGTATTTTGAGGTGCAAATATTATTGTGTTTGCTGAAGATTATTTGAAAGTGATCCATTGTTTTTGGATGATATATGAATTTTTTATTTTATGCTCCATGCCTTTGTTTTCATTTGCTAAGTGTGGTAATTTCTTTCAAGTATTGTGTATATTTTATTTCTTAATCTGTTTTGTTACCATCTCTCATTTAAAGACATATTTTGCTATTTTCATTCTTTTACTGTATTGCTGTATTCTGTCTTTATGATAAATTCACCAGTTTGTGTGTTAAGCTATTAACTGTGACAAGTTTATTGCCTTGGGTGGAAACTCTAATCCTGCATGTCTTAGCCTTTCTAAAGATTCCAAACTAAGTCTTTCATTTTCAAACCCATAGGGGAAAATAAAAATGCTACCATTTTTATATTTGAAAGTAATAAAAAATAGGGATAAGGGTACATATGGAAGAGAATCCTTATGCTCATGTAACTTTTTCAGCCTAAAGCAACATAAGCATGATGTGATAAACAGGCCATTGCACAGACTGGTGAATTTAACATTAGGATATAATATAATAAGGAATACAATGAAATACAATAACTTTAATAGAGATGGAAAACAAATATATATATATATAAGAAACTGAATAGACGAACACTTGAAAGAGATTACCACACTTAGCAAGTGATAAAAAAGGCATCGTGCATAAAAAATTCATGTATTGCCCAAAGGCGCACTTTTTTTTTTTTTTTTCCAAGAAACATAACATTGGCACCTCAAAATAAATTCATCCTAAGAAATCTGAGAAAATTAAACAAAATACAGCCAGGAAAATAACTGTGAGTTTACCATATCAGCTGTTAAGAATGCCTCAAGATTTACATGTGGAAGACAAAAAGGAATGTAGAGGTAACACTGAGAGAACAGTTTAGAAACATCAGATAAAAGTGAACAGATGAATCAGCTGTTAAAGACTCCATGAAATGCAAATAGGCTGGCTGTGTAGGAAAAGATTTTCATCAAGAAATCTGAAAAACAAGTCCAAAGTGGCTCATGATGTAGACCATATTCTACAAAATGTAGTAAACATTAAAATGTGGGTGAAATCTAGTGTAACTGGATCAGTTTACCATTGAGCTAAAATATTTACTATTGTTTTTATTTCAGAGGTTATCTATTTATCCCAAATATAATATGCCTAAATATATGAGGTATTCTTAAAAACAACCTTTTTCAAGTTTTCCTCAAATAACCTTAAAAAAATGTAAAGTCTTAATAGAAGGCTTTCTTATGATTAGGTCAGGATGATAATACAAGTTAGGATTAATTTATGAAATTGCAAAATTATGGTGAAAAATGTAGTACTAGTCATGAAGTATATTTCTGTGAGTAAATGGCAGAAAAGATGAAAACATATTCTGCTAGTATCAAAATTTGATATATTGCAGTCAGTGATAGTGATAAAAATTGCCATGAAACATTGTATAGAAAATTTATTACATAGGTAAAACAGGTGCAATTAATTAGTGAATAAAATGATAGTAACTCTGACAAGCAAGCTGTATGCCTCTATCATGTTGAATTAAACTAAGATATCATAGAGATCAAACATTTTCACTTCCACACACCTTTTCACACGCCAATAGACTTAACTATATTAGGAATTGTGGACCTCAAGTAATAAAAATGTGTGATGTGGATACTGTAAGTAGTTGAAATAAGGTGGTTTCAGATAAGCAAAGTGAATGGTTATAACTTATAAGTAAGACATTTTAAAATAAATAAATCATTTTACTGTAGTATAGACATGGATATTTTTATGACTAAAATATGCCTCAAGAATGATTTCTTTTATTCATAGCAACAAGGAGAAGACACATTATGCAAAGTTGGACATAAAAGGGTATTTGCAGTTTCACGTTATAAGCTGATTGTGGTAAGAGCAGTGAAATATTTTGAGTGAGAATTCCCATTTTTGACCAATTTTTACAAAGATTGTTGCTAGTAACTGCATCACATTGAAGTTTGGTGATGATGTGGAAAGCAGTAATACCATAAGGCATAATCATGATATAGGCATTTGGAAAGCTGCTTTATGAGGAGCACCAGTAAAGTGAGTTTCCAATATTGTTAACTTTGTTGCATAATGAAGTGCAGGATATTTATATCTAAAAGTTTAGTTTACATCAGAAAATTTATTGCAGCAGGTAGAACTCTATACACTTGAAAATGATAAAGCAGAAAATATTGATGGTAAAAGAAACTACTTTGGAACAATCACCATTAAGAAGTTGCAATGCTCTTGTGGAGAAATTAAATTAATGGCCTCCAAAATGAGCAGTGCTTTTACATCACCATTGAAAACAAATGAACTAATATATTTTAGATAAAATGGACATGGACACATTTATTAATATTTAAATGTGATTGTTTCAAAGGTGATATGAAAGTTGGGAAAGAGATTGCCCCCACCCCTAACCTCCCTTTCTTTGTTCTCCTTTAAAGCTGTTTATAGACTGCCAAAAATCTTCAGAGTAGACAGCATATTTAGTTGCAAATGAAGATCAATTCTCTTATCAGAAAGAAAGTGGCACTACTTTGGAATATTTGGAAAATCCATGAAAATACCTCATTCTGAACTCACATAATAGCTAGGGCTCAAATCCAGAACTAGTGTTTGGTAAGACACACCTATTGAATGGGATAGCTGTTCGATTAATGGCAATTGTTTGAAAGAGTTGTTGTTTATGTTTGTCTGCTTTTCCTCATCCTGGATCACTTTCAGTTGTATTATAATTACCTCTTAGTGAGCTTGGCATAATCATGGAGTATTTAATTAAATGATGTTGAAACAAAGCTGCATGGAAGAGGTAGCATTTAATATCGTGGCAGATGATATGGTGATGGATTGGTGAAAATAATATGTTTAGTATAGTTTTGCAAACACTCCTGTATTCTGCTGAAATGTTCAGCTAAAATCATGTCACCCATTCTGATTTCATCCAGGAGCACAAACTTCCTATATTTCAGAAAATGGCTCCATCTTGCTATCTGTTGCCTAAAGTTTTGCAGTAATGTCTATATGCATATACTGAAAGCAGTCATTCATTACTTCTGGTTCCAGTTAGAATTTCTCTGCAGCTTATGTGATTATGTCTTGCTGTAGATATTCAGAACATTCTTGTTAATCCTAAGCCTGGCATTATAAGTGAAGGTAACTTGCATAATGAATTTTGTTGCTTGAAAGTCGTAAACAAAGGCTCAAAGTGCAGTTTGTGCTGATACTGTGGAAAACTAGGAATCTCATTAATGCAAGAAAACTTTAAGTTCAGAAAATGAAGAAAAATTCTTGATATTTAATTTGGGGGTGGTAACAGAGTTCCCTTAATTACAAACAGTCTTGACGAATCCTTAACATAAGCCGTATAGTATAGATTTAATATGAGTTGCAAATCGTTACCATTAATTTTGGTTACACAGATAAAGTTTATGTGCTCCAAATAAATAATAAAGATTTCAAATAGAAATTTATAATCGTAACCTATGCTACACTAATATGGTTTAGTAACATTATTTAAGGGAAAAGGCAAGATTAATGTAAATTGCTGTGAGTGTCATGTCAAAGTTTCGTACATCTTGATACAAAAAGTTTGCAACCAAAGGTCAGCAAACATTCTGTCTTTTGGTTTTAATGGGAATACTTCTGAAAATTTAACACACAAATATGGAATCTAATCATCCTTTCTAAAGTCTTTTATATCCTACTAAATACCACGATATTTCAATAGTATGGGTAGAATTGATGAACAGCCAAAAGTTAGGCACATGATGCAGGAGGAAGTTTAGCAAATCAAATAACTCAGACATATTAACTGCTATTTCATTGCATTGAACTTCTGCTTCTTTGTGCTGAGCACATGCTTTGGGAAACTTTGCTTTATATGAATGTGAAAGTTTCTCCGTTAAGATCAGAAATTCTCCATCATTAAATAATTAGCTAGTTATACAGAGTCTTTATTTGGACACTTGGCCATATTACAGGGAAATGCTTTCCCTGCACTGCATTATTTCTAACCATTTGTTTCCTCTTCATTTCTGGCTAATCATTTGATGCAAAGTCTGTGCTGTACAGAGATGATACATTGTGAGACCACAGGTTTCAGTGTGATAGTGTGTCAGTAGTGTTATAATACCAAAAGGTCTGTATACTTATGACACAGAATCCTCATGTATGATTCCTATGTGACAACAAACTCTTGTAAAGAGGCGAGTTGGCGGTTTATGGACAGATTCCCTGCTTGAATATTTTTATTATTATATATAATTTATTTTAATTCATTACAACTAATGAAATTAACTATACTTTTTACAGACCTAGCCGTGTCTGGGTGTGTTTTCAATATAGAGTCAACTGAAAAATTCAAAGTCACAGGCAGGATTTGAACACAGTTCTCCCGCTCTCTGTGCGGATACTCTAACCATTGAGTTACTGTAACAACATGCTGGTTGGATATTGAATTCCCCAATTGACTCAAGTTGTTTGCCAGGTAGACTATTAAGGCATCTCACTAGAGATGACAACTTCATTGGTGACTTGCAAATCGCAAGCACTTTATTACTGGGTACACGTGTTTCTTTCTTTTGTTTGAATATTTTTATTATCATATATAATTAATTTTAATTCATTACAACTAATGAAATTAATTATACTTTTTACAGACCTAACCTGGTCTGGGCATGTTTTAATATAGAGTCAACTGAAAAATGCAATGCCACAGCCAGGATTTGAACACAGTTAGAGCAACCGCATGGAGAGTTGATTTTGGTAGGAAGTAATCATTATAAGATGTTGAATTTGTATGGGATTGTTTTTACCCATCCCTGTTTTGTAGTTCTGTGTTGTTTAAGGAGAATGTTTTTGAATTAGTTTCTTGTTTAATTGCATCCCACATCAAAGGCATAGTTGGTTTTGGTGGTTGGAACCTCCTGTTTTTTGCTAAAATAAATGTAAAAATTATTAGCAAAAATTGCTCCGTTAGAATAATATCTTTCTAGGTTGACAGGAATGAGATACTTCCTATCACTGGTAGTGCTGTATGTATGCCGCATTTTTTAGACAATATCGCCAAAAGTGGCCACAACAGAAACTTTACTTTAGATGGTGTGGGTACAAACATGTTAAAATATTGGGAACATATTTTCGTTCCGGTGCTAAATTTGAGTGGTTTCCAAATGACTGCAATATCTCCCATTTTAGAACATAACTAGAAACCTTATTTTGTAGTGAAATAAAATGGCCTGCAGCGGTAAAATAAAATACTTCACACTGGTCATTAATTCTCATGTCACAACACATTTGCCACTTAGAATACACAAAACATCCTATCCTAATTTTAATTCCAATTGCTGCACCTTCATCTGTGAATATAGAATCAATTTATTTAAATATTTCAACTCAGGAGTAATTCATATTTATCATTTGAATTGATACAAATTGTTTAAAAAATGTATCCCTATACACTGGATCCCTATACATCCCCTTTAATATTTTTCTGGCTATTTTTCCCACATTACCTTATGGTTATTTTCAGAATTACTTTTTTTTAATGTTGTGTAACCTTTTGGCTGCCTGGATAATGTTTTGTAACTATTATATATTCTGGGTTCCTGAGTTCAAATTTTGTTTTTAATTTGATGACTTAAAAATCTAAGGTTTTGCAAGGGATCACTGTGTGTCTTTATCCAGTTATGCTTTTTTGCTTTCTTTCTTCCCCCCCTACTTTGATTTAAACTGTTAGAAAGGCTTGATTATTGTAGTGCCTAAATGTATTGCTCATTCCCTCTTTTGTTTCCTCCAGGTAAGTTACTTTCCATGATTCTTTCCTAGTGGACACAAAAAGTGTTTTAGATTTTATTGAATTTACACTTTTATATATCCTGTCATGGTCATTCTTGTTCTTTCCATGTTGCAAGTTTAGTGTAATTGTTTCAGCAAGGTGATTGGATATTTCAGTTTTAAATACATCAACATCATAGTTAATTAGATCTCTGCTAATGGCTATTTGATCTATTAAGCTTTCAGAATGAATAAAGACTCTTGTTGATACTTCTATCATTGGCTTGAGACCTTAAGCATTCAATGGAATTCACTAGAAATCAAACTTTGTCCCCAGCAATACTACATAATCTTAACTTTTTGTTAATGATTAAATATGAACTAAAATTTGAAATGGAATGTTTGTCACTTATGTATATAAAAATAATTTTGTTCTAGTTTTATGAAGTTTGTACCAAAGTGTTCTTCATTACTGAGAGTGTGAAAGGCTAAGAGAGATAGCTTTCAGAGAATTTATAGCTGGAGTTATATCCACCATTTTTCATTTTTTCCATTAATTAGTTCAAAATTTGACAGTTTGAACTCAGTGACCTCTTTTAATTTCTTTACCACATACATAGAAGCAATTGTATTTCACCAAAAATTTGATGCAGACATTTCACTGGAAATAAATGTTTTGAGGCCCCTGAATCTGAACAAAAGCATTTTTAGAAAAAATGTGCATGTGCATGCTTATGAGAGTGGCATAAGCCATTTCCAAGATATCTATTATTAATGGTTTGAATTGTTCAATACTTTGTCATTCTTTTAAAGTCCTATCAATTTTCAGTTGTTTCTCACAATTGCATGGAAAGAGTATGGAATTTTAAGGTCCACATATGGCGTCTACTTCTTAAACTTTTGACTATCACTTTTCTATTTTCATCCATAATGAATTGTGTAATGTAGCTATTTCTGCAAATGTTTATTTTGATTAAAATGAAGTAGATAGAAAAATAAGCTTTTGTAAGAAAAGTTTGTATGGCCACTAATAAACAATAGAGGGTAGAGAAAGTCATGTAAATGTAGCACATCAGATTTTTTTTTATTAACCAGTCCTCAGTCATGTGGGTTTTAACCTATGTTTAGCAGCACTTCACACCCAGTAATTTATTTTTTTATACTTTGCATGTTTTGGTGGAATATGTACATTTGTATTGCATTTTGGATGAATACCCTTGCAGTACTTTAATTTGACTTTGCATCTGTTTGTTCTAGAACAACTATTCTTTTACCTTTAGTAAGTTTACTACCTCATGAACATTAATACTTGGATCATTGAATGGGGCTTGACTTCATTAGAGTGCCAAGTTAAGCCTGTTCCCCTTCTATTAAATATGCCCATCTCTTTCTAAATCTTTATCACTAATCCAAGAATCGCCATCAGTAAAAGTATATCTATTTAGTCTACGTACCTATCCAGATAGTCATTTTCTGTTTGCTATATTGCTGGTCTTCATCCTGCACCATAGTACTCCATTTATACACAGCAGGCCAGGGCCGTATTTAGAGGGGGGTTTCTAGGGCTCAACCCCCCCCCCCCGAAACTTCTGACAGTTTTATTTATTTAAATTCATAGCAAACCAATATGGGAAAATGTCATTAGATAACAGTAAGTCTATTGCTAGCAGCACATTTACAAGAAAAAGGGAAACTTAATATCGTCACCTTACGTAGGTAAGGTGACCATACATCCCGGTTTTTGAAGCAGTCTCCTTGTTTTGTGCTGTAAGGTGGAATATCTTCATTCTGGTGAGTTTTTCTTGTCTATATAATGTCTCCAAGCAATTTTCTTATCCATGTAACGTCTATAACTACGGAGTAGGTACATGGTAACTGTGTGGGATACTGTTAAGTTTAGATCTACTTGTGGGTATGGGCATGCAGCATGTCATAAGGAAACAACTTCTTTCTTCGTTCATTTCTTCTAAGATTTTGGCCTAAGTTGAATCCCCAGTATCAGCATGAGGATACTTCCCCTGCTAAATTGTAGTATTTCTAAAGATACAATGAGTTTGTGAAACAAAAAGGTAGTGAAGAACAAATAGAAATGCACTAAGATTAAAATCAATTAATAATAATAATAATAATATCTTTGTACATACCTGTATCCTTTGCATTCATTTATTCTGAATAAAAATATCAACTGGCACATTCCAGGTACAAATTAGCTGGAGTAGCAATACTGTGTATGAAAGAAATAATAAACCTTGGCACTGTAGCTGAATACAGTTTCCAGTTTTCATCTTTATCTGCTTTTTCTATCGCTTATAGTATCTGCAGAGCTCACTTATCATTTTGGTGTAATTCTAGGGCCTTAATACAGACACAAAATTGCCTCTCTTAGAACTCTTTAACGGATGATTGGCCTGTATAATAATGCTCTGCAAATCTAGCAGAGCTCACTGTTCAAAAAACGCTCACTGTTGTACGTCATACAATCAACCAGAAAGTAGTAATGTGCTAAGGGAATTTCCCCAATTATAGATGTCCAGTTTCCATTAGCTTCTAAGCCTGTAAAATTCTGACACCTAGAATGTTCAAACAGCTTCAGATGTTACCCCTCTCACCAAGCCAGCCAACTGCCACAGTAGTGGTTCTGACAATGTGGTGTCATCCGGTTACAGTATCAACTTCAATGCATCATAATGATGTAGCTCAAAGCCTTAACAAAAGAGGGCTTTGGTATCGCTACCACCATTACACAATGCAGAACTTTGAAAATTTTTATTCATGTGCTTTTGGTTATGCAGACTTTCAAAACTTCCTATGAAAACAAAAATTGCATCAAGAAATGAGAATTCCATACCAAAAATATAAGTTTAATTTAAAAATGAAGTTTTGCATTATTGTGTGACCATAAAGTGATACAATTTTGAACTTGGAGGAAAGATCTAGTGTATTTGAAATGTGTAACATATTATTCATAGGGCTAAGATGAAAATATTTTTAATGTTCACATAATTTCAGTAGTGAAAATCTAGTTTAAAAAAGAACAAATATTTCTGAAAAGTAAATCAACAAATCATATTATCATAATTTTCCTTGATTTCTTTCAGAACACTGGAGGAAAAAACTGCATGGTTGGATGTACTTTGTGTTGCAATTGAAGAACTTTATAAACGGAAGTCATCCTTCAAAATAGGTGCAGAGGTTTCAGCACCCTTAAATAATGAATTGGGCAAGAAGCATCCTCAGTATATAAAAATTGAGAGTGTACATAAGTGTATGGACTGTGGGGCAGGATTTGGTGTTATGAGACGGAAACACCACTGCCGAGCCTGTGGATTAGTGAGTATTAAAAATTGTATCTTACACCATTCCCTTTTGATAAGGATAACTGTTAAGACCTACTCTTGAACACAGTGTATCACCCATAATACTGTAATTACCTCCTGTGAACATTTAGTTGTACCTAAGAATTAGTTAATATACTAGTCAGCCATGGTAAGAGTGTGTTCGGTAGAAAGAGGAGCTAAATAGTTACAGAACAAGTGAGCAGGGCAGCAGAAGGGCAGTCAGGTAAAGAAAACAATTGCAGTTTCGAGTTGCATTTACTATTAAGGCTGAGGCGGGCAAATGTAGTACTGTTTTCATTGTGCAACTGTACATTCCCCTATCTTCTTGCCCCCACTCCCCTCTGACCCCTAGCCTTGATGATGTTAGGCATTGTCAACAAAAACAGTGGCACCCACCTCCAAGCGCACTGATATCATGGCTGACTAGTACAACTCTTCCCGGTGTTTATTTTGATTTCAAGCTTCTGCAGGCAAGCATTTGAAAGTAATGACATAATTTCTAGGAAGTAACATTTAATCATGAGTTTGGATTGAATATAAACCAAAATTTTCCTTTAGTACCACAAGCAGTGAGCACACCAATTTGTGGCCTTGAATGGATAGAAGTATGGATGTCTGGAGTCTGTTCTTCATCTGGCCACATACAGAAATTTGTGCGTCATTGGTAGCACAGTGGTTGAGCAAGGGATAAGCTTATCCATTGTGCAAATCTATTTCATAAAGAAACATACTAAAGCATCTCAAATTTTGTGAAGGGCTCAGGCATAGGATTAGCAACAAACACTTTTGGAAATCCAGGTTTATGAGCAGCATAAAGGATTTTTAGTGAAATGAGAGGTTTTGGAAAATGAGCCACACCAATGATGACCACAAACTAGCTTTATGTAAAAAAATACTGGAGCTGTTTCAAGGTCAATGGTTAATTTCCTTAATAAGTCAAAGGCAATAAATGGTGCCTACTACTGCTGGCTTCTGGACAAGGTTTATTGCAGCAGGTGATGCTTGCCATCAATCTAGGATTTGATTCTTCTCTGTAACAGTACAGCACATACAATGTATTAATAGATGTTGCTGGTGGGACATCAGCAGTCATTATGTACCATAGATATGCATTGTATTCCATTTATTAAAATAATTTGCTCAGCAATCCCCTTTTCAAACTTTGCAATTAACCTAATCATTATTGTAGGCAGCAAGCTCTATTAAAATGAATATGTTATGAGACCTATAGAAAAGTAACTTTTAATTCACGCATTCAAACAATTATATGCTCCTTTGCCTAGAACTACAAAAGAGACAGTATAAACAATGGTAGTGGCTCACTTTGATTACTGTAGTTTAACAAATCTAAGATCTAATTTGTCAAGTAAATTGCAGTATGCTCATAAAATGTGCACACGTCACATCTGCAATGTATATCAGTATGATCCAATAACTGGTGTTCTGATGAATTGTCATGATTCTAATTGAAACATTGTTTCTTAGACTTCTCACTTTCAAAACTTATCTTCATTACACAATCTCACATACTCAAAAATCATTATATACTTTCAATACCACTCCACTGCATCTCTATACTCATCTTTCAGACCCAAGATTGCTCATCTGTAGGATTCATTGCCACAGGATATCAGTGGCTTCCAAACTTTTAAGTGCAAACTGTAAAATGTTACACTAAAAATATTGTTTTTCAAAACATATTTAAAACAGTCACATTAACATAGCTATTTGGTAAATTTATTTCTGTTTTTAATAATAGTTTTCTTTTTGCTTTGTGTATTTCTATCCACATATCCATAGCTAACTTATATTTGAATAAACATCAGCAGTATTATATTTGCATACTGTTATTGTATTCAGAATTTTTCTGTGTGGTGGAGCAGAAGAGAAGGTCAGTGGGCTTTAACTCTGCCACAATAAATAAGTAACCAAATAAACAGGTTAATTGAAAAGGCATCTGTTGTTAGCTTTTGCATGATACCTCAAATTGCAATCTGGCACAAAACACACCAGCATGTTTACTATTTTTTTTTCCATGTATATACTACAGTGCTTTTCCTTCACACTGTGGCCACCACATGACTGCTCACGTGCCGGCCGCCGCAGCTTGGACTCCCACTCAAACAGTTTATACAGGGTGAGCCAAAAATCTATGAACCAGCTGCACAGTGTTTTTCCTGTCCACATCCTCAGTGCTCGCTGCCGTCCGCCACTGTCATAGAAAGGCGCGGATGAAACTATACAACATTTTTAAAACTACTTTTAAAGGCTTTACTTACCAACTTTATGAAAGGAAATGCTGAAACTGGCCACCGCCATTGTCCATACATTTTTGGCACCTCTTTAGGAGAATATCCATCACTCGCCGTAGTTCACATTGAGAAATGCTGGCAATTTCCTGGCGGATATATTGTTTTGATTCTTCCAGAGTGTGTGGGTTTGTCTTGTATACTTTGTTTTAAGTTACCCCAGAGATAGACATCGCAGGGGATTAGGCCAGGGAACCAAGGGGGCCACAAATCTGTACTAATAATTCTGTCCTCAAACACACTTTCTATTTTCTCATCTAAATATTGGCCAAATCATGCTCCCTGGCTGTTAATTCTCTAAAAAAAAGGTGGGGGCAAAATTGTATCCACATATGTACGGGCTTCAATTGTAGACTCAAAAAAAATTGGCGAGTGATGGATAGTGTCCTAAAGAGGTGCCAAAAATGTATGGACAACGACGGTGGTCAGTTTCAGCATCTCCTTTCATAAAGTTGGTAAGTAAAGCCTTTAAAAGTAGTTTTAAAAATGTTGTATAGCTTCATCCGTGCCTTTCTATGATAGCGGCAGACGGCAACGAGCTCCAAGGATGCGGACAGGAAAAACACTGCACAGGCGATTCGTAGCTTTTTGGCTCTTCCTATAATATCCCTGCAACTGCCTCATGCTCTCTTAGTTACAGTTACAATTACAATGATAATAAGCACATTCCTTATCATAAGAGATGTTGGAAATGTTGTCCTCTACCCACACATTTCTGGCATCTTCTCAGAAAATTTTCATTTACACGCGAGAGTTCAATAACAGAAATTGAGTAAATTTTTCACCTGATATTTTCATTTAGTTTCTCCAATCTATGGGGTTTGTTGCATACACCTTATTTTTCATGTGATCTTCAGTCAGGTAAATTTCTGTAATTGGATTTAGCGAAATGATTGAGTAATTGAATCATGCTTAATATTCTTCTCTAACGAAGCATGGTTCCATTTTCATGGCTATGTTTCATTGCAAAATAACAGATATTGGAGTACAAAGAAACCTGATTCCTTTGCATGGACAAGAGATTCCTTTGCATGACATGAAATTTGGTGTGCAGTAAATGCATACAGAATAATAGGAGCTATGTTTTTTTTGGGGGGAAAAAAAACCAACAAATGCAGAGAGGCACAGGAATGAACCTACACCATTTTTGGAACAGCTGACCAACATTGAATGTCAGTCTGGATTTTTTTAACAAGGCTTGGCTACTGCGCATTCAGCTGATGAATCATTAAATTTAATTCATAAATTTTTTTAAGATAGGGTAATAAGTAAATAATTATGGCCCTCACAATCCATTTATTTAACTGTGTGTGATTTTTATCTATGGGGGCACTTGAAAAATAAGAACTAAAAGCAAAAAACAAAACAGGCAAGAAATTCACTTAATTTTGGATATTGCACTCTCTATTATGAACGAACATTTTTGAAAAGATTCCAGAAATATGCAGATAGAGGACAACATTTCCAACATCTCTTATGATAAGGTATGTGCTTATCATTGTAATTGTAGCTGTAAATATGAGAACATGAGGCAGTTGCGAGGATATTATAGCTGCTTTGGAAGAAGTCCCAGCTGTGGCAGCCGGTGCATGAGCTGCATATGGTGGGGAAAGCACTGTAGAAGCTAGACTGCTTTGTTTTTCTTAGGGCATTTATGCATTATAAGCTACTAAAAGTAGCAGCAAACTTTTAGATTACATATTTTATAAACTTTTCATTGTCTTTGCAACGTATGCATAACTGCTCCAATACACCACTAGTGCAGTTGTGTAAGTTTGTATTACATTTGAGCAAAACATTTACAGACTGTTAGATTCTCATTAAATCACTAGCATGTGAATTGCTAGCGTAATAAAGCACTACAGTTAGCCACATCTTACAGCTGCATATTATTGTCATACTACAAGTTTGGCAGTCTACAAACAATAATGTGTACACAAGTCAACATGTTCCTCTTACACTCTGGATCCTCTTTAGTTGCTGGCATTTCAAGTAGTAAATTGTTTGCTGGCTGTTGTATAACAGAGCAAATTTGGACAGCTGTGATTGCACCTGTGTGATATACCCTTTACTGAAAGGGATTAAAGTTTTGGTACCCAATAAACGTTGTTGACAAAATACTAAATATCTTGAGATGAATGATTTGCTAACATTGAATTAAATGCTATAAATAAACTTTTATTCATTTTGTTTCATTTTACAGCAAAATTTATATATTCCGTTTAGCATATAAAGAAATAATCTGTAGGGATTATCTAAACCTGTGATTACTGTTAATCATTTTTACAGGTGGTGTGTGGCAAATGCTCAAACCAGAAGTATCCTTTGCCATGTGAAGATGACAAAGTGTCAAGGGTATGCAGACAATGCTACCAGACTCTTGCACAGCAGACATCTATCTGCAGTCCAGAGAAAAGCTGTGCATCTTATGCCACAACAGATTCTGATGCTGATGCCAAAGAAAATACTAACCTTAGTTGTAGCAGAGGAAAGGGTTTACTAGAGGTTGGTTCACAAATATCTAAAATATAGACATGCTTTTATGTTATATAGAATAGATTATGTTGCTACATCTTCTTTGAAAGCTTCACTGAAATTTGTACTTTACTAAAAATGCATTTTGTTAACAGATGTCCAAATGACAAAACTGAAATCTGCTTTGTGATGTTACCTTAACTTTCAAAAATAGTCTCTTATTTATATTTATCCAAGGAGGCTTCAGCATATTATAATGAGGTTGATTCTCTTTCGAATGCTTTCCAGTTGTAAGTAAAATAAAAGAAGTTTCACAGTTTGTCAATAATTACAGAAAATCCATGACTCTAGGTAGTTGTAACACTTTATTTTTGGAATATTTACACTTATTTTATGCTAATTGCTTGCAATTGTAATTTTTTTGTCACACATAGTTAAGAAAATAGCACCACCGTATGGTGCCATATCAGTTATTCTCTCATCCCAGCTAAATACAATTGTTTACAGACAGTGTAAGCAGAACTATGTCAGTGTTATGAAGGTGATTTGGATCTGTGCATTGGAACTCAAAAATGTCACAGTTTGAGCAATGAGCAAATATAAAGTTCTGTCAAAAATTAGGTAAATCCATTAGTGAAACGTTTCAGGTGATGAAGCTTTGGGCCGCACTGCTGTGTTTAAGCAACACCAATGTTTTTTGTAGGGCAGAGACAGTTTGGGGGATGATGAGCAGGGCCTGGATTTTAATGACATGTCATCTTTTAACTAGTACACCATGAACATGAACATTTCTCACTAGTGCAGATATTCTGATCATGACTCCTAGATTTAAAAAAATCGTAGTAAGTTACATAAAATTATTTTCTCTTTTTTTGTCATTTTGTGTGTTTCTTGCATTATATAGAGTTTTTCTGCATTTATTTACATTGAATGTTATCGGAGCTCTAAATAAGCATAAATACTTAAAATCAACCAGATTATTCGCAATTCACAGCCTCACTGAGAATTCAAGTACAGTAACTTTGTCAACCCCTTACCCATTTTTTGCCATGTTCCAGAATGAAGATGAGGGTTGTAATTGTCACTAAAGCTGGTAATCTTATGCAGCAGCGTGAAAACCCTCTATTACCTATCCTAATGAAAGGACCAGCAAGAGAAGACTGCTGTTCTCACTGTTTGTCAGTGACTGAATAGTGAGGCAATTGCAGTTTTATTTTTAGCCCACTTTCATAGAATTGAACTGATTCATTCATACAAGTGACGTCACTGACCAGCCAAGTGGTAGATTGTCCACTGCAGTCTGTGTCAGTCTGGTCAGTTCATCAGGTGTAAATATACATAAATTTGTGTTATACTTTGGTAATTCTATTTACCGTAATTTTCGTTTTGAGTGTATTTAGGATGCCTAAGTTATAGCCATCTAAATCTGTTCACCTTAAACAAATTGTTTCTGAATTTGGTGATATTTTCTGTACTGATGGCCAAATTCTTTTTTGCAAAATGTGTGAGGTGAAGGTGGCAGCAGATAAAAGATTTACTGTACAGCAACATATCAGCTGTGACAAGCAAGTACATGCAGTTCAAAATCATAGTAAAAAGAAAACATCCCAACTGTTGCTCACACAAAAAGCCTCAACAAGTGAAGAGGAAGACAAATCCTCAGCATTTTGTATAGACTTGTGCGAAGGTCTTGTTTCTGCAAACATTTCTAGTGGAAGCTGACCAAGTCTAAGCAGAGAGATTACTTGGAGAAGTATACAGGCCGTAATATTCTAGATGAACTACTCTGAAAAGCTATATACCCCACTGGTATAACAACGTAATAAGAATATAAGAATGAGTCTGTGGAAAGAAACTTTTTGTCTCCATCGATGAATCCAGTGATGTGGAGGACCACTACATTGCCAACATAATTGTGGGTACACTAGAGATTGATAAACCTGGAGAAATATTCTTACTTACGACAGAAGTCTTAGAATCTGTTAACCACTCAACAATATGTTGTCTCTTCGACAACTCAATTTACGCTTCTTCTGGGCCTGAGGACATAAGACACAATAATGTTTTGCTCTTTGTGACCGATGTGGCGCCTTACATAGTAAAAGCTGCCAATGCAATCAAAGCATTTTATCCCAAAAAAATACATGCTCGCGCTTTTCACAGAGTGGCCAAAGATGTCAGAGCAAATTTCCCTGAAGTTGACAAACTGGTGTTGTACGCCAAGAAGATATTTGTTAAAAGCTCCATCATGCCAACTTTTCAAATCCCAAGCTCCTGATATTCCATTGTCGCCACAGCCCATCATCTCCTGGTGGAGTACATGGATTGATTACTGTGTACTATTGGGACCATTTCCAAACAGTGAAGCATGTAGTCAATTCCCTCGAAGCACAAGAAGCCAAGGCTATTCAAACTGCCCAAGAACTGTTTTCAAAGAGTGAAATCATGGGGAAATTAACATAAGGCAAATTTTGTCTTATCTAAAACTATTGCGCATCTTCAAGAATAGGGTATGGCACTGCAAAATATGATCAAGTCACAACAAGTGCAAATGCATTAAAAACGTTTGCAGTGATATTGGTGTGTTGGTATCAGACAAACTGAAATGCGTTATTGACAAAACATTGGGCTATAACGTTTTGTGCTCCATCTCTCGGGTCTTGATGAGGGAAGATTTTAGCCTGTCTGGCGTTGAAGAGGAACTTGCATCCAGTGATTTTGTGCACTTTAAGTATGCTCCCATCGCTTCTGCAGATATTGACAGGACTTTTTCAATGTACAAGAGCATACTGGCAGACAGTCAACGTTTGTTTTCCTTTGAGAATCTGCGGAAGGACTCCATCATCTACTGTAATCTGTGTGAATCTCGAAGTTCATAAGGTCTCCTTTTATCACAAAACATAAAGGAGATCTTATGAAATTTGAGATTCCCGCTGCAGATGACATCATCCAGTTAACAGAGAAGATAGATGGCAGCACCCCTACTGATAGAACCCGACGCAGCACGAGGGCATCAGTTGACCAAGAAACTGATGCTAGGGAGGATACTCCCAGAAACAGTCTTTTTTAAACTGTGATTTGTAAGTGGAGAATTGAATGTGTTTTGAAATTTCAGCTCAGTTTTTAAACATTTCAGTATGATTATGCTCCACTGTATGAAGTACTACTTAATTATTATTTATATTATATTTCTGCAAAGATTACCTCAATTTCTTTAAATTTATTTTATGTTTTAACACTCACTGTTACCTCTTCATTGGCACAAAGAACTTGTACCATATAGGATATATGAAATGAAATGATAATTAGGAAAGGAAATTTGGGAAGGAAGCAATCCAGGCCTAAGTTTAGGGTACCTCCCTGGCGTTTGCCAGTTAGGAATGATGAAAAACTGGCAGGATTTCAACCACAGACCTCACATTTATAAGTCCATGACCTAACAATCTTGGCTGTGTGTTGGTGCTGCATGCGATGTGTCTCACATCATTACTCTTGTCATATATTTTTATATAAAGCATACTTAACTCTATGAACAGTTGAAAAGAAATTGAAAGGATTGCTTTCCACATCCTTTTCATAAAACCAATATATTTTTAAATTATTGCCCATTGAAGTTCCCACAGATTTGTAATTTTTGCATTGTGCACTGCCTCTGACCATGACACAGGTCATGTTGCTCCATCACAACACACTTAAGGAGTTACAGTGGATAACAGCACTCTTGCACTTTGCACAGAATTGAAACCAAGAAACAAGAAGCAACTTTAGGTCGTTGCCTTTTTTTAATAATAAAGAATGATGCTACTAATTTGTTTCTCTCTTGCCTCTTCCAGGTACCTGCTAATGCATCCTGTGTTTTAAGTGGATATTTGCAGCTTAAATGCAGCAAAACATGGGTCCGGCGATGGTTTGCACTACACCCAGATTTTGTATTGTACTCTTTTCGAACAGATGCAGATGAGCGTGCTATGACAGCTACACCCTTACCTGGCTATGCAATTGATAAGGTAAATTTAAGTAATATATATATATGTTTTGTTTTTTTTTAAAGAAAGCTTAATAAATTACGAGAATAAAAGCAGACATCAGATAAGGCTGGTTCACAACAACCAAGAACAGTAACCAGAACGAGAATGGCAAAGTTGAAATACATGTATTTTAATGATTAGCATTCACAATTGACGGGAAACTTTCCTGGGCCCCAGGAGCAGGAAAGAAGGCTTGGTTAAGTTTTAACTTTCTTGTTCTCATTCGTGGACATGGCATATTGTGCATATTAGACTCTTGACTGTAGAAATTATTCTAGGTGGCCATGACATTAAACAGCCGCTAGAGCTCACTAGTCATAAGCTGAAAACATGAAACTTGACGAAATCTTGCACATGTGCATCCTAACCTCAGATCCTGTCATCTGCATGTCCATTGCCATTGAGTGTTGGTTCTTCTATTGAAAGGGCATCTGTAGTTTGTTTATATGCAACTGAAAACTGACTATTGCCCCAAATACAATAGCAAAAACCGGGAGAAATTAACAAAGAACAATAAGCAACCCTAATGTATGCCATTAAATAAAGGAATGAAAGCTTAATACGCCTAGAGGAATCAGAAATGTAATGAATCTGCATGTAGATAATGTTTACTCTATCACATTTTAATGTTGGCTAATCCACATTATGTTGGTTGAATTGGAAATAGGTGAAAAAATATCATTTGTCAGTTAAAAACAAATGAAATCCCAATGCGTGAATTCGACTTTCCACTTTATGATTGGTATGCATTCTCATTCTTGTTACCGGCCTATTGTGAACCAAAATCTTGTATGCTGCATTGCTTTCTGTTCTCGTTTCCATTTTGGTTACCATTCTCGGGCTATTATGAACCAGCATATAGGATTATGCATACATAAGCAGTAACTATATCCTGCTTCAAATTGCAGTGTTTCATCTAGAAAGTTTTACTGGGGGGGGGGGGGGGGGGAGGGCAGGGGGGATTGCGATAATTTGTAATTCTTGAGTGGGTAAATTGGTTTTGAGTTGCATTCGGTAGGCATGGGGCTCACTTGATGAAATAAGGTATACTTACTATGTTCAAATTTTTACAACCATTGTTTATTATAAAGGTGTTCGTCCCATAATAAATGCAGTTTTTAAATTGAGTGCCTTTGTTGGTTTGTTAGGTTATTGCAATTAAAGATTATAATTTTTTTATTATTATTATTATTATTATTATTATTATTATTATTATTATTATTATTATTATTATTATTATTATTATTATTATTATTATTATTGGCTAAAATGGAGAGATACATGAAGGATTAATGCATCCAGGTTCTGAAATGGCATTTTTAAGTTCACTGAGTGTTATGCAGAGACCATTCGAAGATGGTGTAATATTTGGAAGATGAAGTGTGCCTAACATATCAACAGTGCAGAGATTGGTAAGGAACTTTGAAGATACAGATTCAACAGAGAATATCAAATCACCTGGAAGTAGAATATGTACAGATTGGCTTTCATAAGAAAATAATCTTCAGTGATAAGGCACGCTTTCAGCTTAATGATTATGTGAATAAACAAAATTGCTGGATTTGGGGCTTGGAGAATCGTTGCATGATGCATGAGAAGTCGCTGTATCCAGAACAAGCCTCTGGTGTGGATTATGGACAGTAGTCTGACTATCAATATGATTTTTTTGAAGACGAAACTGGAAAAGCAGTGACAATAGAGTAAAGGCATGCCAATGAAGCCACAAAGGACATTTGCCTGAGGAATTTTACATGTTTACAGTGCCATTTAAACAACCTGAGACTCCTGACAGTTCACTCAAAGCAGAGAAGTGGGAGAGCTGGGTTGCCATGCTGTATTAGAGCATCTGTCAGCTGTTTAGGAGTGTGCCAAATAGCAAATACCTCACAGGGATTTACCATTTATTAAGTCCGATGCAGTTAGAGCTAGGATCATAAACTAAATTGCAGCTTGTTAAGCACCTAAAGCAGCTTAAGACTCCAATATCTTTATTTTATTCTTAGCATTTTGCATTTAAAATACGGAGCTTCAAGTTTTTAACACATTTGATGGCTCTGTCATGCCTAATTTATGCAGCAAGCATATAGATCTGCAGCATGCGAAATATGTAGAAAATAACTAACTTTCGTAATCTGTAATAGGATCAATTTAACTCAAATAACTTTCTAGTTATAGTGAATTACCAATAGTACAATAATTAAATTGCTCACATTCATGGTGATGACAGGGCCACTCCAAGAGACAACTTAGTTTTTCTTTGTCAGCAGAAGAGGAAGAAGACAAACCACTGATGTACATGGTCATTTATCTTGGCTCATCTAAATTTCTTTTTTCCCATGTTGTTTAAGTCTCTTGCTATGTGATACCACAGCTGCCCAATTGTCTGACATCTCTTGCTCTATTGCTTTCATTGTTAGCTGCTCCATCTTGGTCATGGTGAACCTTTTATTGCTTTTAACTGCATAATCTTATATGTAGGGACCCCAGATTGTCGGTAAATAAAATAATGTAATATTGGTGTAAAAATATTATAGTGAGCGGTGTTTTGGGCGGTAAATAAAACTGCTTAACGGTGTTATCTCGTGCAAAAAAAAGGGAAAAAACAAAAACACAGTTTAAACTATTTTACTGTGGAACAAAGGGCACCTTACATGTAACTTAAAAAAGAGGAGCATGAAAATATTTACATAGTATACATTTCGACTGATTTACTTTGTTAGAGACAAAGCCACCATAAGTTCGGTGTTCTCTGGCTTAAGATTTGTTCTTAAGTTTGTCATGATGTTCCCATATGCAGAGAAAAGTCTTTCACTGTCCACATTGGACATGGGTACCCACAATAGTTTCATACACTTCTCACTGAAACACAAGTGATCACATTGAAGTCCAGAAAGTAAATCCAGTATGTTCACTTCAGCAGCATCATCTAATTTCTCACACACTATGTTCTTCAGAGCAGCATATCCCTCCTCGAATGTCTTCTCTGGCAAGTCTCGCAGAAAAGGTAACATTCTTCTTGCTTTTTCTATAGTTATATCAGTAGATGCCTCATTTGATACCATTTTTCTAACATCAAACAATTTACCTGCAGAATGAATATCATCATCAGCTGGATCAGCTGACATTAAGGAATTCAGCTTGGTAACTGACTTTATGCCCAATTGCTTGAACTGACTGATAACATAAGACTTCTTGAGGGTTGGCAGTCTCTGAAGAAGACTTGAAATTTCGGGTTATTTTGCACATTTTTTTTCATAACGGTGTTATTTCGCGTTTTCGCGATATAGAACTAATGTCGCGTTATTTTGCGACTCAGAATGGATATATATGTGGAATTTAAAAATAATTGATTAAAAGTTTTCCTTATTGTTAATTTTTGGCCAATTTCGCGAATTAACTACTCGCGAAAAGTCGGGGTCCCTACTTATACGTATTATAACATACATTGCAGGTCTTCCTTGTTTGTGTAGTGGTTGAAACATTGTAAGACAATATTACAATTACTGCAATACCTGGCTTTTACACGACACTACTCTTAACTTATTGTATGTTAAGGGCTATTAATAATTGTACACTGCTATTCTCTCCAAACATATGACCACTGAACAACAGAGTAAATAACAAAAATAAAGGGAATACAAATGAACACCAGTAAGTAAGTACTCATAAAGCACATACTACAATATAGATAACATGGCAACATGTTACCCCTCAAGTCCAGCTTGTGGGCAAAGGGAAAGGAGGGTGGTGGCACCTTACTGGTTAGAACAACAGCAGAGGGTCATTGTCATTGAAGCATACCCCTCCAAGAAATCTCAGAAGTGTCATGTTTAAATTCTACTATAATGCCATTGTTTGTGCTTCATATTGACTTAACATTAGCCCTTTTCAAATAAATTATCTATGTATGTGTATGTTTTATTAACACAAAAATTGCATTCTTTATGGGAAACCCTATAATTTTAAGTTGTTCAGTAATTGAATAAAATGTGTAATAAAAAAATTGAATACTTGCAAGTGTATAGTAAAGCTAGAAAATAGTGAGAAAAAGTTATAGTTATGTCATAATATTCAGTGGATGAATGAAGATTAAAACTATTTCACTAATTAAATTATTACAACCAGTGTTTATTATTTATAGTATTGAAGACCATTAAATTGAAAGAAAGGTTATTATGTTTTATCCCTTAGACGATGTGATTTCCGGATGTATATGCCCTTCTCTGAATGAGACATAATTATTAACTAAATTAAAGCATATCTTTCTTTTTAGAGCTTTTGATTCACCAATGTGCCCACACAAGTGTTAGGCTCAGTTTGTATTACCTAGCTAGAAAACATGTCTTTCATAGAACATGAATTCTCCTTACTTTTTTCTTAGTATACATAGTAATTGCATCATTGGAAAAGCAGTTGATTCCTTCCCTCCTTTACTGCCAATGAGCACGCAGTGTTTGAGATTATTCCCATTTAACTAATAATGAAGTTTTGTTAGAATGTTCAGATCTCTGTAGGATATTTCAACATTTGTTTTTGTTGTCACTGGAGGACAATACTAGCACACTTTGCATGAAGTTTCATAACTAATTGAAAATTCTCATATCATTTTACACAATATCTGTCAGAAATGAAATTAAATTGAGTTTTATTTATGGACGGACGCTCTTTAGCTACTATGGTCGTTAGCGTACCATTTTATGTTGGGCATGAAAGACTGGAAATTTTGCTCTGAGGCCTCTTTATCAGGCTTGAGGTTCTTTTACATGCCGTAAATCTACAACACGGGACCACCAGCTTTACTTCCCTACTGAAGGCAGCCATCTCTCAGAATTCCCCCCACCCCTCAACATAACACTTAATCCCCTCCTCCTCCTTTTTGTTCAGTCTCTAACAATAATACTAGTAGTATTTAGCTATGAATAAGAGTATCAGCATTTTTTACAGCCAAGAACAAGGTAAAATAAGATACTTCATCTGTGAAAAGCCGCCCTCTTCTCACCCTGACTCAGGGATGCCATGAAGATGGCCAAATTACTATGACAGTTATAGGTATCATCCTTTACATGCTGTGCTGTTAAGTTTCAGATGCATAAGTGAAGTCACTTGTTATGATGACCATGTAAACAAACTAGTGATAACATTTTGTACAAAATGGATAAAACTGAAATACGAGCCATAAGTATTTGATTTTGAAAGGTTTACCTGCAAAAGAAATACAAAGAAGGTAGATTCAACATTAAAAGATTGTTCCCTTTCATTTTGAAAGTGGGCTGCTGAATTTAAGCAAGGTCGTACTTCCATTCAAGATAAGTTCTCAGGTCATCCAAAAACCACTACAATTGATGAGATTCTGACAAAAATTCACGACCATACTCAATGATTACTGATTGAAGGTACATGAGTTGGGTCACATAGCAAGACCTTGATAGGCAGTGTCCACTGTATTTTACATGAAGTTTTGTGTATGAGAAAGCCTTCCATTCAATGGTTGTCATCTTTGTTAACAGTGGACCTAACATGCATTTGAATGAACATTTCTCACGAGTATTTAGACTTGTTTAGACACAATTCCAGTGGGCTTCTCCAGCGCTTCCTAACAGTAGATGAAACATGGATTCAATACTACATGCCTATTCATTCGCCCGCCACACCGCAGGAAGGACAGCAGGTGGAGTCTCCATCTACCTCAAACCCACCCTAGGAACAATAAACCAAACAACAAAAGAAGAAAACACAGTAATCGTGAAGACTAACCATATCACAATCATAGGCATGTACGCACAACCACACAGTACGACAGACGACACAATCGAAATGATAGCAGAGGCAATATCGCGAACAGCAACAGATCAGAAAGTAATATTCACAGGCGACCTCAATGCAAGAATTGACAAACCCACCGCAAAAACTGAACTGATAATGGAGATGTTAGAAGAAATTGGTTACACTCTCATTAACAAGCCTAACATGAAAACATAGTGCTGAACGGAACTAGTATAATTGACCTTGTACTATACAGAGGAGAAGACATCAGAATAATCAACCAAAAAGTACTAGGGACATCGGACATAGCACTTATTAGAAAACATATACTGGTCGCAACAACGATCAATCTAGGCCAACAAGTAGACACTCACACCCCCGGCAAAGAAAATATCCAGGAAACTAGACATAGAGAAGTTGAACCACAACATAGGAAAAATAAACAAAGCAAGGCCTTTAATACAACAACAAGAACTAACAACTGCAATGGAAATATACACGAAAACTCTACAATCCTGTCAAACACAACCAAAAGAAAGAAAATCACGACCATGGTTCGACAAGGATTGTTACAATGAACGAAAGAAAACACTACTCGCATTACACAGCGAAAGCCTCATCACAACAGGAAGACCTATCGCAATACGCTCAACAACGGAAGAAATACAAAATGCTAATTAAGACGAAGATGAAATTCACAGAAGAAGAAGTCAGAAAACTTGCAGAAACCGCACAGAAAGATGCATTCATAGCTCTCAGGAAATCAAAGCCCCCAACAATGAGCTGTATACCAATGGAAACATGGGAAAATCACTTTAACAACATCCTCAACAACCAAAAGCAGACAATATCATGCATACTTCTCCCAACAAAAACAACAGAAAACCACTCCCCCATAACAAAAGACGAAATAAACAATAATGGCAAGAAACAGCAAAGCCCCAGGTCCAGACAGTATCTACACAGATCATCCCAAAGACTCCATGCATGTATTGCAAGATTACTGGACAGAACTCTTCATCAAATGCCTGAATACAGGAAAAATCCCAGAGCAGTGGCGGGTATCAACAATAAAATTTAAGTACAAAGGCAAAGGCGAAATTGATAACCCCAACTCATATTGGAGCATAGCGCTTGAAAACACCACCTTCAAGATCTTCATGAAAATCCTAACGAACAGGCTTATATCATTAACAGACTCCCAAATACCTGAAAACCAACATGGTTTCAGAAAGGGGAGAAGCACATTGCAGGCCGTAAACTACCTAATAAACCAAGCCCAAGATACGCTTAGACATGCAGGGAAGAAATATTTTGTGGTCTTTGTAGATTACAGCAAGGCCTTTGATCTCATCAACAGAGAAACACTCATTCAAAAACTCACTCGTATAATAGGAGACAATCACCCACTCACAATTATACTGTCAAACATCTTAATGTATAATCACATTCAAATATCCGATGGTACAGCTAAATCCAAAGAAATAACTCAAACGGAGTCCTACAAGGCGACCCAATAAGTCCAATAATGTTCAACATCATGACAGCAGACATCACAGAGATTACAAGAGACACTTCAGCATCACTTATACTATACGCGGACGACATAGCAATAGGCTCGGAGAACAAGGAGGAACTTCAAAATGTCCTAAATAGACTTGCCGCATGGGCAGAAAGAAATGATCTACAAATAAATCACAGTAAAACCAAACAAATGACCTTTAGGAAAAGAGGGAAACATGCTTCTAGAAACACAATGACACTGCACAGCAAACCCCTAGAAGTAGTTCCCAAGTTTAAATACCTCGGAGTTACTTTACAAACAACATTAACATCCTTCAACTTTCATGTCACAGAGAGAGCAACTGCAGTGATAAAAGCCATATATAACATCCAACAACCACAACAAATCTCACTAGCCACTGCAATAACACTATTCAAGACAGCCATAGCACCAATAGCAACCTACGGGATCAACATCATCTGGGACAATCTTATAATCACCAACCTATCAACAATTGAGAAAGTCAAAGCCTGCTACCTAAAATGGATTCTAGGAATAGGGAAATCAGTACCATCCAGGTTAACATATGTACTAGCAAAAGAAACCTCCTCCTTCGAGGACATCAGAGCACAATTCTGGCTACCAAATACCAAGGCCTATGAGAAGACACTACGGCTACTAAATGAGAAGAATAATCCTATATGGCCAGACTTCTACACAACAGACGCAATAACGACAGCAGATTGAAAGCAGCCAAATTACCAACTCAGACACATAGTGTCAAGATATGCAACGCATGGGTTTCATCACAAACTATGCCGAAACCAAAGATTCCACCAACCAGAAGAAGAATGCATGTGCAAAATGTGCAACAAACACTGTGAAAGATACCATGCGCAAAATTGCAAAGAAAGGACAACATCAATATTAAGACTAGGACAAGAATAAACTATATATCACTATGCACATTGTGCGCTTTTCTCTCTTATAATACTACATGCCTGAGATGAAGGAACAGTCCATACAGCATGTGGCAATAGGTGAAAGTGCACCAAGGAAAGCAAAATGGTTCCATCTGTAGAAAAAGTCATAGCCACAGTTTCCTGGTACTCTCATGGTGTTGTGCTCACAGACTACCTCCAGAAGGGCAGAACCATCACTTGGGAGCATCAGGTTTCACTACTATACCTACTGTCCATTCCAAACCAGAGTGCCTTTCACTGAAAACAAACTCTTTGTATTATCCGCGCGAAAGTAGTTCGCAATCCCTGCCCATAATGGCTGCTTGTTCCCCTCTCACATGCTTGTTGAACACTATTTAATCTATAAAAAGGCTCCCTGCGTGAGAATCCTAGTTCAAAATGCAACCTGAAGTAACAATCAATTTTATAAGTATGCGGCAATTAACATTTTACTTGCGTTAATCACAATCCTCAGGCAAAAGTGCAACACCCAAATCCGAATCCTCCGTAGATGATTCAGCTGCCATATCGGAATCAGAACTAATCTCCAAAATAATGACAAGCTTATCCACAATTCCACAGCACTGTCGCACTTAAAACAAGTTCCCACATTTTATCCTCCTCTATGTTCTGTTATGTCTGTTTATATTCCCTGCTCGCTTTCGTTACACTTCTCACTGAAACGCCTGTAAAATCCGATATTAGTTTCGTAATATGCAATAATGCAAGTGTCGGGTATTTTTGTAATAGTGAGTTGAATATATAAAGTATTGTTTGTTTTTAGACACTTTTTAACTGTTTCCCACTTCTGTGTTTGAACAGTTTATTCACACTACACGCACCTTCCTCTGCCATGTGAGCTCAAATACCAACTGACTAAACCACAACATTTGACCTGAGCTGAGCATGTGTGTTAGTGTATTGTGAATGACTGTTCGCTTATCATATATCCTGTGTTACGCAAAGTGTTTATTCAGTACTCAGATAGCACCTCTGGGAATTCATTGCTGCATTTCTTGTGTATGTAAGAGATTGGCAGTCGTTTATACGGTTGGTATTAACAAGCAAGATGCTCTCGGCGTTAGCGCAATAGCAGGCGCAAATCATATTTTGTAATCTCTTAACAGCTAATATATATCCATTACCTTTAACGAAGAGTTCTTATGATAACCTCAATAAAATGTACAGTTCTATACCTTTCCTGCTCTAATATTTCATAATACAATACATGTATTAAGGAACTATTTACGTTGGCGTAAGAGTATATTCTTGGGTTCGTGACAAGCCGAAGCACGTGCTTCTGTTTACATCAGAGGGAACTCTGGTTTGGAATGGACAGTAGTGAATGGGTGCTCACAAAAACAGGCCTACCATCAATTTTTAAAAAGATAAGTTATATGCTTTGATCTACTGCAGAAACTGCAATACATCCTCTCATAACTTCAGCTAACCTAAAGGAAATCTGTGTAATGAGATACAAAGCTTATAATTTCATGACAGTTTATTGAAACCATTTTGTCTTGTTATAGCAAAATTAGGCTCATTTATCGCTTAAAACAGGAGGCTGTGTAGATGGCTGTAGAGCTATTTTATTCTTATGTATGCTAGAATCTTTGGGCAATTTCCTTTATTAGCATTTGCAAAGGTTTACTTTTCTATGAGGATGAAATAATGTTTAGCCCATTTTTGTGAATCCCCATTTAATTGAAGGATGCTACTCAGGCTAAATGTTCTCTTTTGCAAAAAAGAAAGTTCTCTTTCATCACAATAATGCACCTTCATACACATCTGGGATTTTTGTTGCAAAACTGCATTACCTTCACTTCCAAATGCATCCGCATCCATCACATTTGTTGGATTTGGCTCCCAGTGATTATGTTCCCAAATCTGAAGAAATGGCTGCGTAGAAGAAGATTCACATCAAATGATCAGGTTGAAGTTTAAACAGATGCTTATTTTGCACAGTTGGACAAATCTTATTTTAGTGAGAGTATTACAGTTAGGAAGTCTTCAGAATAAATGTATTGATTTACAAGGTGGCTATTTTGAAAAATAAAAGAAACATTTCTCTTAAATCTTATGTTTTCTTGGTCAGGCCTAGAACTTAAGTGTGCCCCTCATATATATCACACTGCTCACTAGAGGAAAATAAATAATATTCAAAATTAACAAGAAGAAAGAAAACAGATCGCATAGAATTATAAAAAGTTACCAAACATTCTCATGTATTCGAACCACCTTCAGCTGCTTAATTCAGTCTTCCATCATTGCTAGCAGCTTTTCACATTGCACCAGAATTGAGGGGCTGACTGAAAGAAGGGTGTAATTAAAAAATCATAGTTTTCAGATAATCAAGAAAAAGTGTGTAGAAATTAGATATTCTCAGAAAAATAAAAAAAATTACCAAATATACCAAGAAAAAACACACAAGTGACTGATTAAGTAAAAAAATGTGCTAAAATTCTCAAATAAGATGATACATTATACAAATTTGAAAATTTTGAATTGTGCTCTTATTCCATGGGATAGAATATTTTAAAAAATAAATAAATGGATTTCCCCCTACAAAATTGAGCATATATTTACTAAACTATTATGATAAACGATTTGAATGTTCATTCATATTAATGAACTTATTTATCACTCTTGTATTTGTGTGTTCGTCAATTTGTTGAACTTCTTGAAAAAATTTTCATGTACAATCTTGATCACTTTCTTTCAAATATTTAAGTAAGTCCTTGACATCTTTCTGTTTTACATGTTTAATATCTATTCCGGTCACTCCTGTAATATTTTGCAGAAATGTATTATCCCAAGCACCATTATTTATCCGTAAAGTAAAGCAAAGCAATGATTTAGTGTGTTATAGGAAGCAGTGACAGTACCAATCTTATTATAAGAGAGAACACAGTACTTCTGTATTGAGAACCTCTCACCCTTTAGGATTTATAAATGTGAACTGTTTTAAATACGTATGAACACCAATCTTTAATCATTTCTGACATTCTATTATAGCAAACGGAAAGGGATTTTGTCAGCAATTTTTCACTATCTTTATATACCCATGAACTGTGGGTATTTCTTCCAGTCTCTTCAATATGATCCATACATTCCAAAATTTTGATCACACTGACAATAGAAATTTCCACAAACAGGGAATATATGATCAACTGGATTTGATATTTACGAGCAAACCAAGAACAAAATTTAACAAGGGTACTGTTCTTATTTTGAGCACCCCAAGAGTCAGAAAAAAAGACCGCCTTCGTAAAGCATTTATTTGGTACATATTTACTTAAAAGTTGGGTAAAAAAGAGGCAAGTGTGTTAGGTCCCATTCATGAAAGATGCTCCATAAATCAATAGAAAGCACTATTTGAATCACTGAGGCAGTGGGTATTGAAGATGTAACACCAAAGTAAGTGTTTGTAGAATTGTCAATCTTATATGTACAATATTTACAATTTTTCTAGTTTATACAGGCACTTTCATATTAAGAATGTTTTTAATTTACTTTGAAACATGTTACCACTTAAGATTTGTATAACATTTGATAGCTTATTGTACAATATTTTGCCCATCGTAAGGGGATCCTTTTCTTTGGCTTTTTTATTAACATAACCTCTATAGTAATTATTTTGCATCCTGGTATTACACACATGGTTGTCTTTAATCTGAATAGTGTGTCTCTTTCTTACTATAAACATAAATACTTTATATACATACAATGATACAACAGCTAATATTTCAGCTTCTACAAAGATGTTTCTACACAATTCTCTACTATTTACATTATAAATACATCTTATACATTTTTTCTGCAATATTAATACCTGGTTCATATTTTTCATGCACATGCTGCCCCAGATCTCTATTGCATATTAAAGGCGTGGATAAATTAATCCATAATATACTAACTTTAGTAATTTAAGTTTAGGTATTTTTTTCAACTTCCGTAATAGATATAACTAAATATTAATTTTTCTACATGTTCAGTATATTTGAATGTCATATTCTCATTGCTACTCCCAGGAATTTTATGTTCTCTAGCTGCTCAATACATTCATCTGTGCTGGAATATAATTTTTGTTTGGTAGATTTACTTTTTTTAAGTTGTTATTTTTTAGGTAATCATAGATATCTTGTGTTTTTTTTTAATTACTAAATTCTCCAGATTGTGTAAATCTTTATTTGTAAATATTGTAGACATATCATCCACATGTAAGCTGATGTTATAAACCTGGGATTTAGGAAAGTCATTTATGTATAATACAAACAGGAGTGGTCCAAGTACAGATCTTTGTGGAATTCCAACTTTTATTAACTCATAGTTTGATTTTGTGAATTTTATCATGCAATCCTTCTGATAATGGATTTATGTGTATTGGTTACAAGTTCTAAGAATTTTCCCCTGATGCCTTATTTCTGTATCTTATTTAATGATTTACCATGCCTTGGATAAATCCAGGAATATTCCCTCACTTTTATTTTCACTACCAAGCCCTTTGAGTATTTCATGGTAAAGTTCTACCATTGCCATGGTAGTGATAAATTGCTCCTGAAACCATGTTGTGAGGAGTTAAGCTGATTAAATTTATTAAGGACACTTATCAGTCTACAGCTTAATATGCTTCCAAAGACTTGAGCAAAGACAGAGGTTACAGTGATTGGCCTATAGTTACCTATCTGTGTTTTATCTCCTTTTATTTTATAGATTGGTCAGACTACACTGAGTTTTAAAGAATTTGAAAGAATTTAGTTATTTAACAAAGTATTTATTAGGTGTACTAGAATGATAACTAATGCATCCTTAAACAGTGTTTTAAGATTTTAGATGATATTCCAACCCATTTTGACAAATATTCATTTTTTAATTTTTTTTATGGTTTTTTAACTTCCTTTACTGATGTTTCTTCCAGATACATGGAATGTATACATTCTGGCATATAGTATTGATTGTTATCCACCATATTTTGTCCTTCCCTTGTTATATTAAGAAAGTATGTATTAAAATGCTGACATACTGCTTATGGTTCATCTATAGTTCATCCATTTTCAATTGAAGTTACATTTTTCATGCTTATTTTGGTTTAAACCATTCTCTTTTACTATCTCCCATACTGTCCATACCTAATTGAATTCATTATTTTGTTGCCATATTGCTACTTCTTTAAGGTAGTCAATGCTAGGGAATAGTGGTTTTTAAGTCTTCTATATGTGCATTTGAATGAGTTTAGATTTGTAGACTTAAAAAAAGTGTAGTAATCTTTCATTTTTTCCCTTAATTTTTTTATTTCTAATGGAATTTGAACATATTGGTCACCCCTTTTAGCCTTGATCTTTTTGACTGGGCAATGCTTATGAAAATGTTCCCACTTTAGGTTACTGTCTTATATTGCATATACTATTTCCTATTTGTATTGCTTTAGGCTTTCAAAAATCAAATTCAAATTTTTAAAAGCTTTTTGTCTTATTGTTATAAAATTTGATTTCTCATAAATTTTACCAATGCCTAAGATATCCATTTCTTGTGCAAAGTGGTCAGAAATACAAAATTCCTCGACCATCATTACATACATATCGTATCCTAACTAGTTATTACATGATCAATGGCAGTAGATGTATTTTTTTGTGATTCTTGTTGGTTCCTAAATAGTGTCATACAAATTGAAGCTATATAATATGTTACTTAGTTTTTTTATAGTCCCCAGTATTTGAAAGAGAGAGTTTATATTTAAATCACTCATTTTTATATTTTTCTTATTTTCATGCATTCTGTTCAGAAGATTCTGAAGACGGTTTAAAAAATCATCCACCTTAGTACTAGGGGATCTGTGTAGACAGATAATATGATGGTTCTCCAGTCTTGTTTGTATTTTTGCCATGCTACTTCAAAAAACATTTTAATTTAATAATCCTTTACCGAGTTATGCAATGTGAAACCTATCCCACTCTTTACATATATAGCAACTCCCACCACCTTTATGATACTGTCTACAATAACTTAAAACTACTTTGTAATTTTGCATGTTACGATATTCTGCCTATCATCAAGCCCATGTTCAGTCAGCACCAAAATATCAGATTTACATTCATTCAACATAATTTCAATTTCCAGTAATTTATTTGATATATGAGACCGTCAAGTGCAAAACTCGTCTTATCCAAAAATTAAAAAAATTGAGTTAGACGTGGGATTCAATACTTCTTGCAGTTCTCTACAAACTGGTGACTTTAGGTTTGAACAAAACTCATCTAATACACCTTCAAGAGAGCCCCGAAAACTGCTCTTCAGTGCAAAACTCTTCAAATCCGTGGTGGTGGTTGATGCAGAACTCGTCTAATCCATCTTGCAATTCAGAGCAAAACTTGCCTTATCCAATACTGTTCCGCTACAATTGTGCTGTGTAAAGAGAAAAACTCGCCTTATCCAGCACTAAGAAATATAGCAGTCTCGCGTCTCTGTTTCCCTACATTGGCGGTCCTGTGTGATCCCAACTGTTTTTAGTTTAGTTTTGACTAGTCTAAGGTGCAGATGTGTTATTATGAAGTCCTCTGATATCCCGAAGTTGGTGGAAAGGGTAGAACTAGGAAACGGGCATCCCATGAATCGAAACATGAAAGAGAGAAGAGGGAAAGGTATGTACGATCGAACTACAATTAAGTAGTATTCTTCTATTGTTGACAGATATGACTCATATAGGAATAAGCAGATGTGTTTACAATACAGTCTCTATTGTTAAAGGTATTCAGCAAGCCTCGGCCCCTGCTTTCCTGCCTGCAATCACAACAGTAAGTCATTCCAATACAGTAACTTGACACAGAAGGACATAAGGAAATTCCATGAAGCCTTCTACAGCTGCAGTTCTAAAATTAAACAAGACTGCGTTATACTGACTTACTGTTCTACTGATATACCTAAACGACAGCGTGCAGTCAAAGACAATTCCCGGAAGGGTTTTACAACAAAGTATCACGTGAAATGTGTACTAGGTCTGCCAGTTCAGGTGTGTCAGAAAACTTTTCTGGACATTTTGCAAATATCAAAAGACAGAGTACAAAAGACACCTTGAAAATGGAGTGGCGCCAAAGGAATTCTGAGGTGGAGACAGGGTTTCACAAAAAATAGTAATAAGAGATAATCTGTAATTAAATTCATACAGAAGTTTAAAGTACTTGACGTCCATTATTGTAGGAGCAAAACATCAACACCGCAATATTTACCAAGGGAATTAAGCATTAATAAAATGAGACGTATGTATAATGCAGAAGCATCTAATTCACTGAAAGTTTCTTTCGTAATATTTTTAATGCAAAATTTAATATAGGCTTCAAAAGCCCTATTTCTGATGCATGCTCACTTTGTCTTTCTTATGACGAGAAAATAAAATTGGAAACAGATAAAACTAAACGTTCTGATTTGCTGATAGCTAAACGAATACATAAACTTAGAGCTAAGGCATATTTTGATCTCCTGAAAGAAGATGATAAAGTAGCAACATTTTCATTTGACTGTCAGAAAAATACGGTACTGCCAAAAATACAGGATCAAGCAGCATACTACAGCAGGCAGTTATACATGAATAACTTCTCCATTGTGCAGGGTTCATCCAAGACAACACTGACAAAACAGTATTTGTAATTCCGTTTGGACAGAAAATGAACGTCCTAAAGGTTCAAATGAAATTGTGTCAGCAGTATCCAGTCTTTTGTACAAATCCGATTTTCTGGGGGTTAAGAAAGTTAGGTTATTTGCAGATGGCTGCTGTGGGCAAAATAAAAACACCACTATGATAGGCACGTATAATAAATGGCTTGCTGTTCAACGCACTGCAGAACATGTAAGGGTGGCGTGCACCATGTTGGAGTAAATTGCTTCAGAAGTAACGTTTACTAAATAAGTTCCCACTACGGAAGTAGGTTACTATGGGAGCAATTTACCCCGAAAGTAATGTTGGAGAGCTCAATTACAATTTACTCTTTTAGTTACGACTATGGAAGTAAGAGCTCATTACTCTCGAAGGTATTGTTTTGTTTGCGCGATTTACTTGATTCAATCATGAATAAGGTTATGTGCGATAGGAAAAGGGGAGAAACGTCAGCAAAAGAGAGAAATGTTTGTTAGTAGAAATAAAGAAAATCCATTTAAACAATATGAGTGTAAAAAACGTGCGATAACCTGCATTACATTGATCTTCAAAGCCAGTGAGATACCGCCAACACTCGCAACATGCATTCCTAATTACTTTTTATTTTAAGTTTATTAGTTTTTTACGTTTGTGATTTATGGGAGGTTAGGATAGGGTTAGGTTTAATTTTTTTAATAGAAGCTTAGGTTTCTGATTTACAGGAGGTTATTTTTATTAACGTTTTCAATGAAGACCCAAGTAATGCAAAAAAAGCCATGACGTGTTATAAAGATGCTGGAAAGTCGTGATGGACAAGTTTAATAATTCTAGCGACGGGAAATGTACTGAAGAGCAGCTTAAAATTCAGGAAACAATGTTTCTAATCTTCATTTTGCATTGCAGATCACTTGCGTGTTGATAGAGAAATACCCGTTCTGATTTCGGAAAAGTTCACCATATTCACGGATGGGTACAAAATAGTAACATGCGTGCAGTCAATTCAACACACAAATGTGTGGGAAATCTGTGAAAGTGAAGAAGAATTGCCTTTAACCTCAAAAGCGCTCTAACAATGCAATGAAATACACCACCAGCAGACGCGTGGTGAACGTTTATTTATATTATCACCTGTAATACCTGGATTATGATGAACTTTACTTAACGTGACATGAAAATGCTGGTAAACTAAAGGCATAATTGGCATGCACTTAATGTAATGGGAATGATAGTTCTTTTATTACTTCGAGCTGAGCTAGTACCGATAGGTTCTAATTACCATGTGAAATCAAACTTGATGGGAAGAAAAAGTTTGATGCCAAACTTTTAAGTTACACTGCATTAAGTCAATTGTAAATATCTCCATTTAATACAGTGTAAGACTGTCACATTATGTTAAATTCATCGTAATGCCGGCTCAAGCTTCTGAAATATTTCGGTACGAAACACTCATAGGACGCATAACAATAATTGCAATTTGGATTATAGAGATGAATTTGTGTCTGAGTTTTGTTGAAATGTTCTCCGAGCAGGTTCAAAAGGCGTGTATAAGATTCTTTCCTAATACTGAAATGTTCATTGAACTTTGTCTCTCTCTCTCTGTATAAGAGCTAATTACTCCCGAAGGTATTGTTTTGTTTGCGTGATTTACTTGATGCAATCATGAATAAGGTTATGTGCGATAGGAAAAGGAGAAAAACGTCAGCGAAAGAGATAAATGTTTGTTGGTAGAAATAAAGAAACTCCATTTAAACAATATGAGTGTACAAAACGTGCTATAACCTGCATTACGTTGGTCTTCAAAGCCAGTGAGATACCGCCAACACTCGTTACATGCGTTCTTAATTATTTTTTATTTTAAGTTTATTAGTTTTTTACGTTTCTAATTTATGGGAGGTTAGGTTAGGGTTATATATAGCTTAGGTTCCTGATTCACGAGAAGTTGCTTTTATTAATGTTTTCAATGAGGACCTAAGTAATGCACAAAAGCAAAAACGTGTTATAAAGATGCTGGAATGTTGTGATTGGCGAGTTTAATAATTCTAGCGAAGGGGAAACGTACTGAAGAGCAGCTTAAAATTCTGGAAACAATACTTCTAATGTTCATTTTGCACTGCAGATCACTTGCGTGTTGATAGAGATTACCCTTTCTGATTTCGGAAAAGTTCACCATATTCATGGATGGGTACAAAATAGTAACATGCGTGCAGTCAATTCCATACACAATGCGTGGGAAATCTGTGAAAGTGAAGAAGAATTGCCTTTTATTTTCTTAACATTCGTGTATATTTATATGTGTAGGTACCTTGCTCTTAACCTCAAAAGCACTCTAACAACGCAGTGAAATACACGGCCAGCAGACACGTGGTGAACGTTCATATATAAGATCGCCTGTAATATCGGGATTACAATGAACTTTACGAAACGTGACATGAAAATGCTGGTAAACTAAAGGCATAATTGGCACGCACTTAATGTAATGGGAATGATAGTTCTTTTATTACTTCGAGCTGAGCTAATACCGATAGGTTCTAATTACCATGTGAAATCAAACTTGACGGGAAGAAAAAGTTTGATGCCAAACTTTTAAGTTACATCGCATTAAGTCAATTGTAAATATCTCCATTTAATACATTGTAAGACTGTCACATTATGTTAAATTCATCGTAATGCCGGCTCAAGCTTCTGAAATATTTCGGTACGAAACAATTATACGATGCATAACAATAATTACAATTTGGATTATAGAGCTGAATTTGTGTCTTGAGTTTTGTTGAAATGTTCTCCAAGCAAGTTCAAAAGGCGTGTATAAGATTCTTTCCTAATACCGAAATGTTCATTGAACTTTCTCTCTCTCTCTCTCTGTATAACTATCATATGGTTCTCGCATAGCACTATCGCATTTCTGTTGTTTTATTTTTTTGCCATCGAGATCATCAATGTTATCTAAGTAATCCATGAACGCGTCAAAAATATCTTCCTCCAAATATGATAAGGTATTCTAGTTCAATTGACAGGTTAGTTACTCCATCCAGGTCACAAGAGCAAATTCTAACCTATATTTGTGCTCTTTAATTCCATAGTAACATACTGCACGATGGTGCTCTCCGACATTTACTTCTACGGTAATTTAATCTGGGAGTATCTGAAAGGAGTAAAATTCTTCGGAAGTAGTTTACTCTCGCATGGAAGTCACCAAGTGTTGACTTGAATAGTGGTTTACTACGAAAGTAGAGCTTACTCCAGGTTGGTGCACGCCACCCTAGGTGATAGAAATGATCTTTCCTATTCCTGGCCATTCATTCATCCCTCCCGATCGTGTTTTCGGGCTAATACAGAGAGAAATAAGAATGAGAAACACTGTCAGTAGACCTGAAGAATATTTTGAAATCTATAAAAATCATGGAAAGGTAGACTAGGGATAGATGTATTTGTACAAGATTGGAAGTATGCTGCAAAGGAAACATTGAAGTCACCAGGATCCTGGTATTTTAAATTATAGGCATCTAAACATATTATTTTACGTTTTACCTAAGGCAACGTTCTAATGAAAGGTGAGGCAAATTATCGGGATATGTGTGTAGGCAAGACCATTCTGAAGCGAGGCAAAGCCTTAGAAATGCTTATTGCAAGGAATTTAGATGTAGGTGTAAAAGTAAAGGAGGAAAAAGTTAAAGATGAGAAAAGTGTATTAAAAACATTTGGTGATAACTGGGAGGAGAATGAAAGCCTGTATTTTACAAGAAGTTACTATCTAAAAACAATACTGCCATTGACGGTAAAGAAGTAGATGCTGTTTGTGAGAGTTTCTTGGATAGTGAGGAAGGAGAACTTAGAATTTGATATATTTGTTTTTGAAAATTAGTTATTAGTATTACATTTTAAACATAATATGTAAATTTTACAAGTCATAAATGTGTGTGGTATGAAAACTGGTCAATTTTAGTGAGCAAACTATGAAAGGGGTGATTCATTGACATCCTTATGCGAAATTGGTGAAACAATTGTGAAATTTTAGTTTTTTTAACTAAAATGAAATCAGAAATGGTTATAATTATACAAACATTGCAATAAGTCATTTATTAACATTGTCAAACACGAATATTGAGAAGTAAATCGAAAATGTTTGCACTTAATTGTAATTTAGTATTGTGTTTGCACCAAAACCTGCCATATCCACTACCGTTGCATGCAAAACTTAAATTTTGATTTACCGCCATATTACTTGAGACTGATTTTCAAGAGAATACATGCATCTTTAAGCGTCTAGTCTGGACATTATTACATTAAAAGAATTTTCAAATGTTCTGCTGTTTGCCTAATTTTAGTTTTTCGCGTTTTCTGAAAATTCGTTTTACCTGGATAAGGCGAGTTTTGCACTTGACGGCCTCATATATTGAACATTTTGAAGCATTAAGCGAAGGTTTGTATTGTTACATCTATAGCTCAATCCATTTTCTATAGACTCTCTTAACTTAGTTGTATCTGTTGATAGGCTTAAAAGCATTTCTGAAGTTGTACTGATGTTGTTCATCCACCCTGTTGTCTTTTAGTTTCCCTTTATTAAGGAAGATGCTGCATTACACACAAAGTTTCCAAATATTCAGGATCCCCTTCAATTTAGGTAAACTCACCTCTACCAAAATCATCATCTTTTAACCAAAAATTACCATCTACCTTTTAAACACTTTTTTATTTTACACAACCAGTCTAGTTCTTGATTTATTCACCTGGTTCTTCTTACACCTATATCGCATCTTCACAATATACCACTTACTATTATTTTGGTTTCTGGTGCTTGATACCTGATTGAATTTATCAGGTCCTTTGTTTCCCCCATTGGTTCTTCAGCCTTTTCTTCCCTTCTAATGTTATTTGACCCTGCATGTATTAGAACAACCTCAGGATGTTCTTTCTTCAGGTTCATTTCACTCACTTTGTCTTGTAGCTTGCCTAATTTTATGCCCAAAAAACATCTCATCTCATACCCCTCTGCCCTGCATGATTCCCCAGAGAATTATGAGGGTTGTCCCAGAAGTACCCAACCTAACAAAGAAAGCATAAACATTTTGGAAAAAAACATCTTTATTTCTCTACATAGTCTCCTTTCAGCTCGATACACTTTTCCCAGCGATGTTCAATACCCTGTTTATAGTGAGAACCGTCGAGTTCTGCAAAACTGTCATCCACTGCAAACTCCACCTCTTCATTGTTGGCAAATCTTTTACCACCAAGCTATTTCTTCAACTTTGAAACAGAAAATAATCAGAGGGGGCTAAGTCTGGCGAATAGGGTGCATGAGGAAGCAATTCAAACTTTAACTCATTGATTTTGGCCATGGCGATAATGGATGTGTGAACTGGTGCATTGTCTTGATGAAACAGAACCTTCTTTTTCGCTAAATGCTGCCATTTTTGCTTGATTTCATCATTCAAATGCTGCAATAAGTTTGCATAATTCTCGCCATTGATTGCTTTTCCTTTTTGAAGATAATCAATGAATATTATCCCACACACATCCCAAACAACTGACCTTGCCTGCAGATGGAACTGTCTGTCTTCTTTGGAGCCAATTCTTCCCTTTCAATCCACTGTTTTGACTGTTCCTTCGTCTCAGGTGTGAAGTGATTGACCCATGTTTCATCCATGGTTATGAATCGATGCAAAAACTCAGCTTTATTGTAGTGAAACATCGCCAAACACTTGACTGAAACATTCTCACAACGCTGCTTTTGTTCCATTGTGAGTAAACGCAGCACCCATCTTGCACACAGATTTCTCATGTCTAAATTTTCAGTTAGTGTGCGATGTACAGCACTTTTTGAAATGCCTACGATGTCTGCTAGCTCGCGCACTTTCAGTCGACATTCATCCAATACCATTTTGTGGATTTTTTTCACAATTTCTGGCGTCACCTGATTTGGTCGACCACTGCAATGTTCGTCTTAGCAGCTCGTATGGCCTCGCTTAAACTCTGCCACCCAATATTTTACTGTTGTAAACAAAGGAGCAGACACCCCCAAAGTAGGATCTAGCGCAGCTCTCTATATTCTGCATGCTTTTCCAATAACCAGCAGTAGCAATTTCTCCATTCCCTTTTCGTTACAGCACAACAAAACTGTAACCCTCTCCTTGTTAAGTTTCCCACCATGACACTTAGTGCCCTTAAAATCCAGGGTTTTGTCTGGCAAAAGATGGAAAAATAGTCCCGTTTCATCTGCATTATAAACATATCATCAGGGCTATAGTCTTTCAAAATTGATGGGAGCGTTGCATTTTTCCACATTTCTATATTTTCAAACAGTGTAGCATCATCTATGGCAGCAGCCTCACCTCGCACACACCTGTAAACTAAGCCATGTCAATTCTTGGGTCTTTTCAATCCAGCCATTGGATGCTTTGAAATCATCCAGTCCCATCTTCTGTGCTAAATGGTCGCCTGAGCTCGAACCACAGTACTGTCTATTGGCACATTTTGAAGCCCTTGCTTGTGTAAACCACTTTAATAGAGCATCTAATTCTGTAAACTGGCCAGGGCAATTACATTTTCTTTTACCATTTTTCCCTTCTTCTAAAGCAGCTTCAATGAGTTTATGTTTGCTAACAATTGTGTTTAAGGTTGACAGAGCAATGTTTAACTTCCGTGCTATATCCATACATTTCATATTTGGATTGTGATCTAGTTCTTCAAAGATTTTCAGGTTTACACTGTTGGTTATTTGGCTCACTTTCTTTTTCTCCATTACAAATGAAAAGTTAAAATACTATCTAGTGTGTCAACACTCAACAGTAGAAACTATTGTTAATATTTACCACGCCAAACTAAAACATTCTCTATCCCGCCCACACAAATATGTACATACATGCATGTCGTTGGCTGCCGGTCTCCACCCCGTGACTAAGGATTGACCAAAGTAGCGAGTGAGGACATCAAACTTTGGACATATTAAGTGCCTACTCCCACTGGACTAACCAAGGATTGGCCAAAATAGCAAATGAGCATGCGAAACTTCGAATGTAGTAAGTGGGAGCGAGAAAACATACTAAACAAATGTTATTTATTACATTTGGTGCCAGAACTTTTATGATTCGCTGTAATACATGGGAAAAACATGTTAATAGGAACGTGCTAATGAAGTTCCACTGTAAATGAATTTGAGAAAAAACGTTTAAACATCAAGCCTAGGATTATAAAAATGATCACGGGGGGTTTAAAGACAATCATAGAGTAAAACTAATGATACTACATGAAAGAAGCAGCTTTGCAGTATGTTTTGAGACAGTGTAAATTTGAAAATTTTGACAAAACATCCCTGGAGCCCTATGTCCCCAAAAATATTACAATAGACAAGAACTATCTAGGAACCTTCACAAGCTTAAGCAACTTGTAAATAGACATTTTCATAGAAATGCAATTTCATTACAATATTTTTGTTTCAGGTTGCTGAACAAAAGAATGAGTCCTTTAGTGATAAGGAAAAACTATTCAAAATGTACCACACAAAGAAAATATATTACTTTCAAGCACCTTCAAAAGCAGAAGCTGAAAGGTGAGTGTTTATTGTGAATTTGTATTGTTTTATGCTTTATATATAGGGACACTCAACTTTCGTAACTTGCAAAACTTAAAAAAATGTTTAAAATGACAGGGAAATACATGTATAATATGTGTGACATATTGAAATGTGTTTTGGCACACTATCTACCAGTGAAGTTTTTAAATTGCAGCTCTATATACAGATTTTTAGGTATACTCAAGACATTTATAGCATCCAGTAAAAAGATTATACATTCAACCTGCTATGTGATCTTGGTTCACTTTTTTCATTCCCAGCTCCCAGTCCATGTCATAAACAAGCAAGGAACTTCTCATCATTGGCAATGATATGAAGATACACAGAAATACCTGAATGTACAGGTCTTCATTCTTTTGATTTTGTTAGTTTATTCTGCAGTTTGCACATAAAGTTCTGAACTTAAAGTGCTCTGATAGATGCTTGTTGCTACTGCACCAAGAGTTGTCAGTTTAGTGGTTTTCCTGCCACATCTATAGATTTTAGCCATTAGTTTTTACTGTGGAAAATGTTTTGTCTTGCTTAACAAGAATTCTGGTGCCATTAAAAAAAAAATTTACTTGCCCAGGCTAGGTCATAATCTTATGTAGAGGGTTGTAGTTCTGCTTTACAAAATCACAAGCAACAATAATTGAGGATCTCCATAGTGTGTATGTTTTGGATGACCACCACTGCAATCCTCTGCAGTGGGTAGCTGACAGGGTCTTAGTTTCAAAGTTTGCATCTGGAGATTTTGCTTGGAAAATTGTTGAAGGGCATCCAGCAGGAGTCGATTAGCAACCCTGCCCACATTCCTCATACTCATTCTGATACTATCTGCAGCCACTTGTGTGTCCTTTGTTGCTAACTCTGCGCCTAGCTCTGTTTAAGCAGCAGCAAGATACAATGCAAGTTTACAGGAATGTTGTTCACCGTGCCACTGAAAGTGAGCTTAGATGAGCAAATTCTCTCAGGACAGATTGAAGAGGTAAGGAGAACAATGCTCTGTAGTCTTTGCAATAAAAGAATTCCTCGGGAAACTTCTGATGGCATTAAAAAGCACATTGCTAGCTGACACATCATGGATGCTGCAAAGATATGCAGGCAGCAGAGAACAATGTTCAAGGCAGTTGAATGTTCAAGAAAGCAAAGGTATGTAATTTTCAATTTTTTTTCTGGACTAATTTATTTCATCCCTATGATGACTACTTTTATTTCTTTGTTTTGAGTTTGAAACATGCTTATCACGAGGTAGGGAATTACGTTTAAAACGAATGCAAGTTTACGTCATTTTGTAAAGCACTTTCTTTTCAGAAATCAGATTGAACATAATTTGGCTTATAGCAAGGTATGCTGTATCTTACAGCATGTTTGTTGCATTCTTGCTTTTCGCTCATCCATGTATATTAATTGTGTTTGTTACACATTTTACGTTTGTTATGTTTTATTACAATGTTGCATTTTACATTTTTGGTCTATAGCACGGTATTGGGTGTAACACAATATCACTGCTTTAGGTTAGTAGTAATTTGTGTTTTGTGAGCTATTAGTGCCTTTTTGTTCACAGTTTTCTTTGAGCATGGTACATGGTTACCATATTAGTTGGAGCCATCACCCATTTAGGCATTTGCTACAGTGGAGCACCTATTAACGCCACTTTGTCCAAATACTCAAAAACCACTCCAAGTACGGAGTTGAGGTTTTATATGCAGGAGTTGGAAGAAATTTTGTTGAAACATTTCAAATTTCATAAAGTCAGTCGAAAACGAAGGGTAATTTACAAGAAAAGCCTTCAAAACCTATTGTTGTTAGGTGCACCACTACACATGTGGAGTTGAGCTATTACACATAGCTTTAAGAAAATTTTCCTTTGCATTTGGTTGAAATGTTTAAAAAATCAGGTTGGTTAAGGTGAAAGGCCTACTTAAATGTTCACCCTTTAGGCAAATCATGCAGATGAGATTTTACCTATGGGCATTTGGATTAAATTTGTTGATACATTACAAACTTAATTGAAATCAGTGCAAAATAAATGATAGAATCAAAAGCTTCCTAAAATCATAATGTTAAGTATGTTTTTGCATGACTTCACAATGTAATGTACTTCTTCTAGCAATGCCATTTTGCATGCATTTTACTACTGCAGACCTATTAGCATAACAGTGTCTTCACTATGTATGAAACAGCTGGTGAACTGCTGCACATATGTAGTTAAATTTAAAGAGTTTGAAATAATTTTATGTACAAAATTGTTAATGTGTGGATTGTATATATACTTTCTTCTCTGATTTTATTAGGATGCCAAATTGAATTTTGTCACTTCGGCTGTGGAGATGGTTTCAGTCAATATTCCATTGAAGAAGGCAGACATCTAGCCTTCAAGTAGAGAGTGAAGAACAATGTTATTGTCAGTGGAGACCTTCCAGAAACCAATAATCTTCGTAGAGAATATTTGCCTCTCGACAAAATTTAGGAAGGAAGAGGTTGTTGCAGCCCTACAAAACAAGGAGGATACTAGTGTGTCTGATGAAGCAACGGACAAGATGGGCAGGGCAATTTCAGTTTATCTATCTACACCTCCAGATCACAGAAGCAGTATGTTGTGGCTGCTGCGAGTTCATTGGAATCAGTGAATGGACAGGGATGAACTTTGACCTAGTTATGACCTTGTGAGTGATTCAGCCACATATATGATATGTTTAGCTGGGTTGACTCTGCTCCTGCCAAATGATTCTCTTCATATTCAATGCTGGACACCTAAGATCAGTCTTGTTATCATGGTTGGGAAGGATGTTTTGTCATCCCTAAACAAATTAGTAGTTTGTTAAGCAGATTTTTCTGCATGCCAGAAAGAAATGTCATGCTTTCTGGTAATTCCTGCAGGAGAAGAGATCCAAGGCTGTAATGTTTTTTATTCCTGTTGCCACAAGGTGAAATTCCTAGTTGGAAGCATTTGAGTGGCTGGTGGATAATTGGGCCATTCTTTTTGAGTTTCTTCCTCCATTGATGGAAAAGAATCAGCCTTCAGAGTATAGCAGATTCTGACCACTTCATGTGCAAGCTCTGCTCATTAAATCTATAGCTTCAATGAAGATACTGTTATTATGAGGCTGGAGACAAATTCAAAACCAATCACTACGAAAGTATATTCAAAGCTGCAGAATTTGAAGAAGCATTTACAAGTGGTTGCTGGGAGAACTTTCAGTAACAGAATTCAGGAGGACCTGGATGCCTTAAAAGGCAACCTTAGCGACAGAGCAACGGGAGAAATAAAGATGGCAGACCATATGCACACAGAGTTGGACAACCTGTTGGGGCAACCCTGCCTGTATATTTTTGGAGCCTGTGGGTGAATTGTTCTACAGGCAGAATCTGTTGTTGCAGTAGAAAAGCTGAAGGCCCATTTCAGCAAAATACCGCTACTGACGGGCATTCCTGTTGATGGAGTGCATACATACTGAGAACTTCAGGATATTCCGAAGAATAATGCAGCGATATAAGTGGAATGCACTCTTCAGGCAATGCACATAAGGATTACCAAACTTTTGTTGATGATGCACTAAGGGCACAGTTAGTTACAGTATCAAACATAAACGTGAAAGGCTTTTTTCCAACTTTTTTTGCACGTTAACTGATTTGAGAACCAATCTGCCAATGGCAATCTTGGAGCTGCTGTCAACTTACAATTAGGAATGTAAACCATGAGGCTCAGTGGAGTGGGTTCAGATTGAAAATAGTTCGCTATTAATGTTTGTAGTACAGTAGAATCTCGTTAGCACGTTTTTGCAGGGACCTAAAGATTTGGACGTCATAGGCGGGAAAACGTGTTAACGAAAATGCAAAATATGCAATTTAAGAACATATTTATGTAATAAAATCTAATAACTACTACATCTCCATGGGTAATTGAAATCGATTTTGAGTACCATCCGTGTTGAATTCAATATGTGTTAAAATGGATTTGGATACACAAAGCCTGGGAATAAATAATTCAAGCTTTTATGTTGGTCAACTTGGATTTTTGAGGTTATGAATGTTTTTGAGAAAATAAATTGTGAATTATGGAAGCAACAAGAATGGCTTTGCTGTGCATTTTATTACACATGTGATAACAAAAACAATGAATGTTTTTGAGAAAATAAATTGTGAATTATGGAAGCAACAAGAGTGGCTTTGCTGTGCATTTTATTACACATGTGATAACAATTTTCGCTAAAAAAGAAAAAAAATTATTAGTGTGCATCATGTTACGAGTACAATAGGCGAATGTATCTTTGGCGTGTTCAATACGATTTGAATACGGTAAGTGTTTCCATGCAACAAATTTCGTTCAGATCCTCTTCTGATCCTATTTTCCAAGAGAAAAGTTTTGTTTTTGCATTTTTCCCTTCTTTAAAAGCAGTTTTAATCAATTTAGGTTTGCTAACAATTGCGTTTAAGGTTGACGGAGGAATGTTTAACTTCCGCACTATATCCACATGTTCCATATTTGGATTGTGATCTATTTCAAGGATTTTCACTATTGGTTGTTTACTACACTTTCTTTTTTTTCATTGCAAATGAAAAGTTAAAATACAATCTACGTATGTTTGGTCAACACTCAACAGTAGAAACTGTCGTTGGTGTTTACCATGCCAAGGTAAAGCATTCTCTATCCCGCCCACACAAATCGTGTCACACAAATATTTACATACATGCATGTGATTGGCTGCCATTATCCACCCCGTGACTGAGGATTGACCAAAGTAGCCAATGAGGACGTCAAACTTTGAACGTGTTAAGCGCCTTCTCCCACTGGACTGATCAAGGATTGGCCAAAACAGTGAATGAGGACGTCAAACTTCAAACGTAGTAAGCGGGACCGGGAAAACGCACTAAGCAAACGTTATTTATTGCATTTGGTGATTTGGTACTGGGACTTTTATAATTGAATGTAATACACGGGAAAACGTGTTAATGAGGAACGTGCTAACGAGATTCCACTGTATTAGAATAGTGAATAGGTTAATTGTACATGTATTTGTACTTTTTAGTAGGTAATTATCATTTTGCAATTGCAGTATAAATATTTGAAAATACTGACTCATTTTATTTCTATATGACCTACAGTATCCAAGAACTTTCAATTCCCACCCAATATTTCAGCATATCACTCAAGAATTCAACAACACATCCAAGACATTTGAGTGTCTCTATTCATATATAAATTAATTACTTCATACATGTACTGGTTTTTTTGTTGTAAAATAATGTAAAGTGTAATAGAGTCATGTGATGCCATGTTGTTAACTGCTATGTTTGCATGCAGTGCTGCAAAGATTTTTGCAAGTTAACACTTCGCAAGTATTATGTTTAACAGAAAAGACTCTCTAGCAGTTTACATAACAATTGACATACCATATATCCCTTTTCTCCTCTGACATTGCTACTTCATTTTCGCTTCTATACGCCTCCTCAGTCTACAATGTTAGATCTAATTCAAGTGGCAGAGAGACAGCAGAGACCCACCATTCTTATGCCATTCATATGTTTTAGAAAATTATGTTGAATACATATTTTATGATTTGCAATATTTAAACTGTTCATCCACGTATTAAAAACTGAAAAAGTAGAAAAGCATTCTTATCACATAGTGAGGCAGGTTGTTGTACTAAATATTTACTTAATTTAAAGCCAGATGTGAAAATCGTGGTATGGCAGTGAATAGACTGCATCTTGTACCATGAAAACTAGTTTTTACATAACTTTAAAGTATTTTTGCTTTTCTTATGTTTATAAAGCATAATGCCCCGATCACCAAGAGTATTCATGAAGAAAGTACACATGGAGATCACCATGCAGAGTTGTATCTGTAAATCCTTTGGAGTTTTTGAGATTCTGACTAGCCCATTTTGCTAGTTTGCTTATATGCAAGTGGTAGAAATTAGGTGTAGCAGCTGTTAACTTCCTGAAATGAATTACTTTTTTAGTTCACAAACCAGCTGTCATGTTTCTTCTTCTCACTGTGTATTGTCTATTTGTATAAGATTTAATTCTTGAAATGATCACTAAACTTTTCTCATGCTAACCTTTACTTATGTTACTTGAAAAGCAATGAACAAACTTAATCTCAGTTTGTTAACATGGGGATAATGATTCCAAATGTGTGTGTTATTATACTGCATATTCTAAAACACAGAACAATTTACTAAATAGGTTAACCCTCTTACTTGGGATGCATTTCTCCTCTGGTGCTATGTAGCAGTAAAATTGTGAACCACTCCTTGAAAGTCCCTATTGCATCAGTTTTAAAGTTAGTTTTTAGGGCATTAATTGATGTCAAATAATACTTTCTACATCTGTTAAATCAGGTACTATGAAGGCGAGTCAAATATAAAAAAAACTTCTTTTTATATATATTTATTGGCAATGAAAAAATACAAATAAAACATCTAACTTTTCTCAACATAGCCTCCTGCACACACTATACATTTTCACCACCATTCTAGAAGCTTGTAGATTTCTTTTTTCAAAGATACTTTTAGGTTGAGTCATCAACCAGTTGCACACATGATCTTCAACTTCTTGGTTGTTCTCAGATTGTTCTCTCCCAGTTTCTTTCAAGAGTGCAAACAAAGAATAATACAGGGGCACAAATCTGGATTGTAGGGAGGGTGTTCAAGTGTTTCCCAATCCATTTTCTCCTTTTTAGCCTCATCAAAACCCCTGTGTGAAGCCTGGTATTGTCATGGAGAAGGATGATTGCTGTGATGATGGTATGAGTACTCCCATAGCTGATACCCACCTCTGAAGCGATTTCATCGAAAGTCAAGCACCAGTCACCTTCCACGAGGTCAGGATCTGTATGGATGTTGCCATCTACGAGAGTTCTCCTTGGGCATGGATCATGTCTTTCATTTTCCACATTTCCCACCCGCCTTAAACTTGCTGGTCTAATCAAACACTTAGGTCTGAGTGTAGCATCCCCAAATTGCACTATCAACCTATTCAAAATTTCAGATGGTTTTACACCTTCCTTCATTAAAAACTTTAGGCTCCTCTTTCAAATATGTGACACCAGTTTGCCGATATTTTTTCTAAGTCCACAAGTATGCTGACGCTAAGTTACGGATGTTATATGCAACTTTTATCATATTTGTAAGCTTTCTGAAGCATTCATTTCAGATATTGTTTAAACATTAACAATATTCATAAATTCTAGGCTTTTTCACTTTCTGCGCATGTACCCATGACGAATAATGCAGAGCAGCCACATTAACTTTGGCATTCCGCTTGCTGCAGCGCTGCCAACAGTCTCTGGTATCACTAAATTACATTAAACAAACACACTAACTTAACTATTTCCAATATATGAACTAGCGAAACTACTTCTAGACACTACACTGACACTTTAGGTACTACATCGCCTACACCACAGGGTAGATCTGCCTAATGCCCTCAATAAGTTCCTGGGACAGATCTGCTGATCGGTTTTTACAATCTGTGTGCCATAAATACTCACAAGTGTAACTGTCGAGATTTTCACTATGAATACTGCTCCTGGATAGTCATGTTTTAGAGATTGTCAGCACAATTTTATGTCGTTCGTGTGCACATTGGTGACAGGATCTATGAAATGCATGGAATGATTTACTGAAAGATGTGCTGCAAATCCTCCAGCCATTAGTCCATAGTACTCCCTCCAGGCATCCGTGTGCACCATACTGGTGAACTTGACATGCTCTGCGATCAAATTATATAGTGTGTTGGCACATCAACATCTGCACCTCATTAGTTTCCATGTCGATCATACTCAGGATCCAATTGCACTAAAAGTACCTCATCATAATGGCTTTTTTCAGGTGTCTTCCAGCTGCAGCAAAATTTGGGATAAGTACGGTCCTGTCTCTTGATAGGGTGCAAGACGGTATCGCATTCAGAACAGAACATGACTGTCCTCAGCAGACCCTCATCAAATAATAACTCAAGGCAGGCCTCTTCAGCTTGTACATATTGAGCAAGATCTACTTTATTAACAAAATGAGCCGTTGCTCGAAAACGTGCAGAGTTCACAGAAATACTAGGCACACACTTTTGCTTTTTACTGATGAATGAAATATGCTCCACTGCAAGCCCAGTTTTGTTGAACAATAACACCGGAGAGGGAACATGATTGGGACTTTCCAACAAATGCCTGCTCTTTATTGCTTCCACATCTGCTTCACTACAACTGCTATGCATGTGTTTGGGGAATTTCTATAGCCATTGGCTACAGCAGTTGCAAAGTCACTAAATGTTGGCTGCACTGTGAACCGCAATACGCCATGTCCATTATGTTTTATTGCGACTGCGCACAACACATACCAAGGACTTACACAAATTCCCACCAGAGTCTCACGTGACATGTTCAAAAATTTCTCCAAAACTATTGTGTTGCGCAATGGAACCTCTTGCTCATTCATGGCTTACTGAGGAGGGAGGGGAGAGAAGCAGCTTTCCCCACTTAATAAATTGACCTTCAATGTCCCACTCTATCAGCCCGCTTGGGGTTGTCTGAGAAGATGAGGGCCAAAGTCCAGTTTATACTTGACTTACCCTTGTATAATTCTCATCTGCAGTTGTAACCTGACTAAACTTGAATGAAGTGGAGAGAGAAGTCGTTGCTGGCTGCCTGAGTAATTTCAAAATCCACTACTCATTCTCTAACACAAATAATCCTTGATAGCTCAAAATCACTTTTGGCATATTGTGGTTTTAAGATTAAAAATAAAATAAGAAATGTGGAGCAGCTGAAGTTATCTATTCAGTTGCTATTCAGTTGCTATTCAGTTGTGCTAGATATTCCAGAAATGTCCATTCTTTTTCCAATATTTTTTGTTTATCTAATAGAGAGAGTAATTGAAATTACTACATAGATATCACCACTGTTCTTAATTGAATGTAATAAAGCATGTAAAGGTGTGATATAGTATGTTAATGATAAAGGTGTAATATGAGGATCAGTCAATAACTAATGCCTCCTATTTTTTTTCTCTTGTAATTTGCAAGAAACTTAAACTTTGATTACATGGCATGAAAGCCACAACATTGAGGATTAAATTGTAACTTTTCAATGTAATCCCAATTGTTTTCCACAGTTTTAGTCCATCTTTTAACAAGGGCATGTATTCCTGTGTGTAAAACACATGGTCTTGCTTCCAAAGCCATTGATGCACAGATGTTTTCATTGCCTCCGCATCTTGAAAGTGAATCCCACTATGAGCTTCCTTTAGCTGCCAAATAGGTGGAAGTCTGATGGTGCTAGGTCAGGGTTGTATGGAGGATGAGGCAAGGCTTCCCATCCAGTGTTCACAATCGCTTCACTGGTGTAACGACTGGTGTGTGGTTTTGCATTGTCATGTCAAAGGCAAAATATCTGCCATGGTTTTTATTGGGCGAACTCGCTGAAGATGTGCTTTGAGCTTTTTGAGGGTGCTGACGTATTGCACAGAATTTATTGTGCATCCCTGCTCCAAAAAATCAACCAGAATCATACCCTCTGCATACCAAAACAGAGTTGCCATCACTTTCCCTGCCAATGGCACAGTTTTGGATTTTTTCTTCCTCAGTGAGGTTGTGTGATGCCATTCCATGGACTGTCTCTTTGATTCTGGTTAAAAAAAAAATGAGCCCACATTTCGTCTGTAGTCACAATTTTTTCCAGGAACTCTTCTCCCTTCAAATGGAAGTGCTAGAAGTGTTTGGAGGCTATTGTTTTTCGTGTCTCCTTATTCTGGTCCGTTAACACTCAGGGTACCCACCGTGAATAAACTTTTGAACACCCCAGTTCATGAATAATCATCACCACACTGCCTTTACTGAGGTAAGTAATGTGACACAATTCATCCGTTGTTACCTGGCGGTCATCTCGAATGATCTCATCCACTTGCTGAATGTTGCATGGAGTCAATGCAGTCACAGGTCTGCTGCTCCGCTGTTCATCAGCCAGCAGTGTTGGCCCTTCAGCTTCGTTACAGCGATGGACCCATCTTCTAACTGTGCTGACATCCACTGTTGCATCGCCACACACCTTTGTGTGCCTTTCATGAATGCGAATGGGCGTTTCACCTTCCGCATTCAAGAATTCAATGACAGAACGCTGTCTAATACGAACATTGATGTCAGCCATCTTTCAACAGGCAGCAGTGCTGCCACCGGTTGATGTAGGAAATTAATATTGCAGTGCAGTGGAGAAGAAGGTTTGAGGAATTGTGCCAAATTTGAATTGCTCACATAACTAACTTAGTTCAGGAGAGAAAAAATAGGAGGCATTACTTATTGATTGACCCTCGTAGTATATTATCATCCAGCAGTTTCTTCTCTTGCATTTTTTTTTCATTACAATGGTCTATTTTCAAAGAAATTAACTGAAACCATTACAATATTTGATATTCATTACCTGAGATATGGCACCACTACCATCTCTGCAGTTAGAAGGTAATCCACCTGTTCTAGATATAGGTTAAATTAAATTGAGTTTTATTTATGAGCGCTCTTTAACTTCTATGGTCCTTAGCGTCCCATTCTATATTGGGCATGAAAGACCAGAAATTTTGCTCAGAGGCCTCTTTATCAGGCTTGAGGTTCTTTTACGTGCTGTAAATTTACGACACGGGACCACCGGCTTTACTTTCCTTCCGAAGGAAGCCATGCTAAGGATTTTTACGCCTGAAAACATCCATCGCACTCCGCCGAACCCCACGACCTCTCCGTTTGAACCCACGACCTCGGGAACTGGAGGCTAGCATGGTAACCACTACACCATGGAGGGTGAATGGTGAATGTATATCCTATGAGTTACCCAGTTATAGCACACAATAAACTATTTGTCCCAATAATAAAGTATTTGCAATAGTAAGTTGTCTTGATATATATATATATATATAAAAGGTGTAAATAAATAGCACCACACAGATTTTACTGGCAGTAGATGGTTCCTAATTAATCAATTTGAGATAAAAAGAACAATGGTCTCTGAAGTTACTGAATTATGTGTATTCAAAGTAATTAGAGACAGGGATCAATAAACTAAAATCAGAACCAAAATTTCTAAATAGTCTGTATTAGAAATGAAGTACAACTCATTAGGGACTTAGTTAAGCCTGTCTTTTAACTCTCTTAATAAGCATTTCTAAATTTTGCCGTTGCCAAAATCACTGAAAGTGTGGACCTTATATATGGCTGCATGCCACTGCTTTTTTTTATTATTATTATTATTATTATTATTATTATTATTATTATTATTATTATTATTTTATTTTATTTATGGATACACTTTAACTACTATGGTTCTTAGCATCCCATTTTATATTGGGCGTGAAAGACCAGAAATTTTGCTCATAGCCCTGTTTATCATGCTTGAGGATGTTCTACATGCTGTAAACCTATGACACGGGACCACCAGCTTTACTTCCCTTGCAAAGGTAGCCATGCTAAGGATTTTTATGCCCAAAAAAAAATCCATCATCCGGCAACCTCGGGAACCAGAGCTAGCATGATACCCTTAGACCACAGAGGGCGACATGCCACTGCAATGGTTAACGGGTTGTGGTAAAAGGCTAAACAAGCATAGGAAGACTCAGATAGCAGTACTGTGGCCGAGCAGTTAGGCGAATCTGCTGTGAACTAGAATAAGCATGCAAACTCAAGTTCGAATCCAGAATGGGTGAACTCTTTTTTCTTCTTTTTCCATCCTGATTATGCTCATCATTATGCGCAATGCACAAGGTATCACTTACTGCTGTATCTTCTCACATCTAAGCTTGGAGGGTTGTAAACCGACGCTGGCTTTTTTAAAGTTTTTGGTTGGCAATATTTGCATGTGAGGTCAATAAGGACAATTTGAATTTAACAGTTAACCAGGTGGAACAAGTTCACTCATCTTTGAACCAAGTAATAGCACAAAGTACCATCTCTCCCCAGAAGAGGTGCTGAGGATGTGGTAGCATAATACCCCTGGCAGAACACTAGCACGACCATACAGTATGTGTAGTTGCTTTTTACTCAAGTCATAGGTAACCACTGTATTCTCCAATGCAGTAACATCACTCAGCCTTATTTCCTATTTGTCTTCAGCACACAACACTATGTTGAAATAGCTAAACACTCGGGGAACATGGAGCAAAAATACACTTTTGCTGAATTCACTGATATGCACCTTGTGTACAGCGAAGCAGGAGGTTGTGCTTCAATAGCTGCACAGATTTACAGTGAAAGGTACCCCAATACAGGGCATCCCATCGAACAACTTTCAAGTCTGTAGATCAGCATTTTCAAGAAAGTGGTTCTGTGGTGCCAAATAAAGCAGATTGTGGTGCAAGATGTACTCATCACACTCCAGAGTTCGAAGAGAACATACTGCAGACACTGCAAGATGAACTGTCAACCAGCACCGACATGTGCAATAGGCACCAACCACACGTGTGTAGCAAGTCTTGCATGAGGAGCAGGTCCACCCCTTCCATCCACAAAAGGTGTGAGCCTTAACTTAGGAATTTTAATTTATGCCTCTGGTTTTATAAATGGGCCTTACCAGCCACTGGAATTGTTTACTTCAGGGTTGCTCACAGATGAGGCCACATTTACCAAGGATGGGCAGATTTTAAACTTCAAGAACAGTCATATATGGGCATATGAATATCTCCATGCTAATGTGCAGAAGAGACACCAACAGCAGTTAATGGTGAACATATGGGCTGGCATTGTTTCTGACCAAGTCATTAAACCATACCCCTCTTCCTTCTGGACTGTATGGTGATACTTACAAAAACTTCTGGAGTATGTATTGCCAGCCCTTTGGAAGAAGTGCTGCTTGATGGTCAGGCTCAACTGCATTTCGTATATGATGGAGCTCCTGCGCATTATGCTATAAATGTATGGGAGCATCTGAATTGAGTCTTTCCCAATCACTGGATCGGAATAGGCAGTCCTATCCTGCCCTGGCCAACTCGATCTCCGTATTTCAATCCCATGAATTTCTTTTTCTGGGATCATCCTCAGACTATGGTGTATTCATCATCAGTTGATTCTGAAGAGCCACTAGTTGCCTGCATTATTGCAGCCAGTGATAAGATTCATAACACATCAATAATGCTCAACAAGGTTCAGGAATAATTTCTGCATAGATGTCGCTTATGCTTTGATGTTACAGGTCGCCGTTTTCAGCAATCCCTTTGAAACCAGTGCATTTTCTTCATTTGTTTCCTTATCTTTATTTTTATTGTGCCTATGCATTGTATTATAATGTTAATACCCAGACAACTTGTTTTTGCATAATTCAGTCACACTGAGATCTTTAAAGTACTGTAACAAATGAGAACACTAGTTACTGCTTTATTTGTCACTTAGGTGCTCAGCGTAGCACAAACTTTACACTTGAGACACTTTTGGCACCCACTGGAACAGATCATAACTGACCCATCCAATCCAATTGAACTACTGAGTCACAACTGAACTGCTTGACACTGTCCACTTTTAACTATCCAAACTCTTCAACTTGTTGACTGCACTCAGCTCAGTAACATCTTCACTAACTGCACTCAACTGAATTGAACTCACGGGCAAAAGCAGCCCCTTATATAGGCCTCGCATACAAAGTGGAACGTTCTAGAAAGGGAACCTACTTGAAACGGCCCAAAGAAATCCTCTATAGCAGGAACATGATGGGTTATTGTTCTGAAGGGGACCAGCCATTAGCTCCACCTTCAGCCAGGTAGATGAGCCAATATGTGCTTGGACCATAGGTGCATAGATAACTTCATGTGCATGATCACAATACTTATAAATTTATATTTTTGTTAGTCATTTTTATAGACTTATACCAGTTTGTTTAACATTATTGTATATCTTTAGTTTTCAGTGTGTACTATTTAGGTCATAAAAGTGTAAATTGAAATTAAAAGAATTTTAAATTAAAAACTTGAACATTGGTTAAGTTGAAAATTAAGCATACACAACACAATTTTCTGTAAATTAAACTAAATATGTGCTTGTAAAGAAGGAAAGGAAAAAAAAGGGGGAACCCTGCCATTGTGATTCAAACCCGAAATTCAAATGTCTGCTTACCTGCACTGCTCTGGTAACATATCAGTTGTGCTAAAAATGCAAGTTCCAATTAGCTCCACTTATTTTCTTCTTATACCTTACATTTGAATTGGAAGTGATCCGTGGCATGGAAACACCCTAGCAGTTTCAAGGCATAACTCAGTAATTTGTCTTTGTAGACCATTTTCTATCTCAAGTTGATTGTCTATGAACCATCTATTATCAGTAAGATTTGCGCGATATTATTTATTTACATCTGTTATATATATACGAGACAACAAGTGCGTGATGCATGATGAACGCCACAATACTTAGTGAAAGAGAATTTGCATGCAAAGCCAAAGGTTCGTGTTTCAATTTCTGGCTGTTACATTGAATTTTTCAAGTCTGGTTCAGCTCTCTAAGTTTTATAAAGATGTTTACCTTTGGATATGTTGTAAGTTAACCTAAAAACTAAACAAGATTTCTAAAACACAGATTTTATTGATTAATATGAGTAACTGTGTATTCTGAATTGATTTATTTCTTATTTGCAAATTTGAAACACCAATATTAGCTAGTCCTTAACTGAAATTGTGAACCCAGAAATCCTATACATGCTGATGACTGTTGAATCTATTGTGGGATACTTGAAAGTTATAAACTCTTAATTTTCTTTACAGGTGGGTGCATGCCTTGCAAATGGCAGCTCAAGCAGAATTACCTTCACCAGAGAAGCTTAATAGATGAGCCCAGTCTGAGCTCTTGTTATCTATCAATGTAGTTTTGGCACTGTTGACACAGTGCTGAGTATAATGCAAATTAGCAAGTTTATTATGCTAGCTTTCTTCTCTTCTAACTGTTAATTAAATTGTTAGTAATATTATTCATTATAGTAAGAATGGTGCCATTGACTTCAAAAGTCAGAACATTTTTATACAGGGTGCAGAAAATTTCTGCTTCACATTTCTAGTGAAAAAAAATACAATATAAGCCTGTTGTTTTTTTAAGAAAACAGTAGTGCAATTTTATGTATTAAAAGATGGGGCTATTAAAATTTAATACATTAGGATTTGTCCAAATTATAATGCAATGAAATGCTTGAGCCTTATGTGACTGGGTCATTTTCTGAGCAACTGATTCTCAAAAGGGCTTCCTCTTTCCACGGGTGCCTTTTTAAAGAAGCACATTGCTATGCCCCTTAGAAAACATGCATGGAACAAGAGTAAAATTGTTACATCATAAATGGTTTGGGCAGCTACTGTGTAATTGGCAGCAAAAATCAATGTGTCCATTTAGCTGACACAAATAGGGGTTTCACTGCCTCCGTATAGACTGACAGCTATTCTTCACTAATTGTTGTGTTTAGAAGCAAGCAGCATAGGTACTGAGTTTTTCTTTCTCTTTATTTTTACATTTCCCTCTTTTTCTCCCAAGAATAGCAAAAGAATAGTATTATATTGATTTCAGAAATGCTTTGCATTCTCCCACCTGCATTTTTATTTAATGTGCTAGTTTGTTTTAGATGTAATGATTGTATAAAAAAAACTGTATAAGTTTCTGTACAATATAATTAAAGTTTAGCTCCTTAAATGTTCTTTTGCATTGTCTCGCAAATATTGGTTTTCATTTTGATAATCATAAATAAGCCTGAAATTGTGGAGTGAAAATATTCCTATATTCCAGTTCCCAAAACCTACAATTTTCCAGCTGAATGGAAGTGGGTAAAGTTATTTTATTTCATTAAAATTGAGTGTCGCTAATTCACTACCACTCTCTGTGTTCTAGATTATGGACTCTTGCACATGCTGTTTCATTATTTTCTTTTAGTGTATACCTCCATAGGCATAACTTGGGGCTAGTGGCAATATGTCCAACTTCATATTTTGAGTTACTTTAAGCAAAAGCATAAAAGTTTATTTTGTAATTAAATTAAAAGAGTAGTTTTCACTAATATATCCCTGCATTCTGAACTACTTACCACAATTATCCTGTGTTAGTAAAGCAATCAGGAGTACTGACCTTTGGCATCAGTGCTAGTGTGTGTTATTTTCCTTAGCTAGGAGTAATGTACACATCATCACTGTTTGTCATTCTTTTCAATAAGCCTGAAGTTTTGCCACATAATAATATATTTTTAACACATTAAAGCTATACTAATCAACTATCCTGTAAGTCCCTCTCTCTTCCTCCCCTCTCTCCCTCCCCCTCCTCTTATTGCTGTTCCTTATTATTAAAGTGAAGTTGCTTAGCACTAGCTCACCAAACATTAATTGTATTTATTTGAATAATTGCAATTAACCAGTTACTATATTAACTCTTTGTGATTAAGCACTTTGGTCTATGAAAACTTTACTTAAAGAGTAAGAAATGCAAGGCAGAAGCCTGTGTAAGCTTTTTAAGAAGAAACCAAAAATGAGGTGGAAGGCTTTGGCATGTGCTACTTATGCAGTATGTGTGAAAGAAATGTCTGCGAAGAGTTAAATACGAGGTGTGTTTTTAAAGTAAGCCATTTTAATATTTTGCTGCTGCAGTCACAATTATGAGCATCATTAGGAAGCCAGACACAGCTGTAAGCGATTGTCATTTCGTGTTTTCCTGTTGTTAGAGCATTTCAAAATGTTGAAAACAATCCAATGATCTGCCAACTTGAAGTCAGATCAGTGATTCGTTTTTGAATGCAAGGAATGTTATGCCAGCAAATATTCATCATATTGTGTGAGGTTTATGGGGAAACAATGAATGATGGAGTGGTGAGGAAGTGCGTTAGACAGTTTGATGAAGGTCGTAAAAATGTGCATGATGAACCGTCTGAGCGGCCAATTGATGATTTGGTGCAAGCTGTGGAAGAAAACATTTGCAAGGACAGACGTTTCACCATACCAGTATTGTCTTCACATTTTCCACAAATTTCAAGATCAGTCCTCTACAACATTATGAAAGACCTCTTAGGATTTCAGAAATAGTGCTCACAATGGGTGCCCAAAAATCTTACTGAATGAGCACAAGAACAAGTGATCTACTGCTGCATTGACTTTTATTACATGATATGCTGAGGAAGGTGATGATTTGCTAATGCACATCATTACACGTGATGAGACATGGGTGTCTCACATCATTCTTGAATCTAGGCAACAATCCAAGGAGTGGAGGTACACAATATCCCCCGTGAAGAAGAAATTCAAACAGATGATATCCACTCATAAGATCATGTGCACGGTTTTCTGGAACAGACAAGGTGTTTTGCTGGTTGAATTCTTGCCCAGGAATGTGACAATCAACAAGGACATCTATTGTGAGACACTACGAAAGCTCCAATACAGAACAAAAGGTGTGGAATTCTTTTGGTTCATGACAATGCCCAGCCACACACAGTCGAACAAACTCAAGATCTAATTGCATTATTTGGTTGGGAACAGTTCAACCACCCTCCCTACAATCCGGATTTGGCACCATGCGATTTTCATCTGTTTCTTCATCTGAAGAAATTCCTTGGTGGAAAACATTTCAATGATGATGTTGTGAAGCAAGTAGTGCAGAAATTATTTAGAAAATTTGAGTCGTAGTTGAAACAATTAACATCACTTGCATGTTTTTCATCTTGACTGGTTTCAAGAGCTAATTGCTCCCATCCTCGGAAGTGGCTGACTGGTTCCTTGTGGTGAAGTCCAGTGTGAGTTTGTGTGTGGTGGTATCTGGTGGTGCAGTAAAGAATTTCTATCAGTGTTTTGTAATTAATAACTTTCCCCAAATATCCAACTCTGTTGTGTATTTTGCTGATTTTGGGAGTGTTATATGTGGTATGAGTGATTTGTCATCCAAAAGTGATATGCCACTGCAGATTTGTCCATCTGTTTCTATTTGATGTGTCTGAAATTGGTCACATTCTGTGCAGTTAATTTGACAGATTCCTGCTTTTTTGTTCTGAAGTATTTGTTCCTTTGATTTGTTGCAGAGTAATTTCTCTAGACTGAATCTGTTTTGTGGAGCTAGGCAGGTGGTGTGCTTTTTGAAGATGTTGTGGAATTTGTAGCAAGTCCTTGGATGGAAAGTGAACTTCTTGAAAATCATTTTGTTTTTTTGTTAGGTGAGCTTTGTGGCGTCCTTAATGTGTTTCTGTTTCTTGGAATATGCTATTTCTTTGTCAATTTGTTTGGTGAAGCCATTGTTTATAGCTGTGTTAACTATGTGTTTAAATTCTGTTTCTGTTAATGGTGTGTAAACCAATCTATTGGTAAAACTGTTTAGAACTGCATGTCTGTGTTGTAATGGGTTAAAATTATTGTTTTTTATGTAGTTTTCAGATCTTCCTGTAGTTACAAATTTGATCTTGTTCTGGTTTTAATTACTTTTAAATGTAGGAAAGGTCGTATTCCTTCATATTCAGTTTCCATAGTGAATTGTATAGCTATGTTCTGTAAATTGAGTAATTTGAGGGCATCCTGGATGAGCTTGTTGGGTACTATTGCAAATATATCGACATATCTATGCCAACCTTTGTAAATGTGCGGAAAGCAGGTAATTATGTGTGATTCAAAATTACTGATGAAAAAGTCAGCGAAGAAAGGTGATAGAGGGTTGCCCATGGCTAAACCAGAAGTCTGTTGATAGTATCTGTTGTTGAAAGTGAAACTCTTCTGAGTGGTACAAAGTTTGTGAGAATCAAAAGGTCATCTGCTTCATCTTGCATTATATTGTTTTGGGTAAGCCATTTTTTCAGTTGGTCTAGGAGTTAATGTATTGGGATACTTGGGGAAAAAGGCAGTGATGTCAAAAGATACTAGTTTATCTTCCGCTTTTAGTTCCATATGTTCTATTTTTGTAATTCTTGAGAGTTTCTGATGCTTAAGATGTTGCATTTAGGTAGTGATGTGAACTTCTGTGTAAGCCATTTTGCCAAATTATATGTGGGTGAATCAATATTGTTTGTTATGGATCTCATTTCGTTGCCTGGTTTATGGATTTTTGGGAGTGCTTACAATCTTGGTAATGTGGAATGATTTGGTTTGATTAAGGACTTTTCTTTATCTGATAAGGTTTTAACTTTATTCACAGAGAGATTGAAGGATTTTATTTGAGCTTTTAGTGGGTCTGTTTTGATTTCTGTGTGTGCGTTATCTTGGAGTAGGTTTTCCACTCAGGCAATGTAATCTTCTTTGTCAAGGATTACTACTTTGCCACCTTTATCAGCTTTGGTATAAATTACCGGTTTGGATTTGAGTGATTTTATGATTTTTCTTGTCTGGGAAACTATTCTGATTGATAGCTATAACCTCTTCCAGTACAGCTGTACCAAATATAACACTCCTAAAACCGACAAAATACACAGCAGATTTGTATACTTGGGAAAAGTTATTAATCACAAAACATAAACACTGTGTAATGAATTTTAATTGCCTCCACCAAACCCACTATGGAAATTCATCACTGCACCACCAGATACCACCACGTACAAACTCACACCATACATCACCATGAGGAACCAGTCAGTCACTTCCAAGAATGGGAGCAATTAGCTTTCGAAATTGGTCAAGACGAAAAACATTAAGTCATGTTAAGAGTTTCAACTCCGACTTAAATTTTCTAAATAATTTCAAATTCACATCACTGTTACTAGCTTATCCATGTTTTATAGAAAATAAGTGCAGACTTGGCTTTCATTGCAGGCGGCATCATTCTTTGATGAAGGCATACAAAAACTTGTTTCTCATTACTAGCGCCTGAATAACAGCGGTGACTATGTGAAGAAGTGTAAGGTAATGAATGATAATAAGGTATTTGGAAAATAATGTTCTGTTATTTTTTAAAAAATTATCGGTGCTTCTTTAAAAACATGCCTCATATTTTCACATAAGTGTCTAAATAGGTACATTGATGATGAATTTGACTAGACTGAAGATTTTCATACAGCAAAACTTAACTGAATGTTTTGCTAACATAAATTTAGTATTTAAGAAATACCTGAGAGTGCTTGTGGGATCAGCAAGGAGTGAGTGCTCTTTTTCTTATCTTTGGAGGCTGAAGACTTACATACACAACACTAATGGCCAAAAATGGCTTTGGGCCTGTATTACAATCTTCACTTGGATGTTAACTGGGTGTCAGGTCCAAATTTTCATATTACAACCTTCAGTTAACAGCTAACCAGGAGTTATTCTTAGCAATGAACTAACTGCCACCATGCTACTGGTTGGGGAACTAACTTGGAGATAAACATAGAAAAATGGTTTTCAATTGATAGTCAATAGTTCCAAGATGAAATGTTGGATTAATACTAATATAACAGGGGGAAGGCCAAAATAATTAGAGGAAGTCGAAAGCAAAAATCCATATAAATTGATACTCCGAAATTACCCAACATATTTCCAGACTAATCTACAGATACCAGAGATATATATATATGTAAACAAATCTTATATTTTAATGGCAAAATCCTACATAACATAGGCTTTCTGTTTTTTGTTTGTTTGGGGGTTTTCTTCTAAATATAAGCATTTATTAATAGTTTTTGCACTAACCAAAATAGAGCCTGTTAAAAGGAAAACCTATGCAGTTTAATATTGTGAAATGTTTTAATCTAGTGAAACACCTACATTATTCCTTTTGTAGCAATGCCAAGAATGAATTGTTGAAACCTTATTTATACAATGGGAATAACATCTTGGGAAAATAAATTTGAGGAGACAGTTGAGGAATTTGGAAAATAAGTCAGGTTAACAAAAACTTCATTGTGTCTTGATTTTATTTTACACCTATGCTCTGTAATAATTTCTAGGAGAATGACATCATCTTGAGTGTACGGTAATTTTTTAACTCAACACTTTTGCCAGTACTACTCATATTTTTTAAATGTAATCTGCACAAATTTCACTGTAGCAGAATAAGCCTTATGTCTAATACCTCTGCACATTGAAACACCTGGCAGAAATAAAATAAGTATGATACTTGTACATCACATATACCATTTGATTTCTCCCCTATTCAGTTTCAAATGTTTTAGCAGTAACAACATTGTCAGTGTATGTTAGAATCAAGACATAGTCTCCAGCCTTCTCTGCCACAATGTTTACTTACATGCTCCTGTATATGTCAAATCTGTTTTTCCATTAGCCTAAATAAACTATATTGAGTGAAAATCCATATAATCTAATGCTCTGAAATGCCCCAACCTATTTTCAAACTAAGCTACACTTATAGCTATTTACACTACCTCCAACTATATTAATGGAAAATCATCATTTTTAAAATATACCGAAAAACACTTAACCTATTCCAAACTCATGCAAACTAAACAAACAGCATAACCCTTCAACATGTAGCTTAATTTGTAAAGATGAGTTGTAGTTTTAAAACACTAAACATCACTAAGGAAAAAAGTACCTGAACATGTTTCGAGGATGATTTGTCTCCATCAGCAGGCGTCTAACTGGTTCCTGGTGCTATTGGCGATCTTAACTGTAGGGATATCTGCATTGGTGGCATCTCCATGAACCTCCAAAGGTTGTATGGAGATGGCAAATCAAAATTCACGTGGTGATCTTTGTGCTTTAATATATGTATGTTTTCCCAAGTGTTTAGTTCAACTGGGAAACTGGCAGCTTTTAGTAAAGTGATGTTAGCTGCAACTCATGATTGGTAGACCAGAAATGTTAGGCGACTGCAGATTTTTCAATCTGTTTGTATCTTATGGCTCTCATGTGTTCTTTCAGTTTGGTGTAAAGGTCTCTTTTTGTTTGTCCAATGCATGTGTGTTGCAATTGGAGCACCTTATTCTGTAAATGTCTGATGTCATATTCATATACAGTGGATTTTTATTTTCTGTGCAAAGTAGTTTGTGTATGCTGTAATTGTTTCTTGGAGCTAAGATTACTTTGTATTTCTTGAAGATCTTGCTGAATTTATGATGTACACCTAGACGGTATGTAGATTTCCTGTATTGTTTTTGTTCTTTTTGCTGGCTTAGTTTCATGGTATCTATTATTTGTATCTCTCTTTTGTACTTGGATATCTTTATCTATTGACTCTTCATTGTATCCATTATTAGCTGCAGCTCTAAGGATGTGTTTATATTCTACTTTGTATTCCTCTGGTTTCATGGGGATGTTCACTTGTAACATAAACTATTGAATGCTGCAGTTTTATGTGCTGTAATATTGAAAGCAAGTGAAATATTGCAGTATTTACACAAGCTGAAACTAGTTAAAATTTTTAACAAATTTTTCAGGAATTTATGGCCACAGAGATTATTCACTAAAACCACTCTTAAATCAGAATCAACATCCAAATCCTAGTGCTTGTGTGGGAGAATTGACATTAGGAAGTGGTTTTGTGAAATAGAAAACTGCTTAAAAATGGAGGAATCTGTGGGTATCCTCAAGGATCAATCATGTGTTTTTAATGCAGATAAGACAAATGTTTAACCTTATCCAAAGAGAATGTTTACATTCTGGGAAAGCCACCCCAGCAATGATCATTTATCCCTATAATCAACTTTAAAAAGGACATTGAACTAACTTCCAAAGGGGTGGGACGAAATTTTTTCTTTAGATGAAATTTAAGTTGTTTTCTGAAAATATTGGGAATACATTTTATCCATATTTTGTCAACAACATAAGATTCCCAGTGATGCTGTTTGTTGATGGTCATAAAATGTGTCTCTCATACCAGCTGAGTGAGCTCTTTTCAGAATTAAAGACAACTCTGCCTTACATTCAACAATATTCCCATAGTCAGCTAATGCTTTCTATCCACTTAAGTGTGGATGGAAATCAGCTGTGTTAGAATGGCAAAGGAAACATCCATCACAAGCATTGACCAAGAAAGTGTTTGCAGCTATCCTAGAAAATCTGGTTCAGAGGCAAATCAAGCTTGAAATGCTACAGAATGGTTTCAGAGCTGTGGTTTGTATCCTTGGGATAGCAATGCTGCTGATTGTTCAAAATGTTTGGGAGATAGTAAGAAATCAAAGGGAGATCAATTAATTCCCATACATATCAATGAATAGAGGGCTTCTGAATCTTTACTTACAGTTGCCAGATTCAAGGAAATTGTTGGTGAAAATCTGCTGCTGAAATTTGAATGTCAAAGCTGAAATACAAATTAATTTGAACTCTTGGGAAAATGAAGAGTCAGATGTTATGAAGAATAACTAGAACTGAACCATGTAAATGAGACTGAAGAGGTGGAAACTTAAGTTTCCGGTGAAAGAAGATTATAAGACACAGAACAGAATCTGATGCATAAAGAAGAGGGAGTTATTATGGTGACAGACCAGAGTAACACTGCAGGTGTTAAAGAATACTCAAATTAAATTTGTGTAAACAGATTTAGTTAAAACATTGCAGCAGCGCAAACTCATCATGAATTGCTATTGCGAGATATTTTTGTGGCCTCACACACCTAAGAGGAAGGGAAAGCTGAGTCCATCAGACAAATGGAAGGGATTACAAAATCTAAAACTAGGAAACAAGTCCACATTAGAAAAGGACTAGCGGAAAGAAAGAAAAAAAAGATATAAAGACAGAAGCTGGTGTAAGGATATACCAAAAAGTAAATAAACCTGTTAAGAAAGAAACAACAAATAGTAAACCTAAGAATGCTAGAAAATTAGGTAAGCACAAGTAAACAAAATAGGCTTAAGCTATTCAGGAAGCAACTGTTTGCTGATGAAACCATAAGTAAAACTGGTGAACTAATGAAGCAGAACAGAACTCTAAAATTCTCATTATGGGAAACTTTGCTTCAAATGCACTGCAAATATAAACAATGATGACGGAGAATGTGACTTCTCCGCAAAATTATTTCATGACAGATGTTTTCCATATCTAACAGCAGCATCATGTTCAACATTTTGCATTTATTGTGACCATTTATGAATGATATTCATAGCAATCACATATGCTTTCTTCATTTTTATTTATGTTTACCTTGTTACCAAAGTATTAAATATCCAAAATGGCATAAGAAGCTGATAAATGTGTGCAGTTAATTTTAATGTAGCTTACACATAGGTCTTAATTGCATGATGTTGGTGTATAGGTTTTAATTGTAAATAATACTTTTATGTTGACAACTATGTCGAGAGTGTCAATATCCATAACAAACTAGCAATAGGGCGCTAATGACCTAGCAGTTGAGCGCCCTTAAACAAAACAAAAAGCAAACTATCAAGAACTATAGTTTTCTATAAATTTTGTTTTCATAATGACTTAGCCATAAACTATAATTGAAATTATTTGACAGACCCAATAGTGTATATTTTAATTCCTTAAGATAAACGTAATATAACTAAACAACCCCAATTGTTGAAAATGAGTATAGCCCTGCATTTATATTCCTGTCGTTTACGACACCTTAAATGTTATTTTTCCTGCTGTTTATGTCATGCCAGGCAGTTCGAACAGAGAAAAAATCAAAGTAAAATGGCCAATCAGAAACTCTAACTTTCAGCACAAAGCTTCCGCATTCCCACGCAGCCAGATGTGATGATGCAATCACCCACGTTTTGCAGTCTGCAGCACACAGTAATCGTTCATTCCTGTAGAAGCTACATTAGTGCATTGACGTGAGATCATTAAGTGAATCTGTGTTTCTTTGTTCAAAGTTTTTCACTTCGTGTTTACTGATTTTGTTGCTGCAGTTGGTTATTGTTGGAGATTCACTACATTTGTTTTTTGCACTTTTCTTGTTGATTCGTTAATTTGCTACATTTTCCTTGTTGATTATTTATTATCCGAGTCGAACGGCCAGTTATATGTCGGTATCTCTGTTTTTTTTGTTAATCCTTCTTTGTTATTGTTTTATCATGAGAGTTTACATTTCACATTGATTATGGAGAAAAAGGAGGACAGAAAGACTTTCACTATTGAAGAGAAGATTCGGATCTTGGAGAAGGTAGATTCTACCAGGGAATACATGTTGCACTTGCACATGAGTTGCAGCTTTCTGTGTTCTAATTGAGTACGATAATAAAAAGACAGTTCAACTGTAACTTCCAGTGCTTGAGAATGTGGGCCAATCTCCAAGAAACAAAAGTATGCAACATATTCAAAATATGAAGAAATGGAAGAAATCATGAACAGCTGGTTTGCAACTACAAGAGCAGCAGGCATCCCATTCAATAGAGTGCTTTTAAGAGGAAAAGCACTAAAGATGGCCAACATGCTTGGAATTCAAAATTTCAGTGCTTCTAATGGCTGGATCGACCACTTCAAAAAAAAAAATTTACAACATAACCTATAAAACTGTCTGTTGAGAATCAAATGCAGTTAATGATGATACTGTGGAAGAATGGATCGGTGGAAAACTGCAGGAGCTTACCAGGAAATATGAACCTAGGGACATTTTTAATTTGGATGAAACTGGGCTGTTTTTTTAGTTTGTTGTCCAGCAAAGCTGTAGCATTTAAAGGTGATAAATGCCATGATGGGAAGCATAGTAAAATGAGGTTAATAGTTTTGTTGGGAGCCAATGCTGATGGCTCTGAGAAACTCCACTATTTTGCATTAGGGAAGGCTCATTTCTTTAAAAATGTGCAGTCATTGCCAACCTCTTATAATTAAAATCAAAAGGCTTGGATGAATTCTGATCTTTTTTGACAGCATTTGGCTGTTCTGGATGCAAGAATGGGGCACAAAATAGGAAAATCCTGCTTTTCATCGACCATTGCCCTCCACATCCTACAGATAGTACCTAAGGAATGTTCATTTGGAGTTCCTTCCAGGTAACTGTACTAGTAAGCTTCAGCCAATGGATTTGAGGGTTATACACTCTTTCAAGGCTCTATATAGAAAGAGTTTGGTTCAGCGAGTTTTGTGCCAATGGATGCTGGAAAGGATCCTGCATCTTTCAAAGTGTCAGTCTTGGATGTACTCCATTTCATTGCGAAGTCATGGAGGACTGTGAAGCAGTCTACCATCTCAAACTGCTTTTTGAAAATTTTTCAAGAACTGCACCAACTCCCAGCTGTCAGCAGACAAGGAAGAAGAAGACCTACTACCTGGGAAATGTTGCAGCCAGACTGCACTTTCCAAGGCTACTGCAGGTGGATGATGCCATGATTATACTGAGGAAAGAGATGTGGAGGAGTTCGTGGAACAAAAGGCAGCCGAATCCACCATCAGTGATGAAGAAGAAGAATGTGAAAGTGAAGTGATGTCTTCAATGCTGAGGTATGTGCAGCAGTAGAAATTTTGTGTAGATATTTATCATCTATATGGGGGGTGTAAATAATTTTGACAATCTGTATGAACTTGAAAGACAAATGGAAACTATAAGAAATAGGTAAAAGGCCAAAACAGAAATCCCTTTTGGATTATTTTGGTACAAAGCAGTAATTGTTTTTCTATACTACATACATAGTTATTAAAATTTAAATGTTTTATGCATAGAAAGAATATTTATTACATGTTATGTAATTCCATACCCATAATATAATAAAACCAAATTAAAAGAATGTAGGTATTACACAATACTTAACTGCCCTTCTCCTAGCCAGTGAATAAGCAGAACTACAAAGGCAGTGTAGTATCACCAATTAATTTACTTTCTTGGATATTTGAGGTAAGTACCAGGAATAAGAACAAAACAATCTATAATATTAACAGTATGCATTTGGGAAATATTAAGCTCTTTCTCAAGGCATTTTCACCTATGTAAGTGGTTTCCCATGATTTACACCACTATTCCCCCGGTCCTTTGAAAAGTGTAAAAGAGGGCTAATACTGTAAAAAGGTACCAAAGAGAAATACACAAAAAGGTGCTTAAAGTGTCAATAACTATGTATTTTACCTATTACATTGGTGCTTATACCAATTGTCCCATCTACTTCTTCCAGTCATTTTAATCCCTAAACAAATGCACCTTATATTCCCTGTTACCTTTGTCCCATTTACTTGATTTTCTTCCTTTCTTACATACTTTAGACCCCATTCTGAGCAACAGTGGTCTATTGCTTGGTGTGATAGTTTTAAACCAATTACTGTAATAGAACCAAGTCATCTGCAAATAGTAATATTATTTATAAGTCTCATAAAATTATTATTTTCTTTTATATCTTTCAATATATCATCTATAAACAAATTAAACAGAATTGGGCTCAACTTATCACTTCTAGGGCCCAAATTCCTCTCTTTCACTCCTGTGAAGATTGGTCTTCTTTCCTTGTAATTCTTTACAGACCTCTTTTATTTCCTTGACAATTCTGTTCAGATTCTAATTAATTCTCAGTTCCATCCTATTCATCTTCCAAATAATACTCCAACATTTTGTATTTCCATCAGTGGTCCTGTTCCTCCCATCACTGGTAGGATTAAGATCACACTTTCTATAGCTAAAGTATCACCAGTAATCCAATCCCCATTTGGTTCCCATTATGAATTTTTTCCTCCCATATGTACCAATCCTCATTCTATAAAGAGCAAGTTTCCTAGCTATAGTTACTTGGTTCACTCTTTAATCCACTCTCCAGGAGTTTGCTGCAATTATACCCTTCCTCTTCCACTGCTATATTCCACTCACATAATATATATATATATATATATATATATATATATATATATATATATATATATACACACACACACTTTAATCCAAGTTATTAAAATCATTTTTGAGAAAATGGTAAGCATAAATTGTTTCATATGAAAGGTGTTTTGAGTAGGTAAATTCCATGAAAATCTTCACTACTATCCTTAAGGATGGTAACTCAGCAATAGAGTATCAGCATGGAAAGCTGAAGACTCATGATTCTGGCCCTGGCCATGGCATGTCAGTGTGAAAGAACAGTTATCAGAAATAATAATATTCTTCACTTTTGGCACAATGTTGTATTCTATGCAATTATATCATACTATGTCAGCTGAACTGACTTCTGCCAGTTCTGTGGTGACAGTGAGGCGCTTCTGGGATTTGAGCTGTTAGGGTTTAATTCTACGTATAGTCTCTGCAAGGTAAATGCTATGACAAACATAGCATAGTGTTTGTAACTAATTAAAGTTTCCAGAAAATGCAACCACATGTAGTGCAGAATAATTTTTTTAAAGCGTGCTTAGTCAACTTTGTCATTGCCTTAGTTTGGAATGTTAAGGACAATACATACCAGACATTGCAGAAGAGTGCAGGTTTCTCTCTCTCTCTCTCCCTCCTTTACTTCCCTTTCTTTCTCATTTCTTTGTCAACTGTTGTAACAGTTAATGTGCATTTTACTCTGTGTGGTCTTATTAGTTAGCCTATTTTAGAGCATCTTATTTTGTGAGTCCTGAAAGACATCACAACTGTGCTTAAATGTATTTTAGATGTGATTTACCAGTGTTGTATTGGTACCCATGTTTTATGTTATACTTTAGGTTCATCCCTGAACTCAACTTAGCTTTTTATAGATTTTAAGTTTGGAATACCCAAACCTAACATTTGTGTTTGCCTTACACAAATAATCGCGGAAGACACTGGAGGTAAATTATGGTGTCCCAAAATTGATTTAAATGAGGGTTATATTGTATGCCACAGATAAGGGTAGCTTGTTAAGTTCTTGGTATTAATGAATATTAAGTTTTGACTGCTACAACAAATAAATCAAATTTCCTATTGTTTGTAATATTTTGATTTCCACATCTTCTTATTCTTAACTAACGTTACTTACTACATTTTGTAAGGAAATCCTCTCAATATTTTCTTTTTTTATGCAAGTAACTCTGAATCCTTGTAAAACTATTCAGCATTTTTAGGCCTAACTATTTTTATCTTACTGTACCTAAATAATTTTCTAACAAAACCTGTTCTATTTTTACTAAAAGTTATTATTTTTATTCCTCATCTAAATAAGCCATATGTCAATTCCTACCTTCTACCTCCATAATTGTTTCCTTATGCTCTTTTCACGAAATGTACTGCTGTGTCTAATTGTTCACATACAGGACATGCTTCATGTACACATCTAACAGCCTTCCTAATAATATTTTTCTCTCTATGTTATATATGTATACACCCTACCCTACTATGTATATGTCTCAAATGATCTTTCCCTACATAAACTACTAAAACGATGTTACTTCTCCATATCTTCAACTCTTGCTCATACTATTTGCCAGAGACATTTTTAGACATCCTAGGCCCCACTACACAGATATCCCATTTCAATGTACTCTAAAATACTTTGAATGTTATAGAACCAACAACTGTCTCTGCAACCATCTATATTATCTCATTTACCTTTAAAGATGTGTACAATCAACCCCCTTGCGGTCTTAGGCATTTCATCTAATTCAGTTTGTTTAATAAGCTTAATACAATTATTTTCCTGCTAACTTTGTCAATCTTCCCAAAACCTGCTTAGAATATTATCCACTAACTTTTTCAATTTTAGATTTGTTCAAACACTTCTTCCTCATCAATAACCATGTTCAATTCCTCAACCTATCTCCAAGATGTTGAGAATGTATCATGGTGAAGAGTTGGAGAATGATCTCACGAATTGTGGCACTGTGTCAGTTGGTGGTCAGTGGAGATGATGAGGCATTGCTGGCTGTTAGCAGTTGTGGATGATTGCAAAGGTGTAGACTGCTGTCAGTGAGGCGACTATGGTGTGAGGGCACCCTCGGGTTATGCCCATGTTGGCCGGTCTTGGAAGTGGGGATATTGGCTGAGGCTGTCTGGTCAGAGGCGTTCTTGTTCCAACGACCCATCTTGAAGTAAGGAATAAGCATTTGGGGGGGCTAGGGAAAGGGTGAGTTCCCAGTAAGGCTGAAGGGATTTGGCACAATCCCGCGTAAGCACCTGAGTTATACGAACGAGATGGATGCTGCTGTCCAGTGGTGGGGAGCAGGACTTAGGATGCAGCAGGAGCGCGTATCTTGGGCAGCATGTCATACCTGTTAAATGGTTCATTCTGCTAAATGTAACACAAATGGCACCAGCTGTGGTAGGGTTGATCAAGCCGCAGTAATGGGGTGTGGCTGTTCAGTACAAGTGGCCATATATTGGGGCAAAACTGCCTAGAGCGTGTAGTTCGGCATGTCTCAATCTGAAATGAAATGGCTTATCTAAAACGTTAGACCCATTGTGAGAGTATCTGTGGTGTACTCTTTATCTAAAGGTTAGACGGATCTGCGGCGTCCTCTTCTAGAATAGATCCTTGAAACCAGTGGTGGTGTGCGGCTTTCAGGACAAACTTCGCAAGTAGTTGCTGGTGGACCTCACAGATAACACTGAACAGCCGTACCGTGCTATGAAGGCGTCTGCATGTATGCATGCACAATTGATCTCGTCACCAAACGGCATAAGTATGCTTGAACAGCGCCAGTTTGTGATTGAAATATGTCAAGTTCAAATGACAATGCGCTTGCTTTGGCTGCTTTTACTCTAGTAAGCTGCGTCCATCTTCGCCTTTATCATGGTATTCGTGGATTTGATACGCCAAAGACGACTGACTTAGGTATTTTTTAATATACTCTTCGAGTAATTCACAATTCCCCTTTCGCAAATTGGCAGCCAAGTAGCTAACTAAAAAACACATACGTATTATTCATTACTATCAAGAGTCCACTTGCGACTTGCACAAGATTGTCCGTACACATGTTCAGTTTTACTTGCGCAAGTACAAGCTTGTCAATTATGCAGACGAAAATGTCAATCTTCAAGCCACTTTTACAATCAAAATATTTGTGTAAATGTATCATACGACGTTCAAGCATGCTTGACAAGCAAGAAGGTGTGTGTTTAGCCGCCTTGAGGTTCTCTGCCAGTGAAGTGACTGCTGGGGCGAACTGAGACGTGAGGCGTCTGTTTAACTCCGTCGTAGGAGCGTGTCACTGCATCCTGCAGAGCAAATTGTTCTTCAGGCTCAGTTTCCATTGGTATTGTCGGAAGGCGAGGCTGCGTCCAGCAGTAAGGCGCTATTAGCATCATAAGTGGCAGCGGTGTATGAGTCGGCGATAGCTTCATCTTCCGATACGTTTCTAAAGTATGAGTGTACGTTGTTTCCTTCCCATCTCTTAACCTAAAGACAGTTGTTTTTCTACGGGGGCAAGGAAGAGGGTGGGTTTTAACAAAGGATGGTTTAGTTCAAGGTAGGGAAAGGATATCTAAGGAGAGGAATAGAGGAGTTCCGTATAAGCAGCTCCGTTAGCCGATACTCCGAAAATGCTGCCAATAACTTGCACAGAGGGGTCAGGAGAGTGTTCTAGGCTATAGACATGACTGCAACCTAGGGGGGATCAAAGATGGTGACAGGAAAGGAAAAGTAGACGGCAAAAGGTATTTTTTTTATTGAAAACCTTTGTTCGTCAATACTGGCGTTTTGCATATACGTTGGTACAAATAAAAGCCTTGCACTTTTCGAGCACTGTGTGGGGGCTTATGCTCGGCGTAATACTGCATTATCTCTTGCTAAGTAGTCTCAGTTCTTGGTTGCTGCGGTGCTCACGGTAGACCTCATTTAGGACATCACGAGCCCTGCTGCTGCTTGCGCTGTTGCGTTTGAATTGATTTTTCAATCTGTGGAGGTTGATGTTGCCTTGTAACATTAATATGCATTTGAAGTTTACTATTGGTGGTGTGAAGTGCTTCGGAGAAATCACTGGAGTTTTATTGTTGACGTTCTGATTGCAGCGAGCGAGATATGTGACTATAGAAATCTGTCTCTGAGCTTATGGCACTCTCAAGGCTGAGGAGACGGCGGCTTTCCGAAAAGTGCGATGACTCCATGTTTCTACTCTGTCTGTTAATTCGGTCTGCATTGATAAAATTGAAGCTTCCAGCTGCTGAAGCATAATATTGTCTTCAAGCTGAGTGGCACCTGGATGCTCTTGGTGGAGTCTATGTGCGCCTCCCTCCTAGAGAAGACATAGGGCTGTTGTGGTGTCTTTGGATAAAGTGGACAGACAGACTGACTAGCAAACTGGCCTGTCCCGTCATGTGAAGCACAGAAGCGCTGTCAGCGGGCACCGCCATGCCCAGTGCAGGGTGTTCTATAGTAGTGAGATCGAGGCTGTGCTGTGAAGGAGGCGACCAAGTAGCTACATTGGCGGCACGGCGTCGACTTGGCGTTGCGGCTGACCCCAGTTTTCAGCGTTTGTCCAAGGAAGGACAACCCTGTAATCAAGGTTCCGTTGTGGCGAGCTCTGTCTGGGAAAGTGGGCCTTATTAGCGATGTTGGTACGCTTCGGGTTGTTATACTGGAGGTCTTCACCAGCGACATCCAGTGGTGCCAAGCAGTCTCCAGAATATACTCCGGTGAAAGCTGTCGGTGCATCCCATAAAGGACGGCAATGAAGTAGCCGTTACCACTGCTTGTCCTTTTGTGCTGTAGAGAAGAGAGCGTGATTGCTGCTGTTGATAGACACAGAATTCCCAGAACACGACCTGGCACTGCGACTCTGGTTCTGTGTCAGTGGCGTAAATCATTATATAAGCCAGGCCAGTTGCCTCGAGTACCGCTGTGTCGGAACCTCGGCCAATCCTTAGTCTCTCAAGCAGCCTCCGTGTCGCCGCGGTGAGAGCGTGGCGCTCACCGGACTTTGGAGAGACGCTGGAGATTGCACGCCGAACTGCTCAACCTCACGGCACGGATTACCGTAATCGAGGAATACATCCCCGTGGTTATTAGAAATAGCAAAAAGTTTAGCAGAACTCAAATAATAAATCAGGACCAACTGCAGACGATTAGAATAGCTAACCGCAAAGGTGACTGTGTCGGCCGCAAACTCTTGGACGTGAACCGGAAGTTAAGAGGGATCAGTAAATACACCCAACGGGCAATTGGCAGCCTTCCCGAGGCATAACACCTCACAAATCATGATTTCCTTTTGGAAGTCGCATATACTGCAAATAAGTTATTAAAATTTTCCGCCCTCACCCTAGTCAAGCTTGTCTCTCGGTCCATCACCTCCTCTGCAGTACTGTCCCGTTGACACCACAAATTCATATTTGTTTCAAACCTTGGCCGATCCTTGTTAATCTTTCAAATTACTTTAACCTTGCTTTACTACCTCCCCCCAGCGCCGTAGCCGGCCCACATATTTTTTGGGGGAGCTGTCAGAAAGTTTGAGCGGCAAATAAGTGGATCGTCCGGTCACAAAACACCATGTCCAGAGATACAGATTTTAAGATTATCTATGAAAATAAAAAAAAATCCACCGTTTTCTTATCATTGCTTTAATTTTTTTACAATATACTATAACCGTAAGAAAATCTTATATGGTGCACTCACATTACTGTTTCTACTTACTCTTGTACAGACTATTTCTACAAACGCTTATTCTTCTATTTAATGTTAATTGAGAGAAACATTTGCAGAAATTGCCTTATTGCACATTTCCTTGTAGGTACAAGGGGATTAGAGCATACAGTAGACTTTAACCAATAATCAAACCTTTTAAGAGCGGGCCACTATGTAATGACTTTGAAATTCTGTTCTCTTTGAATGACCAGGAGGGGGACAAATAACGACTTCCCATTTGAGAAAAGTATAAGTACTTGAAAATCCAAACCTCTGTTGATTATTCCATTAAAATGCTTCACCTATATTTAATATACCTCAAGGTAACTCTACGCAACATTTGGAAATTCCATTGGCGTTTTTCTTCCGACAGCAAACACAGGAATAACGAAACTAAACCACCTTAAAATGCCATTAAACGTCAAGATCAAATCATACCCACAAGGATTCGTATAGGCCACTCAAGACAAATTATTCATATCATTGCTAAAGATTAAACACCGAAATGTCCATTCTGCTCTGCTACCTTGACAATAAAACATAGTCGCAAAATACCAACAAATAGACCTCGAGATGTGGAATCCCCATCGAACTCCCTAGAGCAATTAAAAACTCGTCAGCTTACTTAAAATTGAAGATCCTTCTCGGTGACACTGGAATATTATATAAACCAGGGCTATCCAAACTACGGCCCGCCAATGCTTTTTCTATGATCTGCCTGACCCGCCTGAACTGATTTGAGGGAGACAAAAGGAACAAGGCTATACAAACGTTTTCCCCTCAAAACGTTAGGCCAAATAATGATTGAGGAATATCGAACAGCTTTGGACATCTTTGTCCAGTAGAAGGTAGTGGAAACAGACGATGTTGTTAAGTTTTTAAGTCCACCCTCCCACGGCCAGCAGCCAAGGACATCCCTAGCAGGTCATTTCTCCCTTATGTACAGTTATCTATTCAAACCGTCTTTTATTGTATTGGAGTGCGCCTGTATTTCCCACCAGTAATTATTTCGTTTCCATTGGATTTACATGTGTGGTAAAGTTGTAAAAAGTGAAAAATGCTTTCGAAAGCGCAAAATTGATACTGAGTGCAGAAAATATCATGAATGCTGGCTCGGTAATTATTTTGTAAAACAGCGCGTGAGCAAAGTCATGTGCGTGATTTGTAACAATGTGATTGCAGTAATGAAGGAATATAGCATAAAAAGGCATTTCCAGACAAAGAATTCTCACGAGTTTGACAAATTTACTGTCATCAGCGTGTTGTGAAGACAAAAGAACTTCGCAACAGATTCACCAGTCAACAGGAATGAAATTTCTAATTCAAGGCGGAAGTTCGACGCAAAACAAAATGTTACGAAAGCAAGTTACGAGGTTTCAAAGCTTGTCGCTGAGCATGCAAAACCTTAGAATAGTTTTTAAAAGCGTGTCTCGTGACTGTTGCTGAAACTTTGTGTCCCGAAAAAGCAGATCTGTTTCTCTGTCAAGAAACCCTTATAAGTACGTACTAGTTGTGTGGAGGAACTAGCGACTAGTGTTAGGCATCAACTGAGAGAAGGTGAAAATGTGCGAGTGTTTTTCTATTGTGTATGATGGAGAGTACTGATGTGATAGATACTGCACAGTTACTGGTGGGTGTTAGGGGCGTGGACATGGACATTGACTTTACAATTACAGAAGAACGTATAGGGGTGAGAAGTATGCATGGAATCAAAAGGTAGTGATATATTTCATGAGGTGGTAAAAACTGTGAATAGCATGGAACTTACAGACGGTGTACCCAGTAGGTTTGGCAGGAGTTAACCTGGAATGACAAAGCTGGTTAAGAAAAAATCTGAAGCTTATGGGGGTAAAGTGGATAAGTGAATTGCATTGTACAGCAGAAGGCGCTACGTACAAAGGCAGCTAATCTCTCCCAGATGTTATGCAGGCTGTCACAAAATTTACTTCATCCAAATTAGGGCCTTAACCCACCGCAGTTTCAAGGATTTTCTGGATCAAATGGATAGTGAATACGGTGGCATAATTTACTATGCAGAAATAAAGTGGCTAAGTCGTGATTAGACGTTTTCTAGATTTTTTGCTCTGCGAGAGGAAATTCGCAAATTTCTAGAAGAGAAAGGTCACGCATGTGAATTGTTAGGTGACTCCGACTGGTTGTCCTGCTTAGCATTTCTAGTTCACATAACCAAACATTTGAATGACTTGAACCTGATACTACAAGGTAAAAGCAAACTCATCAGTAGTACGTATAGTGCAATTAAATCGCTTCAGTTGAAATTGTTCAAGAGAAATGACTGTGCAGAACTGGGCACACTTTCCAACACTTGGTGCTCTTAAAAAAACCAACATCAGGAAGCATCTTTCGACACTAACTCTTTTGCAAATGTTATTGAGAACATTGAAGAATTTACAAATACGTACGCGATTTTGTAAAATTGGAATCAGAGGTTTCTCCGTTTTCGTCACCTTTCACTTTTGATGATGATAAAGCACAAGCGCTGCTGCAACTAGAACTGTTAGATATGTAGTGCAACGATGCAATGAAAGGAGCCTTCAGCCCTAGAGACCTTCTCAATTTCTACAAGTTATTGCCAGAAGAAAAATATGCAGCACTGAAGAAACAAGTCCCTCGTTTGTTCTCCATGTTTGCATATACATGTATGTGAACAAACATTTTCATAAATGAACCTGCAAAAATCAGCGCTTAGGTCAGCTTGAGGATGGACATCTCCAAGATGTGTTGTTCTTAAGTACATCCGAGCAAAAAACCAGATATCGACCACTTATTAAGTTCAAACCATCAGTTCCACACTTCTCATCAGGCGAGTTGAATGAACTTTCACATTTATAGTGCAAAGCTCTTCAAAACTGGCTAGTACACCATGCAAAATATAAATGCATTTAAAAGCATTAAGTAAACCCTATTTTGACATTCCAAAAATATTAAATTTATCTAATTTTATTAAACTGTGCATATGGCCTGCGTCCATTCGCATAAGTTAATTAGTGGCCCTGATATAAACTGTAAATCACTCTTATCATATGTTATACTAACCATTAAGTATCACTTCATATAATTACTGTCTTGCTGATCAACTATCACCACAACATTACTATGTACTTCAGTCAATGATATTCTTAATGTGTTCCAAATATAAATGAGAACTGCATAGCATGCTACTTGCTGCATTATGTATTACCTTGTAAAAGTCGCCATAAAACCTAATATTGTTTAGCGACTGTAAATACATTTTTTTTAAATTCAAACCAATAACAAGGAATATCTGGTAGCTCCAAAAGAAAGGAGGGGAAGGTATTTGATATAAATTGTGTGCTTTAACAGATCTACATTTTTTTATGTAGAAAGGTTTTGTCATCTTACGGTTTACCCGTTATGCAAAAGTGATTCAGAATAAAGACTTCAGAAGCTAATCTCAGAAAATTCAATACCTGTATTTCATTTGTAATGAAAAGAATTTAAAAATATGACATTTTAATTAAAATCGTTAGAGCAACTTTTTTAGAAAATCAAAATTTTGAAAAATTTTCCATGTAAAGGGTAATTTGAGGTGGGGTGAAAATCTTGTCGCATCCTTGGAAGATGGAGAACTTAAATATCAAGTTTGGTATTTAAACGACTTTTGTTTTTTAGTTATTCTGTTCACAGACACACGCATGGACCTTTTTCTAAAAATCTGATATGATACATTTACGCGACTTTCTCTACCCTCTATCATTTATTATTGAGTGCAAAAACTATTCTTACTAAACCTTATTTTTATATCTACTATGTTTTAATCCAAATAAACCTTTGCAGAAATAGCCACATTACACATTTCGTTATAGATACAAAGAGACAGCGATAGTCAAATGTTTAGCTGATGATGCTGGCCTTAAAATTCCTTACTGTTTCCATGCAGCTGAATGTAAAAAGGACTTTAAGGAATCACCAAGAAATGAACAATCCGAACCATTAATAACAGATTCTCAGAAATGGCTTATGCCCTCCAAAAAAACTTATTTGAAATAAATTGTGTGTTTTAAAGAGATACACATTTTGTATGTAGTACGTTTACGCCTTATCGTTTAACAATTTACAGTTGTACAAGATTACACAAAATTCCTTCCGAATGAAGAAGAATTCCAAGGTTATCCCAGAAAGTTCAAGATATACATATTATTTGTCATGCAAGTATCTTTAATATATGGTATTTTAATCAAAATCGTTCGATACATTTTTTAGAGAATCAAAATTTTCGAAAAGTATGCAATGTAAAGGGTAGTTAGGGTGGGAGAATTTTGTTGAAAATCTTCGTGTCGCATCCTTTGAAAATACTGAATTTAAATACCAAGTTTGATACTTATCCGACTTTTCGTTTTTGAGCTACGTAGCTCAAAGGCACACAGACACAAATGCGGACATGTTTCCAAAAATGCTTTATTTGTATTCAGGGGGCATCAAAACTTGTATTTCCGGTAAAATCTCGGTATCAAATTTTTGGGTGGAATGCAATACCTTCTCCACCTACTATGTACGTGGTAGAGAAAGTAAAAATCTAATGTATTACATTCACATGACATTCTCTAACCTTTATCGCTTATTAGTGGGTATACACATCATTCTTATAAAAGCTTATTTTCCCATCTTCTTCATTTTAATCCAGATAAACCATTCCGCAAACAGCTGCGTTAGTCAAATGTTTTAGAACTGGGCGCTGGCCTTAAAATTCCAGTCTCTTCTCATGGTATCCCGAGAAATAAATAGGTTTGTTCCCACACGATTCAGAATCGATTCCGAATTATCTGAGTGTGCGCAGTAGTTAAGTGGCGTTCCAACACGACAGAGAATCAGTTCAGAACCAATTCTGAATTTCCAGTTTGCTGTTCCAACGTATTTGGGAACTAGTTCGGAACGAGTGAAATCGGTTCGTGATTAAGACTAGGAACTGAAAATTCCAGACATGCGCAGATTGTATGGTCTACAGCGCATACTCAGTTAATTCAGAATCGATTCTAATCGCTTGGAACAAACCCGACAGAGAGTATTGAAAAAGCGACATACTCTCTGTATTCAGTAGAAAATAAATTTGAATATGTAATTTATTCCTCCATTCGTGTTTATTTCCCAATACGGAATAGCAAAGGTGTTTGGTAAGCAGCTGCTCGCTGTTGAGTAATATGGCGACATACTTGAGGAAAAGAACAAACGTCTAACAAAGCCAGGGAGCAAAACAGCGTTCAAAGATAACAATAATGAGTGATTTAGAAGGTGACAGTGATCTTTTTAATGATGCATCGACTTCCGAAGAAGAGGATTATTTCCATTTAAACATTATTCCGTTATTTTGGGACCTTTACCCCTTTTTGGCACCTTTATACCATTTCCCCCCAACCATGCCCATAATCCCCTTTTTTCTTTTAAGTTTCATTCCAATTTATTCTTTAACTTTCAATTAACGTCTCCTCAGCTTGCTGTGTACGTGCGAATAGTAAGTCTACCTCTTTCAGTAAACGCCATGCGGGAATTGAAAGCACACCCGCAACAATGGAAAATAATTGTGTGTTCGACGATAACCTCTTTCTCTCACTTTACTGTTATAAAGTGGCCCGCAATAATGCAATTGACAATGAGTGATTCTATCCCACCAGAATCAGTAGCCTGCTGTTCGTGAATGTGAGTTTGTTGCTGTGAGAGACGTCATCTGTTTACGTGGAGACGAAGCCTGGGCTGGCAGAGACGACAATAACCTCAACCGCGCAGTTCCGAGAATTATTAAGACTGGGCTATAATTCACAAAACAATTATATATAAAGAAATAGAAATTTCAGCCCAATTGAATGGATAGTTTAGAAAATAGCAATTTCAGTTGTGCATCCCCTTAAATAAACCAGCACCTTATCGTGCCTTTTTCACCTTATTTGAGCACCTTTTCCCTTCCTTTTTTCATCTGAAATTTGCAACTAAAAATCCTAACCCTGATCATAAGCATACATTGGTACCATGTAGTTTTGTATTATTTGCATTACGTTCGGAATAGAATTTATGTGGGGTGTCATTGTCTCAGAGTATTGGAGTTTTAAATTAAACATTGTGTTTAGAAGCTTCTGTAGCAGGAAACCTAATGTTAAATTGGAATTGTGTTAAATTACTTTTTCCGGGTTCTGGTTTAAATATAATATCTATATATTACAATTGTTATTTGCAATAACTCAGTATCAATGGCTTTAAGCCGATAAACGAACGCGATTTATTTTTGCTCGAATATTAGGATTGGAATCAGTATGAAAGAAACGCATATATACACACATACGTACATCGGCGGAGTTTGATTTCATTCATCAACGCTGTAAACGTAGATATTTGATCGTCTTCTGATTGACCGTGCAACGAAGAAGGCCGTGACAGAACGCGATCGGTTCAAGTAGTGTTCCAACCACACAAAATTCCGAATTAGTTCTGTGAGCGTACTGGACTGGCGCAGGTGCATTAGCATGTGTTGGAATTAGTTCGGAACCCGTTCAGAACCGTATGTTGGAACAAACCTTGAAAATCGACAGGACTTGACTAAGTATTGAACAATTCGAACCATTAATAAGGATATCTTGGGAATGGCTGATGCCACGAAAAAAGTTTCTTGAAATAAATTGTGTAATTTAAAGAGATGTACATTTTCTTGTGTAGTACTTTTTTTTAATATGGACGTTTTTTAACTGCTGTGGTCCTTAGCGTTCCATTGTGTATTGGGCGTGAAAGACCGGTAATTTTGCTCAGAGGCCTCTTTATCAGGCTTGAGGTTCTTTTATGTGCCGTAAATCTACGACACGGGGCCACCGGCTTTACTCCTCTTCCGAAGGAAGCCATGCTATGGATTTTTACGCCCGAAAAAATCCATTGCCCTCCGCCGGGTTTGAGCCCGCGACCTGGGGAACTAGAGGCTAGCATGGTAACCAGTACACCATGGAGGACAATATTTTCGTCTGTCGCTTAAAATTTACCAGTTATACAAAATTATACGGTGCGAGATGACTCCGCGGTAACGCGAGGTTCGAATTCGGAAGGCCCAGGGTTCGATTCCCGGTGGTTGCAAACTCTGACCATGGGTTTTTCGTGGTTCTCCCTGGTTGGCATAGCGAACGCCGGAATGGTGTATTCTACCACGGATTTCCTCTCTCCCCATTTCCTCTCATTTCATGTTTCAGGTTGACTCTGAGCTGTGGTTCGGTCGATGTCGGACAGATGGCGCAGAGGCTTGCGCTTTGGAACGTTTCCCCGGTCCCACTAGAAAGACGTCTCTGAGCGGCCCTTTTGTGGCCGGGTGGTCAAACCCTGAACTGTTAGGCAACTCTTCGCGTCTCTGTCGAACTTGTGCTGGCCTCGCTCTGCAATCTCCTAGTCCCTTGCGATTCCCTCACCACATCCGTTCCTCCCAGAGGTGTACCCACAATAGACCCATTGGGGTCGTGGTGCTGGGTGTCCCCTCCGTTGACTCGTCCTATCCTATACAAAATTATACAAAATCCCTTCCGAATAAAGAGAAATTCATAGGCTATTCCCAGAAAATTCAAGATATGTATGTTATTTGTCATGTAGATGTCCTTAATGTCTGATATTTTAATCAAAATCATTCGTCATTTTTAGAAAATAAAAAATTTCGACAAATGTTCCATGTAAAGGGTAGTTTGGGATGGGAAATTTTCTTGATAATCTTCGTGACGCATCTTTGGAAGGCACTGGACCTAAATACAAAGTTTGGTATTTATCCGACTTTTCGTTTTTGAGTTATACAAGGCGTATTCCAAAACTAACGTCTGGTGAACAATATTTAATGGATGGAAGACCTGAATGACGTTTCACGCCTGCAGCGCTGTCTACCGACTCCTGAGGAACCTACCGCAGCGTTGGTGTGACGCAGTAGGCGCTTGCCAGTTGAGAAGTACGTGGTGTGATTAGATTTTTGCTGGCAAAAGAACCGTCCGCTGCGGACATCCTTAGTGAATTATGCCTCGTGTATGGATCGGACATAATGAGTGACAAACAGATTCGACACTGGTGTCGAGAATTTCGAAATGGCCGCACAAATGTGCACGATGAACAGCGGAGTGGTAGGCCCAGTATTCGGACCGACGACATCGTTGAGCAAGTGAACCAAATACTTCGAAGTGATCGGCGTTTGACGATTAGTGTTCTGGCTGATGAATTCCCAAATGTTGCTCGAGCCTCACTTTACAGGATTGTCACTGAACAGCCTGGATATCGGAAACTTTGTGCGAGGTGGGTGCCAAAACTGCTCACCGGTCAATACAAAGAGCAACGAATGCATGGTGCACGACAGCTTTGGAGCGTGTAGACAAGATGGAGATGGTTTGTTTTCCCACATTGTTACGGGCGATGAGACATGGATGGCGTATACCAACGCACAATCGAAACAACAGTCACTGCAGTGGCGCCGTTCCGGTTCACCCAAATCTAGTGTAAGCAGTCGCCGTACACGAATCGCAAAATGATGGCTACCGTGTTTTGGGACGAAAAGGGCGTCCTTTTGATTGATTTCATGGACCGTGGGTCAACAATTACAGCTGACGTGTACTGTGCAACGCTTACCAAACTGAGAAGTGCGATCCAAAATCGACCCCGCGGGAAACTCGTCTGGCATCATCCTCCTGCACGACAACGCACGCCCGCACACCCCTGCCTAAACCAAAGAGAAAATTCAAGAGTTTCGTTGGGAACTCTTTGACCACCCTCCGTACAGTCCCGACCTGGCACCAAGCGACTATTTCCTCTTCTTGTATTTGAAACGGTGGGTGGACAACGATTTCAAACCGACGATGAACTCAAGGCGAGCTTTACCACCTGGTTCAAGTCTCAGGCGGTAGACTTCTATGCCGAGGAGTTAAAGAAGCTGGTGCAGCGTTACAGCAGGTCTATAGCTGTGATCGGCAATTATGTGGAAAAGTAAAGTATATATGTAGGCACATATTGCTGTCAATAAAACCTTGTCTCATGGGTGGAATGCGATACCTTCTCCACCTGTGTGTTTTTTTTGTTCAGGGGCCCTCAAAACATGCATTTCCGGTGAAATCTGGAATTTTTGGCGGGAATACAATACTTACCCTTTTACGATACGTAGTAAGGAAAGTAAAACGATATAGTACACACAAAGCTTTAATGAGCTATGTCAAACCGTTAAGATATTAACTTTTTATTTGTAATTAATCACTTGTTATAAGCTAATATGAAATTCTCCTTGGAGCCTACAGTTAACCGTATCTCTTCCAAATTTTTAAACTGAGCTTAGTGTACAAACCTAAAGAATATTTTGCGCGTTGAGACTGTACAGTGTGCGCTAGCATCGTGCATTTATACTATAATAGAATTGTTGTAGAAACTCAGTAGATGGATCCGTTCGGCACATAGGCGCCTTTCCACATCCTCCCTGTACCAAATGTTCTGGTGGACGAAGATCTGGAAATTTCTAACGGCCCTATATTGCTGGATGGTGTTTGTTTTTGCGCCCACAAGGAGACATTTTATTTGTTGTGGTTGGAACAAAACGAGAGGATTGTCTGTTTTAAAAAATTCCTACCTCCCACCTAAGAACGTAGCATGCATTGCTTGGTTTTAATTAGTTTAAGAGAAAAATATATTTGTATATATGTTATTGAACTGTTCAACTTTTCAGTGTGAGTTATGGTAAATATTTAATTTCAGCTGAACTGTTTAATAATTTGTAACTAGTGCAACACAATTTTATATCCTCTACTACGTATAGTAAGTGGGTGAGTATTGTATTCCACCCAAAAATTCCATGTCGAGATTTCACCGGAAATGTATATGTTCTGAGGCCCCTGAATGCCCCCTGGTATTTTTAGAAGAAACTGCGTGTGTGTGTGAACAGCATAATTTAAAAACGAAAACTCGGTTAAATACCAAATTGGTATTTTAGTTCAGTATCTTCAAAGACGGGACAAGAAGATTTTTCAAGACAATTCCCCCACCCCAAACTACGCTTTACACGGAAGATTTTTCGAAATTTTTTATATTGTCAAAAATGGCTTTAACGATTTTGATAAAATACCACATATTAAAGATGTTTACATGACAAATAAAATGAATATCTTGAATTTCCTAGGAATAGCCTTAATTCGGAAGGAATTTCATGTAATCTTGTATAACTGGTAAACTTAATGCGATAGACGAGAACGTACTACACAGAAAAGGTAGGTCTCTTTAAAACACAATTTGTTCTACGAGGTACGTCCAGAAAGTAAGTTCCGTTGCAATTTCTCTCCGCTGCAGCGCTGCGATCGCAGTTCCGCACATGCGCGGTAGACGCTCTGTATCAAGGAGAAGAAACGTGCGCCATTTTGAGATCGCTGTCAGCCACGTACGCTTTGTTGTGCTTGTTTATAATGTCGGTGTTGATTGAAAATCCCGCCGCTTGTGAAATCAGATCTGTGATTCGTTTTCTGAATGCTAGGAAAGTGAAACCAATTGAAATTTATCGGCAAATTTGCGAAGTTTACGGACAAAATGCGATGAGTGATTCAATGGTGAGAAGATGGGTCCGACAGTTCAATGAAGGACGTAGTGAAGTGCACGATGAAGAACGAAGTGGGCGTCCATCTTTGGTTACAGAAGAACTGGTTCACGCGATTGATGACAAGATCCAGGAAAACCGCAAGTTTACAATTAGTGCTCTCGCTATGGAATTTCCCCAAATCTCACGATCACTAATTCATGAAATTGTTACTGAAAAACTGAAATTTCGTAAATTTGCTCTCGTTGGGTACCAAAGATTCTTACTGAGCAACACAAAACAAACCGGAGGGGTAGTGCACTTCAGTTTTTTACCCGTTATGATGAAGGCGGCGAAGAATTTCTGACACAGATACTCACAGGAGATGAAACTTGGGTTTCTTACGACACCCCTGAAAGTAAGCGGCAATCAATGGAATGGAGGCACACTTCATTCCCAGCAAAGATTAAGCCAAAACAAATCTTGACACCTCGAAAAATGATGTGCACAGTGTTCTGGGACTGGAAAGGCATCTTACTCATTGATTTCTTACCGCGTGGTCAAACAATCAAAACAGATGTTTATTGCGAGACACTTAGGAAATTGCACCGCGCAATACAGAATAAGCGCCGAGGATTGCTGTCAAAAGGTGTTGTTTTTCTTCACGACAACGCACGACCACACACTCCAAATGTGACGCAAAACCTCCTACAGGGATTTGGCTGGGACGTGTTTGACCATCCTCCGTACAGCCCTGACCTCGCTCCTAGCGACTTTCATCTGTTCTTACATCTCAAGTCTTTCCTTGGCGGTCAACACTTCAACAATGACGAAGAGCTGAAAGAAAATGTTTCCAACTGGATGAAGACACAGGCGGCAAACTTCTATGAAGAAGGTATACAAAAACTTGTGCCACGCTATGACAAATGCCTGCAAAATTTCGGCAGTTATGTGGAAAAGTTGTTTAAGAGTTGTAGAATTTTGTGCAATAAATAATTTTTCTGTATCTGTACACAATTTAATTTTATTACCAAACGGCACTTACTTTCTGGACGTACCTCGTATATAATCTATTTTATTTGTGCCATCGGACATTTCTGAGATTTCCGTTATTAATGGCTGAATGGTTTAATACCTACTTTGTCAAAGTCCTTTCGATGTTCAGTTGTTTCTTGCGATTACGTGGAAATACTGTGAATTTTTCAGTCGGTAGAGCACATGTCTGCTATAGGTCCCGGGTTCGATTCCCCGCTGGGGGTGGGAATTTTTCTCTAGCCGAGATTAGTGGTACCCTGCTAGCCTCTAGTTCCCAAGGTCGCGGGTTAAACCCGGCGGAGGGCGATGGATTTTTTCGGGCGTAAAAATCCTTAGCATGGCTTCCTTCGGAAGGGAAGTAAAGACGGTGGTCCCGTGTCGTAGTTTTACGGCACGAAAAAGAACCTCAAGCCTGATAAAGAGGCCTCTGAGCGAAATTACCGGTCTTTCACGCCCAATATAGAATGGGACGCTAAAAACCATAGTAGTTAAAGAACGTCCATAAATAAAAACTCAATTTATCGTATAAAACCCAAAGAAAAACCAGTAACCCAATGATAACTATGTACGAGTTTACACCACTGCCGGTAGGCAATATGTTCCAAAAGTAAAAGGCCGCCGATATGACTATTGCAGTTAAAGACGGGATGTAAATGGGACACTTACTAAAAAGATGTGGATTTTAACGCCAGTATACAGCGTCCAGTTCTTAAACATTGGACTGTCGCTATTCCCCTTGTATCTATAACGAAATGTGAAATGTTATTTCTGCAAAGGTTTGTCTCGATTAAAATGAAATACAGGATGGCCTATGAGAAATTTTCAATTGGTTGTAAAGAGGTTTAGCGCATATTTACACCAATATAACTTATGATTCCTATACCGTGTACATAAAACCGAATCTAACAATCCGAATGCCCATTTTCCCGAACTCCCTTCCCTAAAGGCATTGCCCCGAATGGGCATAACTGCGATTACTAATTTTTCGAATTTTAATAATCCGGAATGCAGAATGATTATAAATGAAAATACTCTATGTAGGTATACCTTTAAACGATTTTATTATTTTGCAGTTACAAAGAGATTCCATAGTGAAAAATTATAACCTGTACTTTTCAAATAGGTTTGTATTTCTTTTGTGTCCTTGTATTATTTGTACTCAGTGGCGTAGCAACCGCCCCTCCAATGCGGGGGAGGTCCCAAAGCTCGAGATCCGTATTTTCGCATGTTTAGACCTCTCATGCAGCACCTGTTTTAAGACGGTAAATTCAGAGACAAATAGTTTTCTTGAAATTTCGGAATTATTGAGGAATATGACAACATTGTGAATTCTCTAATCCTGCACTGGTCAAAATATCGGTACCGCGCGGGACAATAGGATGTAAGGGGTGATTAGAATTACTTTCTTCATTGTTACTTGAATTTACTGGCCAACGGGCAATACCAAATTAAAACCGTTTTCCTCTGTTCCTTGTGTTATACTGATCTATTAAGGTAGTGTGCCCAGGAGTGAGTGTAGGACTGCTACATGAATAATATTGCGAAAAGTGTGGAAAAGGCCTTATTTTGAGTGAAAATTAATTATATGTACCGGTAAAAGATTTTAATTTCAGGAGTCCAGAGAGCGACTCTTTTATTATTATTATTATTATTATTATTATTATTATTATTATTATTATTATTATTATTATTATTATTATTATTATTATTATTATTATTGCGATTGAGCGTGTATACTAGTTGGCTACAATATGAGTGCGTGCGGTAGAAGACGAAATAAACATTTACGGAACAAGTAGGCAGGGTATCGGAAGGACAGTCAGGTAAAGAAATCTGCAGTTCCGAGTTGCACTTAACTATAGCGAGGCTGATGCCTGCAAATGTAGTGCTGCTTTCATTGTGCAACTGTACATTCCTCTATCTCCTTGGCTCTCACTCCCCTCTGATCTCTAGCCTGGTTGACGCATTTTAAACAAAAGTAGTTGCGCCGTCCTCCAAGCGCACTCATATCGTGGCCGACTATTACCTTAGTGGAGCGACAAAGATAAACAAAAAACAAACTAAAGCAAGGTATGCCTTGGTAGGGATACTCCGAGTTTTGCCCACATTTTTCACTGATTAAAAGGAGGCGGACAAAGTGTTCCAATAGAAACTGCAGAAAATGAAAAATGTGCAAATTGTAGGGTTTCTAATATAGATAATTCCGCTAATTTCGTGGGCGAGTCCATCAAATGTGAACATAGCACTTGTTTTTCTACGGTTCTAATATTAATGAAGATGAGTTAATAAATTGTGAAAGTAGGACAAATTTTTCCCTCAACCATTTCTCAAACGAATGTCGGAAAATTGTATAAATTTATCTCACAGGAACTCCACTGATCGAAGTGATTTTAATAAAGAAATCTTAGCTAATTTAAATAAGCGTATAGTAAGAAATAGTGAGAAGGGTATTTGATGTGTCGCTGACCTTGTGTAATACCTATGGTCTTTCGAGGGCATAGGGAAAGACTAGGTGAATCACACGGTGGTAATTTCCTTGCTGTTATTGAACTTCTTAACAAATTTGATCCCATTTGATTTTGATTAATGAATGAGATAATTGCAGAGATACGAGCTCGTACATGACGATGGTTTTATACCTTAATATTGGATACTACCCTAGACGTAACTAAGCATCAGCAGTTAAATTAAATTTTGCGATACATCTTAGTAAAAGAGGATGTAAGTAATACACCTATAGAGCTCACGATACAGAAGTTTTCTTGGATTTGTTAGAGTTGGGGATGGAAGTGCACAAGCATTAGTTACTACAGTTTTAGAATTCACTGAAAACAGTGGAATTTCCATACAACACTGCAGAAACAAATAATGTAGTGAAAGTGATGAGTGAAGTATGCTAAGGAGTGCAAGAGAGGATCAAATGACTGGAGCCGACTGCCAATTATGAACACCCTAAGATAAAAAAAAATGAACCGACTCTCGAAGCGTATATTTGTCTAAGTCAAAATCGTTTCCACGGCCGGTTCATATTAGTGTCTCAGGAAGCATGCCTTTAGCTTCATCTATTGTCACTTTTCATGCTGAGTGCCAGCTACTGAATATGCGCTGACAGCCGAGCGGTTATAAGCAGCTACGTAGTAATGGAACCTACCCAGGTTCGTATCCCGGGTATAATTTAATTTGTTCCAGAAAAGGGCAATGTTTATTATGAATATTATTATTTTCCAATTGCTAAGGCTTATTTGTTTTCACATAAAGACTGAAACTCTCTTTTTTTCGTTTTCAAACTAAATAAGAAATAAGTAAATATTATAGCTCTAAATGAAAAGGCAAATAAAAATAGAAATTCACTTAATATCGGTTATGTAAGCTTTCTACTTGCATTACTGCCCTCATCTATGAAACGTGGATGATCAAATGTCTAGTTAAATTTCCACGAGAGGATACTTTCTCCGAAGCATCCTGCATTTCATCCCACAAAACCTCTTTTGTCTTGCAGGCCAATTTAACTCCAAAACTTTCTTCACCTCTTCCCACACATTTTCACTAAGATTCAGTTCTGGTTTGGAAGGAAGCTAGTCAGTCAATGTGGTATCTTGTCTTTGCGAGAACCAGTTTGAAACCTGCTGACTTGTGTGGACCGAGTGGTTAACCTACTGGAATTCAATCATTCCATCGGGATGTCTAGTCCTTACAGAAGGAACTATGTTTTCGAGGATGTCTTAAGACTGCAGGCTATATTTAAATGTGCCATCAAGCTGCCACAGCACATCCAGACCATCTCGTGACATCCAACCCAACACGACACAGATATGCGACCTTGGCGATCCCTTTGTACCAAGTATTTTGCGTCGTAAAGTTTTCCTTTGGGACGGTAGACACTTGCTTTCCCCCATTTGTAGTTGAAAACGTCACCTCGTCTGCGAATATAACCCTATTCCGTTATGATATTTTCTTCTGCAAATGTCAGGCGGCATAATCTGTGATCGTCAGTAAAACGCTGCTTCTTAGCTGCCGATCGAGCAAGGAGCCCGTCTGTAGTCAAACGACGCAAGGCTGTGCAGTTCGATCGAGCGAAATTAGTGTTACTTCTAATTGTAGACACATGCTGGAATAGATTGCCGTCTGCCTCTTCTAGAAGTGCAGTGCCCTGCTGAGGAGTGGAACGTTTTCGACCCGAACCAGGTCGACGACGAACAATCCCTTCCCTGGTTAACCGCACCCACCTCGTAGCCGTAGATATAAGCATTTAAAGTGTTCTTGCAGCCTGCACATAAAGTATCTGGCAACATCCACTAACGTAAGGGGAGATCACCTTGTAGCTTCGTCTCTATATGTGCGCCCAGTCCGTATGACTGCTAACATATCATGCAGTACTCCATGGCTATGAGGTGCACGCGCATGATCACGCCAGTGCCATTCATAACTAAAGAATGAGACAGAGAGTTTACACATCCAATTAAATATTTGGTTTAGTTTTTCACTTTAGAATTCCTACTAATATGGCACTTATTTTGAAAACGAAAAGATAATTTGTTTGTGTTTTTATGCCTGAATGTCTTAAAATTAATAGATACGTTATGCTGCAAAAACATATGGCGTTGCTATATATTTAACAAATTAAAATTTAAACAATAAAAAACATACGCCAAGGATTCGTACCCAATTTGTACCAATTACAACGCACATGCGTTTCACCGTTCGGCTACCATGCATACAACCACACTGAAAGGCATCTTTCTACTTATCGCATAGCTTTGAAATGAACGCAGGGTGGTATTAAATCGTGTATTGTGTACGCAGCGTCAGCGAATGCTTCCGACGTTTTCCAAATCGAACTCACTGTCTAGCTATTGCTCATTTATTTTGTCTTAGGCTGTACATTGTGCTGCCCACCACTTGAATTTGGTCCTAAGAAACGCAACTAAGATACCACAGATAATATCCTTTTACAACTGGCTTGAAAGAATATATAGGCTTTTCAGTTTCAGTATTAAAACATGATAAGTATTAGAAGAAACGACAATCGGAAAGAAAACCCCAACTCTGAAAAGATTATGTCCAACAACATGGTCTTCAGCTTATGATGCTTTGTTATCCGTCCGTTTTCGTTATCGAGAAAATGTTATATACCGGGGTGAGGCCAAAGGGTGTGCAGCTAGCTATTACATTTTAGTTACCCCAGCATAAACAATGGGAGGCATAGCATCAGAGGCATACAAGAGGACCAGGATCTTAACTACGCTTTTCAGAGCAGGCTTAGGATATTTATAACACAGGATTTCACATTAAACACATTACCTGTGGTTTATTGAATATTAAACACGGCGCCTTCACATCATTCACAAAAGATTAAAGAAAAGACATTGGAGGGAGATATTACACACATGAGGTCACATTTACACACGATTCACACACGCTTCCATGGCAGACACTGGACTTGAAGAGACTGACTGTCGCCACGCACACCACACAAAGAAAGAACGCTTGCTTCCATCCTCTCTCTTCACCTCTGGCCGGGAGGTGGGGAGAGATATCAAAACGGACGAAATTCAAAACCCAAGGCGAAAGAATTGCTTTGTAGCGAACTTGTCCGACGTGACAATGCACATACATACACGCCACATGTGGAATGTGACCTCGTGCGTGTAACATCTCCCTCAAATGTCCTTCCTTTAATATTTTGTGACTTATGTGATATTCAATAAACCACAGATAATGTGTTTAATGTGAAAACCTGTGTTATAAATATCCCAAGCCTGCTCTGAAAAGTGTATTATTTCTAATAATACAGAATTTGGCCCTGAAACTAGGTTTTGTACTGAAGGTTATGTAGGACTTACACCCCCAGGACTTACAGGCGGGTGGGGTGGGGTCAGAGGCCCGTCGAGGAGCAGACACTCATGGATCAGACAGAACATCCAGGATGGGTGATCAGCCCGATCAGTATGGGATGAAGGGAGTAGATGAAACGAAATGATGGTGAAATGGATGAAAGGAAAGGTGATGATGGAGCAGTTGGTGGAATGAATGACGGGGGAAACCGAAGAACCCGGAGAAAACCCGCCCAGACGCCGCTTCGTCCACCACAAATCCCACATGCAGGTCCCTGGGATTGAACCCGGGCCGCCTCGAGAAGAGCTGTCTAACCACTCGGCCACGGCGCCGCCTACTCTTTAAATATGTACAAAAAATGCATGTGCCATTGTTTTCTCTTTGGGAAAAATAAAGGAGTTTAAAGAGTTCCTTCGTCATCTCTCATTAAATAACCCTATAGGCATTACTTTGAGGCGCGAGGCTTTATATCTATAGTTTACCAAAATCCAAATTACAGTCAGTCTTGGAATTGAATGATTATTTGATAGAAAATGACCTTGGTGAAGTTTTTCCACAGCTGTCAACCCTCGTAAAATAAATTATGAGGAAAGCGCCACAGCAGAAAGAGGTTTTTCTATTTTAAAACGCACCAAGACCTGCTGCAGGAATTCAACAGCTCAAGATCTCCTCAGTGGATTATCCTTAATTTTCATAGAAAAGGCTTTGTGTAAAGAATATAAAAACCACTATAACTTTCTTGACGAAGTTACAAACATTTTTGCCACCAAGAAGGACAGGAGGATTGAACTGAATTACAAGTAAATAATGCGCGAATTGATATTGATATTATTGTTATTATTATTTATTACACTATTTAATGACCCGGTGTACATTATACATCTAGTTATTAATGCTTAGTTCTCTGCACAGCTTCATCCTAAACATCTAAAATCCAGGAGTAGCCACTGATATCAACATTTTTTTTAACTTCCTGTACAATTTTAGTGGACAACATCTGAGAGTCAATGCTATTTGCATGAAAAGTTCGCAAGATCGACATGCTGCTACATTCGAGGGATTAACTGCTTTATGCTGTAAACATGCCATATTTAGGCCAAGAGATAGTAATAAAACTAATCACAGATAAAAGTGATACAGTAGCCTACTGCAGATTATACCAAATGCTTGAGTTAAATAATGGTAATGGAAAACTTTAACAGCAAGTGGGTACCAAACCATTTGAAATGTACAGATTGGGAACAGTAATTATGATTTTAAATGTCTTACAATTCTGAGGGGGCTCTGAAATATTTGGAGGGCCGGGCCCCATTAACCTCCCTCCTTGGCTACAGATTTGCCGTCTTCCCTCTCCCCAATGCCTAAGTCAGTAATCCTGAAGAAGGGCACGGAGAAATGTTAGCCGAAAGCTTGTAACGAAACATATAAGCTTTTCGGGAGATTTGCAGTGAAACATTTCTATTCGCTTCATAGCGATGCACCAGCCATTATGTAAGTGCATTATTACAAACGTTCTGAGTATACCGTCGACTCTATAGGATACCACAATAAATTTGTGGTGCTAACTAATTGTAGCTATGAATGCAGTTTGATCACCTGTTTAATAAATATCTTCACAAATGTGTATATGAAAGCTCTTTCTAGCACAAGGAAACACTGGAGCATTTCCCGATAATGCTAATGATAAACTTTTGTGTTAGACTACATTTAATGGTAGATATATCATGGTACATTTCAAACAGTAGAAAGCCCGAGGGATCAACTACCTATAATGACTGGCATTTGATACCTGTAATAAAACATAATTGATAGATAATATGGGTAGGTATGGTGTTGCTATTGTAAATAAGTTTAATATCAGGAACAAACATTTTGTTAATGAATCTGCTTAACGGTTAGGCTATACTAAAGTACAATTTGACCTAAAACTATACAAACACAAGTTGACACAATTTCCAAAATAAATATTTCAAATAATAAAATAGATCATAGGTCTACTAGTCAGTTGAACTACAACTAAAGGAGATACTGACCAAAAAAGTCACAAAGGTATGTGATTTTTAGTGACAGCCTTTGCGGTCCTGTACAATTGGGCCAAGTGAACTTTCTACTTCTTAGTTTTCAATTGATGACATCAGTTCAAGCTATAGCCTCTAGTTCCCAAGGTCGCGGGTTCAAACCCGGCGGAGGGCGATGGATTTTTTCGGGCGTAAAAATCCTTAGCACGGCTTCCTTCGGAAGGGAAGTAAAGCCGGTGGTCCCGTGTCGTAGATTTACGGCACGTAAAAGAACCTCAAGCCTGATAAAGAGGCCTCTGAGCAAAATTACCGGTGTTTCACGCCCAATATAGAATGGGACGCTAAAAACCATAGTAGTTAAAGAGCGTCCATAAATAAAACTCAACTTCAATTTCAGTTCAAGCTAACTAAATTTAGTTTACAGCTTCCCTGTGTGTGTGTGTGTGTGTGGTTCCTTGAACGTTAACGTCTGTTTTCAATAAATTGAAAAATAAAACAGCAGTGGAATATACAATAGAATTAAATATTCATTGTTTATAGAGCCAAATTGTATCGGCGCTTCTAATATGACGTAGGTATATGATAAATCAGACATGATATAAATGGAACAAGTGAACTCAAGCTCCACTTTCGATGAAAAGTTTCATTACTATAATATTGATTGTGTAATTTCTGTTTCATGTGAACCTGTTACACCATCCAAAACTAAACACGAAGAGAGAATACAAAGATGTCAATCGAAGGGTAGATTACCCTTGCCATAATTTATTATATTTACAAGTTTAGTTTCGCTTAATTTTTGTAAGGCTAATAAATTAATGAGATCTCAAGCTCTTGATTTCGGAATGCTATTTATATTTTGTAAAATATTTTTATATTACTATTGTACACATTGGATTGTAATGATGGTTTAGCGTTTTCACGTGCTGTATGTTGATAGCAAGTATGCATATGTAGGAAGTTGGTAATGATCATGGAAGACTGCAAGAGCAGAACCTAACCTCGTACAACTCAGAAGTTAAAATTTTGAAGAAAAAAAATAATCGATAGGGGTATCCTCAAAAATGGATCTTTCCACATTGTTTCACCAGAGTGATCAATCTGCTGAAGACTTGACAGTTGAGTGCACAGTAGCCACTGGATTTGAGTTCGTAGCAGAATCCGAATGTAAAGAACTATTTGGCCCTTCTGTACCTGTGATTACAAACCGTGGAAGAATTTTTTTCAACATGAAAGGGGCTGATCTATCTACCGTAAGTACATCTTCTTAGTATTTGTTGAATGCAGGATGAGATAACCAGGCCATATATCATATACTCTTAAAGCTTTATATTAGTTTTTAAACATACCGTGGAATTGTTGCAATTTAAAGTATTGGGACCATAATTGCTCCCACCCCCACCATAACATGCTTGTGCAAAATTTAGTATTACATAAACATTCGCAAACATTTCAGTGCTAGTAATTTTAATTGGGCAACATTTCCAATTCTGAAAATATTATATGTGACGTCTGCTAGCAATATGGCTGTTATTACCAACCTAAGAAATAAACAATGCGCTGAGCAGAAGAATGTATGGCTGCCATGGCCAACTTAAGAAATATTAAATGCGCAGCAGTGTGAAGTATGGAGAAAAAAATAGTGTTAAAGTAGACTTTCTCAAAGACATGTAGTGCCAATTGACAGTGTTGCGATTTTGATGGATAAAGCCTTCGGTATAGGCATATTTATAGCTCTGTAAATTTGAGGGCTTTATTTGTCAAAATCGAGAGAATGTAAATGTATGGAATCTTAGAGGCTTTAACAAATTGATTAATGTTAAAAAATACTTATGAATTTAAAATGTGCTGTTGAATGATGACTATAGAGATGATTTGTTTTCCCCAGTACTTACGTCATGTTTATTTCTTTAGGATTAATGCAGTTCTAAAACATATAAAGCGTTATGTTACATGAAAATTAGAACAATCCAAACTTTTGTTTAAATTGCCTCCTTCTATGAATAATAGATTGAATGCCGTCTTTAGCGGTTTCTCACGTTCTACCAAAAATCCCCCTCCTCCGTAATACACGTCACAGTTAGGTTTTTTCACTGATTGGTTCTCTCCCATGCTGTCACATCCCTCCCACATCAGAGCATGACGTAATATATGACGATCCAATATAAATATGTGGTTTTAATATGACTTAATTTTATATTCTGAATTTGTTTTCTTAATTAGATTTGATTTTATTCTCGTTTTTTAAGCCCATCCTCGGTAAAGGTGCATCTTGTAACGTCATTGGTCGTGGGTGAGCGAGGTGCTCACTTCTTATTTTCCAATCTAAAATTTAATTAAATAGTCTCAATTTTTTTTTATTTTATTATATATTTTCATCCAATATATTATAATTTTGTAATTAGTTACAAAAATGATTTCACATATAATAATTTCGAAAGAGAATTAAATATTGCTCAGTAATTTATTTATTTTACATATTTGTACAAGTTCCTACGTTTAATACCAAAATGGAAAGGTTCTTTGATTTTGTTAAAGAAGTTATAAACAAAATCAAATCTATTAGCGATACAACGTTTTAAAGTAATAACAGTTTTTATTCACCATCACCAGGAATATTTTCAGTGGTTTCATGTCACGCTTAACATAAAGTGACTACGTTCAGCATGGATAGATTGCGTGCACTGTTTGCATCTTACACTTACATGTCTATTCTGTTTCTTCGATCGAAACGCACACTTGACTCCGTCGCTTGTCATGTTGCTGCAGATATGCACTTGCGAAACTTTCAGCTACACCTACTTTCCTCTTCAACACCAACCTAACTTGTGAATCCTTGAAGTAAAGGCTCTTGTTACAAGGTGAGGCTTAGTTAACTCAGGAGCTAAAGTCGTCAGATAAGAGCTATGCGTCATATTGGCTCGAAAAATTATTTGGGAATTTACCCCTGTAATATCCATGGTATAAAATATCCAAAGGTACCACCTGAAGTTTATTCTGCAAGTAATGCATGTATCGTGACTTCAGTTCGTCGACAACATCCACTCCACCTTTTGTTAGGTTGTAGAAGGTCGTAGCCTCTGGTTTCATCATTACACCGCTGTTTCTGTCAATTTCTTCAGCATTATACATGCTGGAATGCAGTATTAATTTCTTTACCACTGTGGAAAGTACGACACTAGCATTGAGCCTTCCCCGAAGGCCAAAAGCGAAAGGCTGGAAGCGAACTGATCATTTTCTTGTGTTTACAATAATTGGTAGAACATCCCTCATCTTTTTACGAATTGTCCCAACGACTATAAAATGTTCTCGCACCAGTTCGTTCACCACATCGCAGATGTGAACCAGCTGCCCATGATAATGTCTTCCAGTGTTCCCAATTGGCTCAGCAAGTCTTGACAACAGCGCTGGGCAGATAGTTTAGATCAGGGTTTGCCAAACTAAGGTCCGGGGGCCGAATCCAGCCCGCGAGCTGCTTTAATTTTCTTCATTATGAAAAGTTTGGCATCCCTGGTTTACAGCATAGTGTCCCTCCGGTTATTTACCAGCATAAATGTCCATGTTCGATGTATAAAACATACGTGAATCAACTGTAGCATTTCAAGCCATATTTAGTTGGTCTTTACTTTATTTACCACGTACCAATCTGTCAAATTAAAAGTGACAGGCCTCTTGAGCTAGTTTTTTTTTTTTTTTCAAAATCCCTTCAAGTGAACATGGGGTTCAGAACTGTCAACTTCTGTGTGCCACTTTGCCTAACTCTATAATACAAGGCACTGATTTGGTCTACTTCCACACCGTGCTTGGGGTGGAGCAGTGTTTAAGTTACTTTCCTCCTACTCAAACAGCTTGAGTTCGATTCTCCATAGTGCATTGTTGTCCATTTTTTACAGTTCGTTTTATCATTGGTTGCCCAATGGTCCCGAGTGCGTTGATGCGACGATTTCATTAAAACTGCCAAGCACAAATGTGCAAAAAGAGCCTTTATTTCCTCCGTATTGGTATTCAAGACATCTCGATGACGTGTCGCCTTCAAATGGGATTGCTAGCTGGACATCAGATATTTGGGGAAACTGTTTCGTGTCCGGTTAGATGTTAAAAACCTGACGCTTAATCTCAGTTTTCTTTTTTCTTGAAGAAAGTATAGGTTTACCAGCCTATTAGTACCTGGAAAGATTTGCTTGCTTTGGTGAATTTCGATTATGATCGCTGTGCTTCGTGCTTGTTCTTCCGTTACCCACCATTCCATCCCCACTTCCTCCGCTTTTAATTCAGTTAGTTACCAAATAGCTTGTTTGTAAGTGCTACTGTTGCAAGCTTGCAAATATTGAATTATCATACCATTTTTTAAAGGCCATGGCCACTTCAAAGAATTAAGTAAAACGTTTTTGTTTTAATGACAGTTGGTTGATTGATGAGAAATATAGTGACTGGCTTCGTAAAGAAAATTAAGAAAGTGCAGTTTGCATTTTGTGCTTCACTAATTTCAGTGTGAAGCATGATGGCATTGCGGCAGTCAAACAACATGGCAATTCTCTGCGGCATAATAAAAGCACCCAAGAAAATTGTAGTAAATTACTTATTAATTTCGTCCGGAAAAAAGACTCTACCGAAAGTGGTTTGGTTATCGCTACAGAAGTCGCACTTGTGTATCATTCAATCCTCCTGGGGGCGCCCCCCCCTCATGTGGGGGCATCGGTACAATGTCCGGACTTCTTGATAGTGCCGAATCCCCTCCGCTTCTCATTCCATCCCATCATTCAATCCAGCACCACCACAGTTATAACAGCGGGTATTGTTTCTTCTAAAAATGCAAAGAACTTTTTCCAGCATTCTAAAATAGCTGGAAGAATGCGGTGTGGCCGTACTAAGAGTGAAGCCATCATGAAAAACGTCTCAGCAAATGCTTCTGTTGAAGACCTGATAAATGATTTGAAAGGTGCATCTGAAATTCCATTTTCCATAGCATCGGATGCCAGTAACCATGGGAATAAAAAATTGTTTCCTTGCATTGTACGATTTTTCGATCAAAACAAAAAGGTATACAAAACAAGTTAATAGATTTTTATGAGGATGCATGAGAGGATTCTAGTAGAATTTTTTAATGCATTTTGGGCATTCTTAACAGTTATGGCTTAACTTCGAACAACATTGTTGCATATTCAGCAGGCATTACTTCTGTTAATTTTGGCAAACATAATTCAGTGCACCAAAAAATTAAACACCAATACAATCCATCCTTAATAACAGTCAACTGTGTCATGTTTCACATAAAGCTGCAAGACAAGCAAATAAGAAGTTGCCATGTGATGTAGAAAATCTGATGTTGAAAGTTTCAATGAATCCTCTGCCAGTGCTTAGCATGTGGAAGAATTGAAATTCCGCTTTGAGTTTGTAAATTTAGAATGTGCAGATATACTTTGCCATGCTCCCACTAGATGGCTCTCTCTTTCTTTCTCTTTCCAGCAATAGAACGTCTGCTTCAGAGCTGGGCAGCCATCAAATCATACTTTCTGCAGCAGAGAGAGAATGTGCATAATGCTATTTTACAGTTCATCAAAGACAAGGAAAATGAAATAAATAATGACCACGCTGTTTCATGAACTCTTCCAGAATGTTACCTCTAGTGGTGATTATGATAAGACTGATAAGAAGAAAGACAAATCTTGGCAAAAACTTCTTCCATAATATTATGCAAGTCTTCCATACTTTAATTTCAAAGTTACAGAACACCTCCATTGCAATTACTGAAATCCACAAAAATCTTTGACTTTCATGCAAAGCTGAAGAACAGGATTAGTGACACTTGTTGTTATTTAAAGTGAATCAGACTCAATCATCTGCCATCTGAAAAGAAACTGCCATTTATCAACAGTGCTGCAACTTTTCTTTCATCTTTTGTGACATATTTAGAAAAGTGGTATGATTTTGATAACAGTCCTTTTCGTCACTTTGCTGTACTAGACCCCACAGAAATATCTTCATTTGAAGGCCTTGTGCGTGTGGCGGAAATACTCAACATTGAGTTTTATGATGATGCCCTGTATGAAGAGTATGGTGTTTTAAAATTAGTGCAACCACATATAGAAGAAATGGATGAGTTTTTTTCTCTGGAGTGGCTAATGCTCCAAACATCTGAACTTAGCTCAAGCTGTTTTATCAGTTTCAGCTAGTAATGCTTTTCCAGAACGAATATTCAGTTTAATGAATGCTTCATGGACAGAAACTAGGAATCGTATGGACACAAGTTTAGTTAGAGCCGAGGCATGTGTGAAGGTCAACAATGCAATGTCTTGTGCTGAATTCTTGGAGTATGTGAAAACCAGGCCTAAACTGCTTAGTGTTGCTCGTGGAAACCAGAAATATGATTTTAAGTTGAAAATGTACTAGCTGAGTATGTGCATAAGTAGCTAATACTCATTGTAATTTGTTACATAGAAAATGTAAGTAAAAATGTTCTAAAGTGTTTAATGTTTTTAATATTTAAGTTTAGAACTGAAGTTTGTTTAATGTCCGGTATTATTCGGTTTTTATTGTAATGAGATCAGGTAGTTTCATTCTGGGGAAGTGGCAAACCTACCTTCAACGTTGAAAAATAAGAAAGAAGTTAGGGCTAGGGTAGCATCAGATCATAGCATAAGCAGACATTCACAGATCTTGGGCTTGTGACCCAAATTCTGAAAGGTGGCTTTTGAAAATTAAGTATCTGTACAGTCCAGATGGATATGTTGAAAAAATGACTTAGCTGCAGAAAAACGCGAATTAGAAAGTGGGAGACAAATCAAATAAAGCTGCCGAGCTACAAATTGCATTTGATATTGTAGAACATAATACAAGTTTAATTCTGTGCAATACTTGTATATTGTTCAATTTAATCAAGCTGCTTTTCCAGATTCACTAGATATGGCACTGAAAAAACACCAGTTAACTACATCGTAAAGAATGTGATAAATAAGACCGTGGAAGTGAAACAATTAAATGCTTTGCAGGAAAAGCACTTTTAGACACAAATAAATGTAAGCACATGCTGGCCCCGTAGCTCAGTCGGTACAGCAACTGCCTGCTGTGCGAGGGGGTGGGAATTTTTCTCTAGTCAAGATTAATCCCTATCCTCCCCAGAGTCTGGAAGTATGAATGAGAGTGTGAATATGTGTATGATCTAATGATTAAAAAACCAAAAGTGCAAGAAACACAACGACAAGAGTTATACGAATTAACACCATTGCCAATAGGCAATAAGTTCCAAAGGAAAGACCACCGATAAGCCCAATGTAGTTAAAGGTGGATAAATGGAACTAAAAAAAAGTAATTAAAGAATGTAAGCACACACACAGGAAGTGAAAATATAAATGTTATCAAAGAAGTCTTAGTGATGATGACTCAGAAATTAACTGATATTAAAATTAAGGAAGTGATTCCTCGAAACTAGTTCTGAGGTATTAAACCTATTTTAGTGAAATTGTATATTTGCAACTACTTCTATACATTATATTTAATCTTTTCACTATGTCTTCCAATTTAAAAGTAATGACTGAAAATGTGTTCGTTCCGCACTCATTAGCTATTGTTATGCTAAAACTAGTGACGAATGCCCCATTACAAATTATTTGCAAATGATCAATAATGAGGCACATTGGATTTAATCACCATCTAACACAAAGCCTACAAACTAATGGATTGTATATGTAAGAGGGAATTGCATCGTATTTTAAAAAAATCTGATGTGTTACACTCACATGACTTTCTCTACTCTTGTACAAAGTATTTTTACAAACGCTTATTCTCCATCTAGTTCATGTTAATCGAGATAAACATTTGCAAACTCTATCTTATTGCTAATTTTCTTGTAGATGTAGGGGAAAATATATTTACAAGGGCAATATAGAAAAACAGTAGCCTTTAAGCACATACATATCTCTTAATAGCTGGTTGCTAGGTGCAGCACCATTCCCTTTGCCACAGATTATAACTCTTTGCATATCCAAGACAAAAAAATGAATAACAAATTCCCATTTGAGAAAATAAGTATTGAAAAATTTAAGGGAATAACAAGCAATATCTTGAAAATGGTTCACTCAACAAAAAAAATGTATATGACATAAATTGTGTATTTTAATGCGATCTACATTTTTTGTGTAGTAAAATTTTGTCTATCTCTTATGGTTTACCAGTTATGCAAAAGTCGTTCACAATAAAGAATACTTTTGGAGACATTCCCAGAAAATTCAAGATATACATTTTATTTGTCATAAAAATATCTTAAACATATGATATTTTAATCAAAATCGTTAGAGCCATTTTTGAGAAAATTAAAATTTTCGAAAAATGTTCCATGTAAAGGGTACTCTGGGGTGGGGGGATTTTCTTGAAAACCTTCGTGTCGCATCCTTGGAAGATACTGAACCCAAATACCAAGTTTGGTGTTTATCCGACTGTTCGTTTCTGAGTTATGCTGTTCACAGACACACAGACACACACGGACATGTTTCCAAAAATGCTTTTTTTGGATTCAGGGGGTTTCAAAACATGTATTTCCGGTGAAATCTCGGTATCGAAATTTTGGGTGGAATACAATACTTCCCCTATTTACTATACGTAGTAGAGAAAGTAAAAAATGAATAACGAATTCCCATTTGAGAAAATAAGTATTGAAAAATTTAAGGGAATAACAAGCAATATCTCGAAAATGGCTCACTCAACAAAACAAATGTATATGACATAAATTGTGTATTTTAACGCGATCTACATTTTTTGTGTAGTAAAATTTTGTCTATCTCTTATGGTTTACCAGTTATGCAAAAGTCGTTCACAATAAAGAATACTTTTGGAGACATTCCCAGAAAATTCAAGATATACATTTCATTTGTCATAAAAATATCTTAAACATATGATATTTTAATCAAAATCGTTAGAGCCATTTTTGAGAAAATTAAAATTTTCGAAAAATCTTCCATGTAAAGGGTTCTCTGGGGTGGGGGGATTTTCTTGAGAACCTTCGTGTCGCATCCTTGGAAGATACTGAACCCAAATACCAAGTTTGGTGTTTATCCGACTGTTCGTTTCTGAGTTATGCTGTTCACAGACACACAGACAGACACACACACGGACATGTTTCCAAAAATGCTTTTTTTGGATTCAGGGGGTCTCAAAACATGTATTTCCGGTGAAATCTCGGTATCGAAATTTTGGGTGGAATACAATACTTCCCCTACTTACTATACGTAGTAGAGAAAGTAATATGTTAATCACGAAACTTGGTAGATACTATCGGTAGCTCAGTAGCAACTGTTAGAGAAATCTTTCATTCTCTTATTTGCAGTTATAAAAAGTGTTATTTATATCCCTAATTTCGCCCACGTGTAGACATTGTACGCACACTGTTGGTCTGTAAAAGCTATGTGAACCGGCCTACACACAGAAATTTATGACTCCATTTCGGATTAGTGATCATGATCAGTGCAATCACCTGTATGAATCTGCACACACATAGAGTTGAAGTCTTGGTTTATCTACATAAGGTAGGTGAGATCACCAAGCTTCAGTGGTACCAAGGCATTAAAATGGTAAAAATCTACACATAGGTATTGCATTGACGACGAAGATGATAAGGTACCTATGTAAAGGAAGTTTTATACTTCACCCAAAGGATTCACTATCATATTTAAGCAGAAATACATATTTTGAGGCCCCCAAGTACTTTAGGCAAATATCTAAACTGCCTCACGTTGTGTGCGTGAGACAGATAGAGAACAGCATAGCTCAATAAAGACTTAAGCCCAACATTTTCAAGGTCAAAATGATATTTTCAACAACATCCCTACTCCTTAAATTTCCCTTAAAAGGGAAGAAGCCTTAGCTTTTTATTTTACTAAAAACCTATTAATTATATCTAAAATATGATATGCTTGAGATACCGACAATAAAATCTATTATCCCGAATTTTCTCAAAATAACCTGCGAAATCCTCTTGATTCCGAATGATTTTTGAGGGAAATTGTAAGTGATTTCCGCATGTTGTATCTAACTAAGCTTTCTGCTTAATTTGAAATGATTTCTACGTAAAAACGCATCCTAAATAACGTAGCTTGGCTAGAATAATCACTTTTGTACACATACAAACAGCGTATAAGGTATCCTGTGAATCTATAGTGTGTAGAAAAAGTCGTGTGAGTGTACATTAAATTCTTACTTTCTCTGCCAGGTATCCAGTAGGTGGAGGAAATAAATATTGTATTTCCCCTGATATCGAAATTTCACTGCATCTCGCTACGACCTGACGGCCTCCTACTCGTTTTAAAACTAAAAATAAGTGCTGAAACACAGAGTGTTGTTGCCAACAAGTTCCAAAACTTAATCAAACTACCAGAAAATAACATGCTGGTAACAGTACAACACCATAAAATAGTCATGCCTGAGGTAATCTTTTTCCTTTAATCTCTCAACAAATTTTAACCAAAGTTCGGGCTAGTCGCTTCACTAAATCCTGTTATCTACGTGCAATACACACCGCGGTACGGTCACCAGAAGGCAACCATCCCGGAAATGGTTTGCCACAGAAGTGACAGACTCCATGGATACGGCGGCACGGCCATCTCATCAACCGATCCCTCCAACACCATCGCTTCCACATGGCCACCACAGCGACACTCGAAGGCACCGGAGTCCAAATTGCCACTAATAAGGGACCACTTAATCTTTTCTCCCTCTCTACATACCTCCTAGTAGGCCTATCCACGAACGAGATCTGGATATTGCATTTTCACTTGCCTCGCCCATCATTGCAATGGGCGACTTAAATACAAAACGCTCCGTGTGGAATTCTTCTGTTCGAAACCACAAAGGCATGGCGTTAGTACGGTACATAGAACATCACAATCTTGCAGCCCTTGCTCCGTCTTCATCCACCATCACATACGGAGACCTTATTGGCTAGATATAGCAATCCTTAGACAGCCGCTGTCATCCCAATTTTTTTTTCTCCCCGAGCTATCCTCCGACCACTACTCTCTCCTACTTCTTTTTAAAGTAAAGCCCTCTGCCAAGACTCTCCCTACAGTCATTAACCCCCGGCGGACCCACATAAATACACACACCTGATGGCGGAACAACCCGCCAACATCTAGCCGTGCCGCAGTATCAACGACGCTGATAAACTTGCAGCAACTATCACCACTACCATGCACCAAACCATGACTGAAGCTACCGCTCCCAAAGAGTTTTTTTTTTTTTTATTTATGGACGCTCTTTAACTACTATGGTTCTTAGCGTCCCATTCTATATTGGGCGTGAAACACCTGTAATTTTGCTCAGAGGCCTCTTTATCAGGCTTGAGGTTCTTTTACGTGCCGTAAATCTACGACACGGGACCACCGGCTTTACTTCCCTTCCGAAGGAAGCCGTGCTAACGATTTTTACGCCCGAAAAAATCCATCGCCCTCCGCCGGGTTTGAACCCGCGACCTTGGGAACCAGAGGCTAGCACGGTACCACTAGTCCACGGAGGACGACTCGCTCCCAAAGACACCCCACGGCCCAGCATAAGACGCTTCCTCACCTTATTCTGCAATTCATAGCTGCAAAGAACCGAGCTCGGCGTAAATACCAACATACGCGCAGACCGCAAGACAAACGAGAATGGAACCACCTCCGCTACCTGGTCAAATTGGAGATTGAGGACCTTTGTAACAACGAGCGGGAACTACACCTGAGCACCCTCGACACTGAGGATTCTTCCCTCTGGAGGATGTCCAAGGCACTTCTCCGTATCCCCCCGTCAGACCCACCTATAATTGATGGCATCAGAGTTGCCCAATCAGTGAGGGAGAAAGTGGAATTGATGGCGGAGCACCTAGCCTCCACCTTCCACCCGGCAGACCCACTAGACGATGAGCATGCAGAGGAAATTGACGAAGCAGTGCAGAACTACCTCTCCACACCCTTCCCAGACCATGATGTTCAATACACAACAATAGAAGAAGTCAGAACCATCATTGATCTGTCCGCCCCTTCAAAGCAGCCGGCGCTGACAACTTAACTTATGTTGCCTTTAAGGCTCTACCACCAATTTGGATCCAGCTAATTGTCCGCCTTTTCAACAGCTTACTCCTCCTTGCTCATTTTCCTATGGCCTGGAAACATGTCAAAATAATTACAATACCCAAACCAGGAAAAAACCCTTACCATCTCAGTAACTATAGACCAATCAGTGTACTTCCAGCCATTAGTAAAGCTGTTTGAGAAGGTGGTACAACACTGACTCCAAGGCATGCTCGACAGAAATAACGTGCTGCGCCCAGAGCAATTTGGGTTTCGCAGGCAGCACTCCACAACACATCAGCTCTTTCGCCTCATGGACGAGGTCATACAAGGCTTCAACAATAAACACTATGTTGCAGCTCTATTCCTAGACATCTCCCGAGCCTCTGATTCAGTCTGGCACGAAGGACTCCTACGTCGATTAATCCAGTATGACATCCCGCCTTACCTAATTCACCTCATCCACAGCTATCTAAAAAACCGCTTCTTCATCGTCACAAGGGATGCCATCTATTTTCAACCTTTCGCCATCAATGCAGGGGTACCCCAAGGAAGTGTTCTGGGCCTCCTGCTATTCCTCACCTATATCAACACCCTCCCATTTCTGCAACCTCTACCACTTTGCCGACGACACAGCTGTCACAACTGCCTCATCACATCACGAAGTCCCTGTCCATAGCTTACAACAATATGCAAACATGCTGTCTGTATGGTTCGCTACCTGGAGACTGATGATAAACGCCACTAAATCTCAAGCAGTTACTTTCAGCAGGCACCATCTACAGGACATACCCAATCTCCGCCTGGTTGGAGAAGATGTACTGTGGTCTACAGAGACACGTTACCTTGGAGTTATCATCGACATGCGTCTCACCTGGAAGGCGCACCTAACATCTCTTGCTTCAACAGTCTCCAGAACGATGGCTATGTTGTACCCTCTGTACAACAAGAAATCATCAATGTCCCTACAAAACAAACTCTTAATCTACAAGCAGGTACTTAGGCCTGCTCTTACATATGCTTGCCAAGTCTGGGGAGCTGCTGCTAAAACCAACCTCCATAAACTCCAAACCCTTCAAAACCGATACCTTCGGACATCAGTGGTTGCCGAATGGTACATCCCAAACCTCAACATCCATGCTGATCTTTCCTTCCCTATCCTCAACAAATACATTTTTAGACTCTCCCATAGTTTTTATGCCAAACTACCCTCCAGCTTCAACCAGCTCATTTGCGGCCTCAGGGAATATGACATTGACCCCGGGGCTAAATACAAGCAACCCAGACTTGTACTTGGCCCTCCATAACCTACTCTTATCCTTTTCCCTTACCTAAAACCACATTAAAAAAACACCCTCCTCAAAAACCTATGCCACCCTTAACCCATTGTTATCCTTTTAACCCCATCCTCCTGCCAGCAAGAGATCTAATCCCGGTATGGCAACAGTCGAAGGACCCCTCCCCCTTAATAGGGGAGGTTTTCCTTCAGCGACTCCACTCTGCCGTGCGGTATGGTAGCACAGCGTTTAGCGATATATGATGTTGCATAGCATAGCATAACATAACATAACATAACATTGAATGCCTTCCGCTGACAATGAAACCCAGCTTTTAGTAGGTACTTAAAATGTAATATTTCCTATATAGCCTTTGTCAATGCAATACCTCCCATGTAACAATAACAAAACTTTTCAGGGGAGAGAAAGACTATTTTCAAAGTTTATGCTGAATGTCTCAAGTTTCTTGTGTCGTTATTTGAATTTGGGACTGTAAAAGAATCACAAATTAAGTACTTTCTCATAAAAAAAGGTGATACCATTGTCATAAAAGCCCATTCATCTAATTTTACTTGTGTAGGAGGTTTTGTATGGTCAATGTATAAACAAATACGAGATCTTACCTCGATTCCTGCAAATGAGCACTGAGAAAATATTGATAATTTCACCTTACTATTGTTAAATTTGAGCACGAAGGTCATTGATAGTTATGCTAATTACCTTATAAACATTATACTTTCATTTTCATTTAACAAGCACATAAGTAATTAAAGTGAAACGAACATTTTTATCTGCTAATTTGTTTCTCTTCATACCAATTGCACACTATTTATTCGGATCTTTTTCAGCTTTCAAAATAATTATCAAGTTTTTCACTACCACTATTGCAATCAATAAGTATATTTCCCTTTTACACCAATAAATCACATTAATGCTAATCTAATATGACATATACTATTTTCACTTTCACACAAAAATTTCTTTCTTCTTTCTTCGCTTTTTTACATAGCTTAATGTGGAATTTGTTTCTTACACACCTTTGCATGGACAATTCATTCCTTTCATTTCCTATACACTAATGAATCATAAAATGCATGATGGCCTTTGTCGATTACTTTCTTCAGCTCTTGCAAATTCATGCATTCCAATTCAGGTATTGAAATAGGACCTATGTAGAGATTTTTCCAGATCGTTGTGTTCTCCTCTGAGGAAGCAAGTTCCATTCTCCTGAGAATCCAAGTTGGTACAGCACCTCACCATCTGATGTATATTTTAGTTCGCAAATGTCGTTGACAGTTGTATCCCCAACATTTTTTTTCCAGGCCATATAGAAATCAAATTGCTGTTCAACTCACTGTAATTTTTTAAAAATTCATAATTTAACATATATGCATGGTATGGTTGTTTTTTCCTGGAGATTCTCATTGTTGAAACATAGTCTGAGGTGAGAATATTGGAGGCTTGAAATACTGTTCAAGAGTGGCATGGATAGAATCCGTCTTCATCATGATGTGTTCTTTTTCCCCAAAAAGTTGTTCAATTGGATAAATTTGGCTTTTGCAATATCATTGAATGCACTAGAAAGAACTTAATTTCTATTCTGATAGTTGCAACCATCAGAAATCAAGACAGTACGTTTATAAGTGGACGTGGTGATATAGTGGATTATACAAGAAGTAAATTCACTGCTGCTGACACCACCATTAGCCTCATGCCATACGTACAGATGGACTTCGCCAGCATTGACTTCGTAAATGGTAAAATTATGGACCTGAAGCTTTTTTGTAATACATTGCAGATGTTTCTTTTTTCGGGCACATTAAAACACCTTGCAGATCCATGGTTACTACCATTTTTCAGAACTGCAGCTCTCTTTTGTAGCATTTTTTGCAGCTCGTGCATCATCTTTTCTTTTTATGCATTTCTTGTATTCATCTTCTGGATTGTACCCAACTCAAAACACAAATATCACACTGGTCTTTCCCAGGATTATGAATAGCTATGTTTTCAGCATTAAGTCCAGACACGAATATGTTTCTTGATACAAATGGATACTGATTCTGAGTGCACCATTCTTTGTAGACACTAAACATGTGCACTGTAGACTGAAATCATGATTCCATGCATATCTTGCTGTTGAAGCTCGACAGTAATGGCTTGGTACTTTAGTCGTAGCTGAAGCCACTCTTTCACATGTTTAGTTGCGCCTCTTCTTGCTTTCTTTTTGGTAGCTCCATATCTTCAGGTTCATTAGGATTCAGTTCATCCGGATCTTCATCACCTCCCATTCATCGCTTGAATGTGTCCTCTCCCACATTTAAAGTATTCAAAAGAGACTGAACAACCTTACCTTGCTGGTGTCTTCTTTTGAAAGAAAAATGTCATAGGCATGTTCCTTATGACATTTTCCCGACATCTCTTTCCTCCACCTTATACTTCCTCTTTTAGCAACTAGTCCTTCAATATGAATATTTTTTTCGCGCCATGTCTGAAATGTTTAACCAAAAATTTGCAAAAAGTAGTTCTTGTTGACCGTGAGATATTTCATAACATTGAAATGATCTTTCAGGTATTTTTTAATTGATTAATGGTCACAGCATTCTTAAATTGACCTTGATTGTTTTTTTACTATCGTGCACCACTTTACCATCCACTCTTCTGTATCCTACATAGCATACCCGTTAAATAGTCTTAATTTTGTTTCATGTCTACTTTGCTTCTTTTCTTGCAAATCATCTTGATTTTTCTTCCACATTCATTCTAGTATTTTCTTGTACATTTTGAAGCAGGTTGTTAGATCCGAACTATAAGGTTCGATTATCATGCCACCTATGCCCTCCTTATCATCATCTTCAATTTCGGTATTATGCACATCTGTCCCTATATTTACGGATAAATCAACGTGAATATCTTTAAGATTTGTCATATTTTCTTGTACATCTTGAAGCAGGTTGTCAGGCAGAAGTATAGGTTTGCATTACCTTGTCACCTCTACCCTCTTTATTTTCTTCAAGTCGGTGGTCCCGTGTCATAGATTTAAAAGAAGCTCAAGCATGATAAAAGAGGCCTCTGAGCAAAATTTTCCGATCTTTCATGCCCAATATAGAATGGGATGCTAAGGACCATAAATAGTTAAAGAGCATCCATAAATAATAAAATTCAAACTCTTGTAACAATATTTTTCACTCCATCAAAAACTGTCACGCGTCCTTACATTTTCATTATCTAAAGCCAAGTTTTATCAAACTTTTGTGCAAGGAAGTAATACCTCCTGTATAGTCTATTTGTCTTTTTAAACCACTTTAAGTTTTTTAAGCGTAGGTATTCACCACGATTATAGAACTCCTGACTGAGCGCAGATTACGTCTTTCTGGAAATCATCTAATTCTGTTACAGGTTTTTGAAGTGCAATATTTTTTTCTTGCAGAAGAAAAGAATGGCCCTGGGGCCTCTACATTTTCAATTACACTTTTCTGGGCTTCGTCATATGTACATTCTTACAGATACTTGACATGCGTCTGCAGTTATTTTTTGCGTACCTCTAAAAAATCCTAAACCCTTTCTTGGCAGTTTTCCAGAGCTCTAAAAAAGTTATACACAATATCTTTCAACTGTCGTCTAATACCACTCAAATTAGACATCATTATGCACAAGTAAACCGTACATAAGTTTACGCACAATTGTTTAAAGAAAATTCTAATGATACCAACTACAGAAGGGAGGACTGTTGCGCTGTGAGAGGGGAAAGGGCATTTGGGAGGTAGCGGTAAAGGAAGTTATCCTTGAGCCGCCTGGTCAGAGTGAAAAGACTATAACTGAAGGTAACCAGACGTCCCATGTTTGCCAGGACAGTCTGTTTTTGTTATGTCGGGGTTACGATGAACTTAGTGTAACTTGATATAAGTTTACGCGACGAAAGTGAATCTAACACATTGTATTAAATGGAGCTGTTTAGAGTTGACTTAACGTGGCTTAACTTAACGCGAACAGAACTTAAGACTTTGGTAATGTCAAGTGTTTCCTTCCCGTTACGTCAAGTTTGAAGTCATGTGGTAATTAGAACCAATTGGCATGAAACAGTATCATGAAGTAATAAAAGTACTACCAATCAAGAGTCATTCCCATTATGTTAAGTGCATCCTAATTAGTCCTTTAGTTTAGCAATGTTTCTTAACTTCACGTTATGTTTCTTCACTTTAAGTAAAGTTCATCGTAATTCCGGCAGTAGTCTCTGTCCCATCCTTTTTTAAAGGTAAACCAGGACTCAAAAATATCACCTTTTTTGTGGCAATGATTTACCGGCATTTTATAGTGCCTAGTATCAGTTTTATGAAGAAAATAACTGTTTATATTATCGGTATACACTTGTAACAATGTGCCAATTAACTAATCGTAATCACTCTGTTTTATATGAATGTCGCCAACAATATTGAAAGCTACAAATGTATATGCTTCAGTCGAATGAAATGCACTAAAGTAGTGACTTTGGTAGGAGACAGTATTGTGTTCTGAATTTGTGAAATAGTAAAATACAGTGTGGGTACTTCCGTAAACTAAAACACTTGAAAGGTAGGATACGCTTGGGCGGTCGCTGGTAAACAACTTCTTTGTATTCATTCTTTTTTTTTATTAAATGTTTATTTAAGGTTGTTTTGACTACATGGCCTTATCATAACCTGTTATCATAAAAATACATTATGATATATATGATGCATAATGATATACATTAATTTACAATTGCACAAACATGGAATTAGGTAAACATTTACAGTAAATCAGAGAGTTTTGTATCCATTAGAAACTGTAGCATCTTATTGAGCATATTGGGTCTGTTAACTGCATTGGGAAGATTGGAAATGCCGGCTTGTTTGAATTTTTTTTTATTATTATTTATGGATGCTCTTTAACTACTATGCTTCTTAGCGTCTCATTCTATATTGGGCGTGAAAAACCAGTAATTTTGCTCAGAGGTCGGTTTATCAGGCATGAGGTTCTTTTACATGCTGTAAATCTATGACGCGGGACCACCGGCTTTACTTCCCTTCTGAAGGAAGCCATGCCAAGGATTTTTACGCCCGAAAAAGTCCATCACCCTCCACCGGGTTTGAACCCGCGACCTTGAGAACTAGAGGCTAGCATGGTACCACTAGTCCAACAAAAATGCCAGCTTGTTGTCTACATCTACTGTACTGTGGACAATCTATAAGGATGTCCTGAATGGTTAGAGGAATGTTATAGCTGGTACAGTTTGGATGTTGGTCCTTAGTGAGAAGATAACAGTGTGTTAGTTTGGAATGCCCGATTCTGAGCCAGGGATGTTGGTCCTTAGTGAGAAGATAACAGTGTGTTAGTTTGGAATGCGCGATTCTGAGCCAGGTGATCATAACTTGATCTCTTCTTTTGAGAGTTCAGGAATGCAGTAAAAGTTGTGTGCAGCCTGAGCGAGCTTCATGAAGGCTGTTGTTGATTGATGGCCATTTAAATTTCCAGTTTTGCATGTACATGTGTTTATGAATGTTATTGTGGATTTTTACGCTTGAAAAGCTACTATGCTAGCCTCTAGTTCCTGAGGTCGTGGGTTCAAACCTGATGGAGGGCGATTGATTTTTGTCAGGCGTAAAAATCCTTAGCATGACTTCCTTCGGAAAGGAAGTAAAGCCAGTGGTCCCATGTCATAGATTTACAGCATGTAAAAGAACCTCAAGCCTGATAAAGAGGCCTCTGAGCAAAATTACATCCAATATAGACTGGGATGCTAAGGACCACAGCAGTGAAAGAGCATCCATAAATAAAACTCAGTTTAATTTTTAAAAACCACTGTGCAGTTCCCGGCAATCCATCACTCGCCAACGTGCCCGACACCCACTCAAGGTCCAGTTTTAGGGGCTTATGGGAGTTATGCGACCCCAGAGGCCTCCCACTGCAGATTTCCTAAAGCTCATTCCATATTGTTGCAGGTTTATTTAGGTGAAGCAAATTACAAGTAAAAGTTCAATTTTGTACAATAACTATTACAAATAAAAATGGCTAAAACAGTAATTTGATTACCTTTACTCAATTACTTCTTGGAGTACTTCATACGTTTGCTTGATTTAAACTGCAGTCAATTTGTTCCAGCTAGCTACCATTTAGGTTTGTAAATTTATCCTATGCTATGAAAGGCAACACAGGTTATTCAGATATTAAGTTCTAGGTTCACACTGCTGCATAGGAGTCAGTCTACATCAAACCGAACACACATAGAACATCACTTTCTCTGAATTTTAGTTTACGCGTTCTACGCAAAATAAATGGACACGTACTTTATATTTTGCATAAAATCAAATTATTTTAGAATTTACAGCATACTTAACATTTTTCTTATACACACATAACATTACATAAAAGCAATTTATTCTCGGAGTACAGAATTATCAGGAAATAGAACAATATGTTGTTTTGTAGATAAAAGCATTCTGGTTTTCTTTATTCACAATACTATTTATTTAGAATAAAAAAACAATTACTTTTTAAGGTATGAATATTTTAAACTGCAATATCATATTTAACCCCATAATATTAAAAACTGAAAAGAAAATGCAAAAGGAATCTGTGATATATTTTGTTTTAAACCTGTTAATATCAGGATGGGATCTTCTTTAGAAGTATGCTTTTAAACATTTTATTTGTGTTTGCGCGTAGGGTTTTCAGAACATAAACTGGGACTGGGAGCTTTATGCTGCATGCCAGCTGATGTGTTACGCAGTACGAATGTGATAGGCCATCACTCCCAGTGTTTGGTATAAGTTAGCAATTGGAATCTAATATTCGATGATGCCTCTCTCCACTGTTTCATTTTAAATGTTACTTTGTGTTCAGCTTTTTGTATTATAATTCATATTTAGCTCTGTGGTTTGTGAAAGTACATAATGAGTGAATGAAGAAACATAGTTATGACCATTTAATGTTTCCAAATCATAACACAATGCATAAATCATTAGCTTATTTACCTGCAATATGCTTACAAACTTAAAAATGGAGAGCTTAGCTTTGTCACCAGGCCTAAAACTATGTGATGTGTGTTGAAAAAAATTTACCGAAGTACCACCCACTGCTAACAGTGATTGTGTGCTATAAAGCATTAGTGCTGTGAATAATCCAGAAGTGGTTTTGAGTATTGAAAGTGACACTGGGAGCTCGTCTTCAGGTGGTTTTTTCTAATTTAGATGTAAGTGTTTCTAAGCTGAACAAAAGCTTAGTATTTTGGGGTGAATCCCCCATTAAGAAAAGGAAACCACATAGAGTATCCACAGCAAAAATTGAAAACTATAGTAATGTCCCTTAAAGAGAAAATATTTCCTACAGAGCAAATGCAAAGTTCAACCTCTGATGATAAGATAAGATAACTATTTATCACCAAAATTTACAAAATGAACAAAAACTCAGTAAACAGGTGACACGTCAAAAAAGAGTTATATACAATAGATGAAAAATTAACTGACAGTTCCACTAATATACAGAAACTGTCAGACTCTTACCATGCAACTGATAATAAGAATTTTAAATTACAAATACTAACCATTTCTGAAGACCAGCCGTATAAAAAAATTCAGCAGCACTTTGATGCGTCAGTTCATATGATTAGGAAGGTAAAAGAACTTTGTGCAGAAAAGGGAATACTGTTAACACCTGAGTATAAAGCTGGGGGGGGGGGGGACCTGGAACCATCATCAGTGCAAAAGGTCTTCAAATCTTACACTCCAAATAAAGTGAGTAGAGTGATGTCATGGAAGAGGAATTTTTTTAGTTTGAGAGAGAATGACAAAAGGGTACAAAAACAAGAGAGACTGTTGTTATGTGCTCTGAGAGGAACCTACCAACATTCTAAGGACGAATGCTCAACAGTGAAAATTGGATTTTCTAAATTTGCCGAGCTAAGGCCTGGAAAGTGTATTTTGCCTGGATCTCATTGAACTCATACCGTGTGCATCTGTGCCTAGCATGAAAATGATAAGTTGATGATTGACAGTGCAAATATTCCAAAACTTACTGAAGAAAGCAAAATTCTTATAAATAATTATAAAGATGCCAGTAAGGCAAATAATTTGCAATCCTCCATCTCAGCATTGCTATCTTTTGGAATGCCCAGTTTGTCCTGAAACTGATAATAATTTCACTGCATACTTACAAGAACGATTTGATGCAGAAGACATACAATATGTTAAATATAAGCCTTGGGTTACTGTGGACAGAACAAATTTGGAAACTTTGGACTCTCCATTACAAGAATATTTGGAGAAATTAGCAAATAAGCTAAATAATTTAATACATCACGTGTTTATAGCTCAGCAACAGTCTTTGTTTCTGGCAAATCTTAAGGAAGGAGACTGCATCATTATTTCTGATTTTTCAGAAAACTATACTTTTGTTGTGCAAGATTCAGTCCAAGTCATATTAACCAAGCTACAGTACACCCATTTGTTGTCTGTTTCAAGAAATGCAGTGAAACGTGTCACCTGAACTTTGTTTCAATTTCAGTGTGATTGAAGCATAACACCAGCTATGCATCTTTTTCAGACAGAACTGATAAAGCTTTTAAAAAAAGAAATTAAACATTTGAAGAAGATTTATTACTTTTCTGATGGTGCCAGTGCTCAGTATAAAAATAAGAAACAATTTTCTAATTTGTGCTACCATGAGGTATTCATGCTGAGTGGCATTTCTTTGTGACATCACATGGAAAAGGACAATGTGATGGTATTGTAGGTGCCACTAAAAGATTAGCATTGAGAGCCAGTGTACATCCCTCTCAGTATCCAATTATAGCTCCTGAAGAATAATTTATTTGGGCAAATGAACATATTCCCAACATAAGGTTTATGTTTTTCACAGTGTGTCAACATCAGGAACATAGTGACCATTTTATGGTGGGATACAGCAATGCAAAAGCGATCCTTGGTACCTTAGAGCTAAATTCATTTATTCCATCAACCAATAATGCAATAATAACCAGACAGTATTCATTTGAGCCTGAAGGGAAAAAAGTGCACATTTAAATTGTAGTTAAATTACCATAGGATAAGATTCAAAGTTTGAAAGTTTCTCAACATACATGTGATCCCTGGTACCTTAGAGTAAATTCATTTACTCCATCAACCAATAATGCAATAATAACCAGACAGTATTCATTTGAGCCTGAAGGGAAAAAAGTGTGCATTTAAATTGTAGTTAAATTGCCTCCCATAGGATAAGATTGAACATTTCTCAACATACATGCCTAACAGTTACATGTGAACAGACTAGTGCAACTAATGTGTTGTGAACAATTGACAAGGCATCCAGTGACAGACTGCAGCTGCTGCTATGATGACCCTCCAGCCACACAGCTCTGGAATCCCGCTTTGTAAGTTATTTTATTTAAAATTAACTATACGGATCCCATCTTTGTTTTATGTAAATATTTACAAAAACTTCAAGGAATTTATATATATTTCTTATAGAAATTTAAACAAGCAGGTTAATAGGGATATATAGTTTCTAAATCTTTGGTTTTTAAAAATTAATGTAATTAATTATATCAATTATAATAAATATTAATAAAAGATTATATATTAAGATTTGTATTGAACTTTATAACATAATTTTATCACTTATCGCCTGTGAGATATTCTAATTTAAAGGTAGAGAGGTGTGCCACTTTTCACAAGTAGTATTGCACAATATTTTTTAATATATTACAATTTTAAAAAAATAAGAATTACAGCATAATTGACTTTGCTTTTTGTAATCCATGGATAAAATTTGAAGTGAATCGGAGACATGATGGTCAAATTTTGTGAAAATTTGTGCGACTTGACGTGGAATTACTCTTAGTAAGGCTTGTTACTAGAGTTGTAAAAATACTGTATAATACCAAAACACATAGTATAATACTGCATTAATCCTAGTATAATACATGCAACCTTCACTACCATAATGATTGTCAATGTGCATAACCACAGCTACTTGTCTTTAACTTAAGTAACATGCTAGGCATGACAGTAGAATAAATGCGGTTAACTTAGCTGAATTTAAAACTAGTGATGGAAATTTTTCTCAAGACGCTTTATGGGCTGCTTCTCAACATGTCTCACCTTCTACCTGCTGAAGAGGATTGTGTGGTAAGCAAACAATAAGGTCACTGGTATCTAAACTTCTGAATGTATTACCATCACCAGCCACAAATAAGCACAATTGGTCTACCCATGGATGAATCCACACAAAAACCAGGAACAGACTTTTCCAGCAACAACCGAAAAACTGGTTTTGGTACAATGGAATCTGCAATACAAGGATGGCCATGCAGATGTACCAAAACCAGCTGAAAATCAAAAAGTGCAATTTTCATCTTATTAAGAGGTCAGTTAATCTTGGCGATTATTGAATAAACAGTGCCTGTGCACCTTTTCATTGGTGATTATCTTCAGTTGTTGAAGGACTTTCTTGACTGCTCTTAATAAAAACATAACAGTTCTGACATAAAATATTCTATTTTTGCTTTCTTTGTTTTTGTGGTATCTATTATGAAGGAGCATTTATGTTATTTTTTCTTTCTTTTGCAAGAATGAGTGCAGTTATTTCATTAACATATAAGTCAAGTCATTGTCATGCAGAATATTGCAATAGTCATTTTATTCTCATTTTTGTTTTATTAATATTGCTATTCATATATTTAATTTGGCAACAAATAATAATTAGTGTACTACATATCCATAATACTATTGGCATGATGAAATTAATATCATCTGTCAAGATAAAAATTGTTCATATTCGTTACAAACATTCATGTCACCAATCCCATCAATTTTACCAATGATACCATATATTACGCCACATAAAACAATTTGGTATTATACCAAAAATACAGCTCTGGTTTTAAGCAATGGCACAACTTTAGTTGTTACTCATTGCTGAACCTTGAAGTTCCATGATACACTGATGTTATGCACAAATCTTGCCTGTCAAAGATTTCAAGCCAGAGATTCAATACCTAGCCTTCCAGTCTGTCATTAGATGTGAGAGAATGTACCAGCATGCATGTGCATAGGTAGAATACTCGTCAGTTGAATGGATGAGTATACAATAAATAAAGGTTTACCCACATCAATTTTCAAACTTGAATCCACATGCTTCTCTGAGCCACATTTGGACAGTAACTTTTTGCCTGAAGTCCAGACATGGCAATCCCACTACATAATAGTATATGGAAATCTTATACAGTGAAGTGATGAATTAATAAAACTAGTCAAGTTTGACACATTAAAACTACAACAAAAAAAACTCAAGTACACAACCCCATAAATATGTTACTATTTATGTGAATATTTAGTGAAGTTTTAGTCAAGTTCAACTTATTATGTCAGTTCATCCCACTATGTTTGTTTAGCCTTTCACTCATCAGTGCAATAGTACACAGCTATTCTGGATTTTCTCTGGCTTCGAGCCAGGTTATTCTTTTTCATTTTCTTGATCTTCTTTTTGAAACTTATTGTAAAAAGCCTTGAGCTGAATAATTTAATTACCCAATGATCATCTATGCCATTGTTATACGTTTCTGCCAAGTTTTTATCTATTGCAATTACCTCTTCATTAATAATGTATCCACTTGTTGAGAAACTCAAAATAGATATCAACTAGTTTGTGCGCCTCAAGCGTCTGTCACAATGAGAATTCAAATTTATCTTTAAGAGGAAGGAAACTCTTGGTTCAAAATTTTTCTGAAGGGGTCAGCTCAGCTTCTGGTCCTGGACACAGTCAAGAGGTACCAAACAAACACTTGTTTATTTTGCGCCTGCTTTGTGTTTCAGTCTCATACTCAGTGCAATCAACTAACTCAGCAGCTTTCATCTCGTATTCTTCAAAGCTATCCTGTTTCATTCCAATGAAGCTTGCTAGTACTGAAGTATGAGAGTATTAAAACAAAAACTTTTTTATTTTAGTCTATTCAAAATTAAAGTTTTAAAATAGATTTTTGTGGTGTGGACCCATCGGTTACAGCCCAGATAGTCTACACGTAAATATGGCCCTTGTAGATGTGTACTTTAGCTGTGGATCTTGGACCTGGACCTGGAAAATGTACAGTAGCAAGAAATGTACTTTGGCATGGACTTGGCAGAAAGCTTATGCCTTAGATTCTCCCACCACTTTACTTTTAGTATAAATATTCCCACTTTCATATTTAAAGGTCAGCTATCAGTTATCGTGATGATGGATATGCCACACATTCCCAAAATATTGAATCCATTTTGTAATAGATTAACCTCGTTGGAAGCCCAAGAAAATCTAAAGTTGATTTTGATACGGCTAAAGTTTAGAAATGTGAAGTTACAGTCACAAATGGTCAGGTTTTCTTAAGCTTTTAACATGTTATAACTTCCTAATAAAGCTGCTTAATCATTTCACTCTTAAACTTATTTATTGATCTCAGTTTCCAATTACTTAGAATTTGCAAAATGCAGGAATTTGACTTTGTAAACCATTGGTTCCCTGTCTTAAATTTATTGTCTAGGACCCCTTTACTGCCAGTAAAATTCATGATATGTCATTCATTAACACCCTGTATATCATTACTGGCTAGGAGTGTAGTAAGATAAGTTGATGGCTGAGTGCAATATTAGCTTCAGCACAACAGCTGTGGGAAATACCAAAATACTAATACTTCATTCAAATAGCAACATTCTATGCTTTCTTAAACAATAATTCTTCATGAAAAGCAGTCACATATCAATAAAACCTTTATCAAATCACTTGAACCAGTAACGAAAGCATCTATAGATCTAACAGCCCCTACACACCTATTGTAAATATTGAAAGTTGGTCAATTGGAATCTCACCATATTTATCTGATTTTTGAAGTCCTTTCCTTAGCTTATGACTTTGTACCATATAGTGCCTGTGTTTACAAAGTATGTTAAAATTGCCAATTGCAGGTATAGACAAAAGTGTTTCTTTAGTGCTTAATGTACTTCAATATTATAGTTGATACACATTTGTAAATTGGTTGTTTTTCTTTCTTCCAGATTTTCAAGATGAGATCAATTGACAATATTGTATTGTTGGCTGGCATTAATCATGCTGTTGATTTCACAAACATATCTGCGGTAAGTTGTTTTACATTTAATTGAGCAAAGTGGTTCAGGTGAGGTGAAGAAAAGCTACCACCTTTCTTTGCTTAGTTCCTTCTCTAAATCTCACTCTTTCTTTATGTCCAAATTTGGCAAAATTAAGTGCAGTTATTATTTGTTAAAGCTTTAAATAGCTTGTAATTTTTCTAGCCTTGAGATTGACAGTTTCTAGATAGATGTGTTGGTGGTAACTAAGTTGCAATTCCATGTGAAATCAACAAGTGGGCTTTGCCACACACTTGTGATTTTGACAAAATGTGATAGGTGATATACACCCATTTCTAGACTCCAAACAACTTTTGTTATATTTAAAATAAAATGTTTCTCTAGCCCCCCATTACATTTAAGTTTACCAAGTTTTTTGTTTAATGAAATTAAACCTAATAGTTTTATTTCTGCCCTAATATGTATCTTACCAAAGTCTTCGTTGGGAGTGATCATACATACCTTGAATACTATTGGACTCATCCTAGCCGTGGCTGGAGAAACAGCAAGAATAGGCAGCATGTCGGCATGTGCATTTACCATAGCAGTGTATGAGTCCTGTGCTTTGCAAGAAATTACGTCAAGCTTGTGGATGGAAGTATATTAATACTCACAGTGAATGTGTATCAATTTTCAAAAGTCATTTTATTTCACAAGTAGTACTAGAAATATTAGCTGAAAGTTTACTGTTTTCTATGCAATGAATAATACATGTAAATTTTCTTTATCACATTTAAAGCTTGCTCAGTGTTAGTTCATGATGATCACTTCTTGGGATTGCAGCCAAGTGAATTTTGGGTTGTCAACCAAGCTTTCAGCCCAGAATTTACTTTCCTGCAATCCCGAGAAGTGATTATCGTAAATTCTCTTGTGTATGAGTTTTATTATTTTTAAAAAGCAAAAAAAATGAAGCAGAAGATAAAACATGTCAAAAGTCTGCAGATAAAGCCTCTTCTAGTGGCATTATCATGATTACTACTGAAAAAAAAGCATCTGCAGATGATGAAATAAGGATAAATGCTCCTAATACTTCAGTGAAAATAGCTATCATTTCCACTGTCTCAAATGATGTTGAGATTGCCATAGGAAAACAGGTAGGCCTAATCAAACACGGGCTATGTTTTTCAAAGGTGAAATAAATAACAATACATTACACCTTAACTAGTGTTTACTATACTATAGTTTATATAGATTCCTTAAAATAAACTTGAGAAATTTCATCGTTATGGAGGTAAAATGCCCCAATTACTCATTGCTTTTGCTTTTTGGTACTGGTATGTTAACTTAACCAAAAAGTTAGCCCTCCCCTTTAGGAGGGATCTGCCTCTGTACAGAATAGATCGGCAACAAATTCTGTTTCAGTGCTGTTTTGTAAAAGCTGCATAAATTACCAAGTTCATTTAGGCCTCATTTGAAAGTTAGAGAGTACCTACTTTTTTAGTTTAACCATAACTGGGTTTAGTTTAAAATAAAGCAGAGCTTTTTGCAGATGAATATCGGTTTACAACTGATATTTTTACAATTTTGGACTTACAAAATGTAATAAATGATTTTTTGTCTTTTTTTCCTTCTCTCTCTCTCTCTCTCTCTCTCTCTCTCTCTCTGTCTCTGTCTCTGTCTCTGTCTCTGTCTCTGTCTCTCTCTCTCTCTTGCTCTCTGTTTATTTATTTATTTAATTTATTTATTTCTCTCCCTCCCTGGTTAAACATATATTCAACAGTAAAAAAAAATAATAGCTCCCTTACTTTAAAGCCTTCAATATATAAGATGGCAATAAGATTAACTTTAAGCACAGTAGCTATTTGTAAATGTTATGTAATATAATTAGGTATTACAGTTTATTAGTAGATTAATTCATTAACTGTTTGTACTTCTTTATATATATTAGAAATTAAGTTATGCTGCTTCTTTGCTACTACTGATGCCTATGAACGTGCAACCATTTGAAGGAAATTGATGAATTATTTTTTTCTTATAGAGAACAACATAATGCATTTACACCTGAACATTTTCAAATCTTTATCTCATGTTCAGTTTGCCTTTTTGGGGCTCTAAAAGTGCTTTAAGTCCAAATTTGTAGAAAAAGTGCCATTTGCAAATTAAAATGCAAATCAAAAAAACTCTGTTTAAACTTAAATTAAGCTTAATTTTCACTACCCCCCCCCCAAAGTAAGATTTCAAATGAGTCTTAGGTGACATACTTGGTAATTCAAATAAAATGTATTTGAAGTAAATAAAATAGTACTGAAATGGGATATTTTGCCTGTCATGCTGTGCACATTTTGGTATATTTAAGGAAAACTGTTTTAAAAAATTCTCTTGAAGTCTAGATAATATATCTAACATCTCAGCAGAACAATGGCTAAACCCTTTTAAATTAGCAGCGAATCATTAAAATGGTCTCATGCTCCAATTTTTTTTGCTCTTATAGGCTATGCTTACCTCTTATTGGCCTGTATCATCACAGGCACTACTAGCACTTGCACTGTGTAGCAACACCATTAAGCAGAAAAAGAAATGGAGTATGTGTAAGTGCTCCACTTGTATGCTGTGGAAACGTTATGATCACCTTGAAGCCACTGATGTCATTCTCTGACCAGAGAGTTACAGACTGAATTTGTGTACATGAAAGTGTTGTATCCAAAGATACATATGGCAAAGTTCTTGTTTACTCAACAATAAAATATTTAGGTTAGCTTCTTAATGTTGTGTAGAATAAATGTCTGGGAAAGTGATTTTCATTATTTCTCAATAAGGATAGGCTATTTAAAAGACCCCCCAGGGGCTCACTTTATGTGAGTATGGGTTTGGCGCACCCGGGAACACAAGATAGGCTCTCGTGCGTTCTTTGCATTTCATTCCATGTCGCCCCTCGCCATCGTTTCTTTCTTCTCTAGTCTATTTATGAACATTTCGCACCACGACCATTCACACAGCTCTTTTCCTTCCTCGCCGGCCAATCTTGCATGCAAAATGCCCACACACTTTTGGTTTATTTTCCGATTTTATTTATTTTAATCCTCCATGGACACAGTCTGACCGAAACCCGCGCACTGGGTGCGCAGTTGGGTGAGTGGGTAATGGCGTCATCCTCTCCACCCAGGGTTGTCATGTAGGGCCTGTGTTTGTATCCTCTATTCAACTGCAGTCCTGCGGGGGGGGGGGGGCCATTGCATGAGCTGCTGACTCCCCATGGCCATTGGGTCCCTCTGTCTATATTCTGGGAGGTGTGACCCTGGGGTGAGACCGGTATGGATAGCCCACTCACCCAAGCCGGGGTAATGCCCGGGAAGTCAGAGCCCGAGGTCGGAGACGGTTGCAATGGTGGAGGATTTCTTTCGCTATGGAGTCCCCTTTCTCCATTACTTCTAACAAGCACCGAAAAGTTCTCATAACAGAATAGCACCACCGCCATCTGGTTGTAACTTAGTAAATACCGACACAGAGGAAGGACAATCTTTTGAGAAGGTGAACCCTTTTATTATTCAGAAGGGCATTGACACTATTGCTGGTTCGAAATGGTTCATTGTTAGTTCAAAGCAAGTCCGATCCACAAAGTAAGTCCTTGTTGCACGCCACGCTTCTCCACGGTTATCCCATCCGTGTTGAGAAGCACCGCACCTTGAATTCCTGTCGAGGCGTCGTCACCACCCATAGCCTCGATGGTATGTTGGACGATGAACTGATCGAATATCTTTCCGATCAAAAGGTAACAGTGGTTCATCGAGTGCAGGCTAAACGCGACCGAATGTTGGTACCCACTCGCACCCTGTTTCTCACTTTCGATGGCGTCGATCTGCCCACGAGTATTTCAGCAGGATACGAACGTATTGCGGTGAGGCCCTATTTCCCAGAGCTCTGCGTTGTTTCAAATGCCAACGTTTTTGGACATACGCAAGTCTCTTGTACGAGTGCTGTGTCCATCTGTGCCTCATGTAGTCAGCCCTCTCAGGATGGTACCTGTTCTTCACCCGTGGTCTGCGTTAATTGCAAAGGTTCTCATTCTGCGTCCTTTGCTGACTGTCCGCGGTACTTGAACGAGAAGGCGATCCAGGAGATCCGGGTAAAGGAAAAACTCTCCTTCGCTGAAGCCCGGAGGCGTTACCATACGCGCCAACCTGCGCTCCTGCGATCGGGTACATTCAGCCCTGTTGTTGCCTCGCCAGTACCCCGGAAGGATGCCGAAACTCAGACCTGGACCATGACTGCCATGACCGCAACTGCCAACCGGGCGTCCATCTCTGGCACCCTTATTAAGCAATCGAAAGCTGGTCCTACAGTACTGAAGTCTCAAGGCACTGAGAAGAAATCCAAGCAGAAACTTCGTAAGGAAGATTTTCTTAAAGACCCTCCGCGTGCGCGCAGTAAGAAAAGTTCACTTCTCCTCCCCGGAGGTCGCAGTCCCAGGACGCTCCTGGGACAAGCCGCACTCAGCGGCACCTTTCACCTATTGCCAGAACCGATTCTCGGCGCTTGAGTCGGTTTCTGGCACTGAGCGCGTGGGCCATCCCTTCGAGGAGCCTATGGAGTCTGACCAACTCCATAACAAAAGCCCAAGCCCCAAGGTTAAGCAGAAGGTTATTTTGAACTGCCCTTCTAAGTAGGAAGTTTATCCCTTTTATTCATGACTATCCTGACCTGGAATATACGTGGTGTACGATCGCATAGGGCGGAACTGCAACTTTTATTGCGTTCCCATTCACCTATGCTCGTGTGTTTGCAGGAGACCAAGCTTCGCCCTCACTATCCTTTTGATCTCCGAGGGTACACTCCGGTTCGCTGCGATCTTGCACCGGATGAGGGTACTCCTGCTCATGGAAGAGTCATGCTATTAGTGCGTAATGACGTTCATTTTCAGACTCTCACACTTACGTCCTACTTACAAGCTGTTGCCGTTAGGCTTCAATTACCCGGCTTTTTCTTTTCTATTTGTTCCGTCTCTTCACCTCCATCGTCTACCCTCGCTAACGCGGACATTCGAGTTCTCCTGTCCGCTCTCCCGACACCATTTCTTCTGTTGGGAGATTTTAATGCCCATCATCCCCTGTGGGGTTCACCAAGGGCTTGTGCAAGGGATACGCTTTTTTCCGACACTTTTGCTCAGTTCAAACTCTCCATCCTCAATACAGGTGAGCCTACTTTTCTTTCTGATTCTTCTGGTACAGTCTGTTACTTGGACCTTGCCGTTTGCTCCATCCAGCTTCCCCCCAGGGGCTCACCTTATGTGAGTACAGGTTTTTGGCGTGCCCGGGGGTTCCCGAGCCACTCATCGCCATTTTCATCGCTTCATCCCCGTCCGGCCAAGGTGGGTTCGTACTCGTGACCGGGGGACGCAAGGTAGGCTCTCGTGCGTTCTGTGCATTTCATTCCATGACGCCTTCGCCAATGTTTCTTTATTCTCTCTTCTATTTATGCACATTTCGCACCACGTCCATTCATTTACACATCTCTTTTCCTTCTTCGCCGGCCTACCTCGAGTGCGAAACGCCCACACACTTTTAGTTTCTTTTAACATTTTATTTTAATCCTCCGTGGAAACAGCCTGGCGGATACCCGCGCACTGGGTGCGCAGCTGGGTGAGTGTGTAACGGCGTCATCCCCACCACCCGGGGTCGTCATGTAGGGTTTGTGTCCGTATCCGCTGTTGAACTGCAGTCCCGCGGGGGGCCATTGCATGAGCTGCTGACTTCTGACTGCGATTGGGTCCCTCTGTCTATGTTCTGGGAGGTGTGACCCTGGGGTGAGTTTGGTATAGATAGGCCACTCACCCAAGCCGGGGTAACGCCCGGGAAGTCAGAGCCTGAGGTCGGAGACGGTTGCAATGGTGGAGGATTTTTTCGCTATGGAGCACCCTTTCTCCATTATTAACAACAAGCGCCGAAAAGTCATTGCAACAGAAGTAGCACCACCAACAGCTGGTTGTTACTTAGTGATTACCCGTACAGAGGAAGGACAATCGTTCGAGAAGGTGAACCCTTTTATAATCCAGGAGGGCATTGACTCCATTGCTGGTCCTGTTCATTCCTGCACTCGCCTACGAAACGGTTCATTGTTGGTTCAGAGTAAGTCCGATCAACAAAGTAAGACCTTGCTGCGCACGACGCTTCTCCACGGTTATCCGTTGAGAAGCACCGCACCTTGAATTCCTGTCGAGGCGTCGTCACCACTCACAGCCTCGACGGAATATCAGACGATGAGCTTGTCGAATATCTTTACGACCAAAAGGTTAGAGCGGTTTATCGAGTGCAGGCTAAACGCGACGGTGTGTTGGTACCTACTCGTACCCTGTTTCTCACGTTCGATGGCGTCGATCTGCCCACTAGTATTTCAGGAGGGTACGAACGTGTTGCTGTGAGGCCCTATATTCCTAGACCTCTGCGTTTCAAATGCCAGCGTTTTGGGCATACGCAAGTCTCTTGTAAGAGTGCCGTATCCATCTGTGCCTCATGTAGCCAGCCGTCACACGAAGGTACATGTTCATCAGGACCCGTCTGCGTTAATTGCAAAGGGTCTCATTCTGCTTCATTTGCTGACTGTCCGCGGTACTTGGACGAGAAGGCGATCCAGGAGATCCGGGTAAAGGAGAAACTCTCCTTCGCCGAAGCCCGGAGGCGTTACCATGCGCACCAACCTTCGCCCCTGCGATCAGGAACATTCAGTTCTGTTGTTGCCTCGCCAGTACACCGGAAGGATGCAGAGACTCAAACCTGGACCATGACTGCATTGACCGCCACTACCATCCTGCTGTCCATTTCAGTTACTGTTATCAAGCCCTCTAAACCTGGTCCAAAGGTTATGAAGTAACAAGGCACTGAGAAAAAATCGAAGCAGAAATTTCGTAGAAAAGGTTTTCTGAAGGACCCTCCGCGTGCACGCGGTAAGAAGAGTTCACCTTCTCCTCCTCGAAGGTCGCAGACCCAGGATGCTCCTGGGACTAGCCGCGCTCAGCGGCCACCTTCACCCATTGCCACCCAGAACCGATTCACGGCGCTTGAATCGGTTTCTGGCACTGAGCGCGTGGGCCCTCCCTTCGAGGAGCCGATGGAGTCTGACCAGCTCCATACAAAAAGCCCTAGTCCCAAGGTTAAGCATAAGGTTATTTTAAGCTGCCCTTCTAAGTAGACAGTTTATCCCTTTTCTTGATAGCTATCCTGACCTGGAATGTACGTGGTGTACGATCGCATAGGGCGGAACTGCAACTTTTATTGCGTTCCCATTCACCTATGGTCGTGTGTTTGCAGGAGACCAAGCTTCGCCCTCACGACCCTTTTGATCTCCGAGGGTACACTCCGGTTCGCTACGATCTTGAACCAGATGAGGGTGCTCCTGCTCATGGAGGTGTCATGTTATTAGTGCGTAACGACGTTCATTTTCAAACTCTCACAATTACCTCCGACTTGCAAGCTGTTGCCGTAGGCTTCAATTACCCGGCTTTTTCTTTTCTGTTTGCTCTGTGCATTCACCTCCATCGTCTCCGACGTTCGAGATATCCTGTCCGCTCTCCCAACACCATTTCTTATTTTGAGAGATTTTAATGCCCATCATCCCCTGTGGGGTTCACCAAGGGCTTGTGCGAGGGGAACTCTTCTTTCCGGCATTTTTGATCACTTCAACCTCTCTATCCTCAATACAGGTCAACCTACTTTTATTTCTGATTCTTCCGGTTCGTTCTCACTTAGACCTTGCCGTTTGCTCCATCCAGCTTGCTAGTCGTCTGCAGTGGAACGTCGTCGCTGACACCTACTCCAGCGATCATTACCTCGGCATCGCTTCTCTTCTGTCTCACCGCGTCCAGCATTCCAGAGCACCTACCTGGCAATTCCACAAAGCCGACTGGAGACTGTATTCCAGCCTCGTGTCTTTTATGGACCAGTCCTTCACTGACGTTAACCAAATGTTGCAGCACCTTACGTCTACGATTCTATCTGCCGCCGAACGCACAATTCCCCGATCATCCTCTCACCCTCGGCGTATTCCTGTTCCATGGTGGAACGAGGATTGTCGGGACGCCGTTCGTGCTCGTAGGACTGCGCTTAGGGTGTTTCGGCGACACCCTACACTTGATAATTCGGTTACTTTTAAGCAATCGCGCGCCAGGGCTCGTCGCATTATTCAGGATAGCAAGAAGGCATCTTGGACTCGTTTTGTCGAGTCTTTTAATCGCTTCACACCTTCCTCTGTTGTTTGGGATAAACTTCGTCGCTTCTCCGGTAAAGTGTCGCATTGTACTGTGTCTGGCCTTCAGGTTCCCAATGCCACAATAGTGGATCCGGCTGCCATTGCTAACACACTGGGTGCTGCCTTTGAGGCGGTTTCCAGTTCTGCCCATTATTCCGCCGACTTTCGCTCTATCAAAGACCGGCTGGATACCGCTACCTATAATTTTCGGTCTGCTAATAATGAGTGTTATAATGAACTTTTCACAATGAGGGAGCTGGAGCACGCCCTCCATTTTTCTAGGCACTCCGCTCCTGGGCCGGACGGCATTCATGTCCTGATGTTAAAGAACCTTTCAGCCGACAGTAAACTCTTTCTCTTACAGGTTTATAACCGTATTTGGCAAGACGGCGTTTTTCCTTCAGTTTGGCACGAAGCCACCATTGTCCCTGTACTTAAGCCTGGGAATTATCGCCAACTACCTTCCAGCTACCCTATCTCCCTCACCAGTTGCATTTGCAAGGTGATGGAGCTCATGATCAACGGGCGGTTGACATGGTGGCTTGAGTCTCAGAACCTTCTAGCGAACGCTCAGTGCGAATTTCGTCGCCATCGCTTCACCGTCGACCATCTGGTGTCTCCGTCGACGCATATTATGAACGGGTTTCTGAGAAAGTGTCAAACCGTGGTTGTGTTTTTTGACCTGGAGTAAGGTTATGACACTTGTTGGAGGGGCGGCATTTTACGTACACTTCACGCATGGAATATCCGCGGTCGTCTTCCCATATTTCTGCATGAGTTTATGACGGACCGCGTCTTTCTTGTACGTGTGGGCTCGGTTTTATCTAGTAGTTTTACTCAAGAGAACGGTGTACTGCAGGGCTCTGTACTCAGTGTCACACTTTTTGCAATTGCTATCAACCCCATTGTTGATTGTATTCCACCGTGCATTTCCTCGTCCCTTTTCGTCGACGATTTTGCCATTTATTGCAGTTCAAGGCGGACCTGTCTGCTCGAACGCCGTCTCCAGAGCTGTATCGACCGTCTCTACGCCTGGAGTATCGCCAACGGCTTTAATTTCTCCGCCGAAAAATCCGTCTGTATCAATTTCTGTTGCCGGAAGGCTTTCCCTCCGCCCTCTCTCCATCTTGGCCCAGGGATACTTCCGTTTGCAGACGAGGCGAAATTTTTGGGGTTGATCTTTGATAGGAAGCTGAGCTGGATTTCGCACAGTTCCTTTTTAAAAGCAAAGTGTGATCGTTCTCTTAATCTTTTACGTGTTTTAAGTGGCACATCCTGGGGAGCTGATCGGACCGTCCTTCTTCGTCTTTATCGCTCTTTGGTCGATCCAAGCTTGATTACGGGTGCAATGTCTATTCGTCGGCAAGTCCGTCTGTGTTACGTCGATTGAATGCCATTCACCATCGTGGCATAAGAGTCGCTACAGAGGCCTTTCCAACCAGCCCTGTAACTAGTCTATATGCTGTAGCTGCTGAGCCTCCGCTGTCCTTCAGGCGTGAGATGCTTTTATGCAGCTATGCCTGTCGACTCTCAGGCTTGCCTGACCACCCGTCCTTCCAGTTATTTTTCGCGGGGTCGCTTGATCGGCAATATTTAATTAGCTCCTCTGCATTGCTCCCTCTAGGAGTTCGATTTCGACAGCTTCTTCGACATCTGGACGCTACGCCAGCGCCGGCCCTTCGACGGGGGGAAACGCGGTTTCCTCCATGGTTGCGCGCTGAGGCCCACTGTCACCTTGGGTTAACGTCGATGCCGAAGAATGCGACCCCTCCTTCAGTCTTTAGATCAGCGTTTTTAGAACTGCAGGCGCAATTCGGGGATTTTGCTTTTATATTTACTGATGGATCTAAGACTGATGATGGAGTAGGGTGTGCCTTTGTTTTTGGTGTACATAGTTTTACGTTTCGTTTACCCGGGCAATGTTCGATTTTCACCGCCGAACTTTTTAATACTTATCAGTCTCTTTTATACGTCCAGCGACACGACTTACGGCACTGTTTTATTTGTTCCGACTCCCTGAGTGGTCTTCAACGTATTTGCGCGCTGTACATTTACCGCCCGCTCGTACAGCGCATTCATGACCTGCTCCACTCGCTTGGTGCTTCTGGCATCAGCGTGTCCTTCGTGTGGATTCCAGGTCATGTGGGCATCTCGGGGAACGAGTCTGCCGACGCCGCTGCCAAATCGGCGATTTTATCCTCCAGATTTTTTACCTCTGTTGTTCCCTCGTGTGATTTGAGTGTTCTTTTACGTCACCGCATCCTCTCGCTTTGGCGCAATGAGTGGACGGCCCTCCGGGGGAACAAGTTGCGGGAGGTTAAACCCCTCCCGTCAATCTGCAGCACCTCTTCTCGTTCTTCTCGTCGGGAAGAGGTGATTTTAGCTCGTTTACGGATCGGACATTGCCTTTTTAGTCATAGACACTTGCTTAGTGGTGACCCCGCACCACTCTGTGAGCGATGTGCGGCACCCTTATCGGTGTGTCACGTTTTAACAGAGTGTCAGGTTTTAGCTCAATTGCGCGTACGCGTGTCTCTGCCTGTTGGTTTAGCCAACGTTTTGGCAGACGACGCGCATGCCGTAGAATGTCTTTTACGTTTTATTAGTGACAGCGGTTTTAGTAAGTGCATTTGATGCACTCAGCATCTTTTAGTTTTGTGCTTTTATATTGACACTTTTATTGCGGGGCTCTTCTCCCCTGTGTACTTATTGCGCTCTAGTCCCTTGACTTCTACAGTTCCTGGCACGTAGTTTAAGCTTTTATTGTTTTATCTACCATGTTTTTAGTCTGCGGGTTTTTCTACTTTGATATTGGATTTTTATCGTTTGAGACTAAGCGGTTTCTGTCCCGTGTTTTAGTTTTTGGATTTTACCTTTTTACTTTGTAAGGGCGCTGATGACCTTAGCTGTTTAGCACCCTTAACCCAAATTCATCATCATCCATCCATCCAGCTTGCTTGTCGTCTGCAGTGGAACGTCGTCGCTGACACCTACTCCAGCGATCATTACCTCGGCATCGCTTCTCTTCTGTCTCACCGCGTCCAGCATTCCAGAGCACCTGCCTGGCAATTCCACAAAGCCGACTGGAGACTGTATTCCAGCCTCGTGTCTTTTATGGACCAGCCCTTCACTGACGTTAACCAAACGGTGCAGCACCTTACATCTACGATCCTATCTGCCGCTGAACGCACAATTCCCCGTTCGTCCTCCCACCCTCGGCGTATTCCTGTTCCGTGGTGGACAAAGGACTGTCGGAACGCCGTTCGTGCCCGTAGAGCTGCACTTAGGGTATTTCGGCGACACCCTACACTTGATAATTTGGTTACCTTTAAACAATCGCGCGCCAGGGCTCCTCGCATTATTCAGGGTAGCCAGAAGGCGTCCTGGACTCGTTTTGTCGAGTCTTTTAATCGTTTCACGCCTTCCTCTGTTGTTTGGGATAAACTTCGTCGCTTCTCCGGTAAAGTGTTGCATTGTATTGTGTCTGGCCTTCAGGTTCCCAATGCCACCATAGTGGATCCGGCTGCCATTGCTAACACACTGGGTGCTGCCTTTGAGGCGGTTAACAGTTCTGACCATTATTCCTACGGCTTTCGCGCTCTCAAAGACCGGCTGGTTTCCAAGACCTATAGTTTTCGTTCTCCTAATCAGGAGTGTTATAATGAACTTTTCACAATGAGGGAACTGGAGCACGCCCTCCATTTTTCTAGGCACTCCGCTCCTGGGCCGGACGGCATTCATGTCCTGATGTTAAAGAACCTTTCAGCCGACAGTAAACTCTTTCTCTTACAGGTTTATATCCGTATTTGGCAAGACGGCGTTTTTCCTTCAGTTTAGCACGAAGCCACCATTGTCCCTGTACTTAAGCCTGGGAAATATCGCCAACTACCTTCCAGCTACCGCCCTATCTCCCTCACCAGTTGCATTTGTAAGGTGATGGAGCACATGATCAACGGGCGGTTGACATGGTGGCTTGAGTCTCAGAACCTTCTGGCGAACGCTCAGTACGGATTTCGTTGCCATCGCTCTATCGTCGGCCATCTGGTGTCTCTGTCGACGCATATTCTGAATGGATTTCTGAGAAAGTGTCAAACCGTGGCTGTGTTTTTTGACCTGGAGAAAGCTTATGACACTTGTTGGAGGGGCGGCATTTTACGTACACTGCACGCATAGAAAATACGCGGTCGTCTTCCCATATTTCTTCGGGAGTTTATGACGGATCGCGTCTTTCGTGTACGTGTGGCCTCGGTTTTATCTAGTCGTTTTATTCAAGAGAACGTTGTACCGCAGGGCTCTGTACTCAGTGTCACACTTTTTTGCGATTGCTATCAACCACATTGTTGAGTGTATTGCACCTGGTATTTCATCGTCCCTTTTCGTTGACGTTTTGCCATTTATTGCACTTCACGGCGGACCTGTCTGCTCGAACGCCGTCTCCAGAGCTGTATCGACCGTCTCCACGCCTGGAGTAACACCAACGGCTTTACTTTCTCCGCCGAGAAATCCGTCAGTGTCAATTTCTGGCGCCGGAAGGCTTTCCCTTCGCCCTCTCTCCATCTTGGGCCGGATAGTCTTCCATTTGCAGACGAGGCGAAATTTTTGGAGTTGATCTTTGATCGAAAGCTGAGCTGGACTTTGCACATTTCGTTTTTAAAGCAAAGTGTGATCGTTCTCTTAATCTTTTACGTGTTTTAAGTGGCACATCCTGGGGAGCTGATCGGACCGTCCTTCTGCGTCTTTATCGCTCTTTGGTTCGATCCAAGCCTGATTGTCTATTCATTGGCGCGTCCATCTGCGTTACGTCGCTTGAATGCCATTCACCATCGTGGCATAAGAGTCGCTACAGGGACCTTTCCAACTAGCCCTGTACCCAGTCTGTATGCTGAAGCTGCAGAACCTCCGCTGTCCTTCAGGTGTGAGATGCTTTTGTGCAGCTATGCCTGTGGACTCTCAAGTTTGCCTGACCACCCGTCATTCGAGTTATTTTTCGAGGATTCGCTTGATCAGCAATATTTAGTTAGCTCTGGTTGCCCGCTGCGGCACACTGTCACCTTGGGTTATCATCGATGCCGAAGAATGAGACCCCTTCTTCAGTCCCTAGATCAGCGTTTTTAGAACTTCAGGTTCAATTCGGGGAATATTATATATATATATACTGATGGGTGTAATACTGATGTTTTAGTAGTGTGTACCTTTATTGTTGGTCAATGTAGTTTTGCCTTTCGTTTACCAGGGCAGTGCGTACATTGAGGGGATGTATACTAACTTGGCTGCGGAGGACCGAATCGTGGTGTGGAGGTTAATAGGAAGGCATGGGTTTTTCACTGTACAAAATCTATAACACAAATCTACTCATACATTCCTAGATTTATTTCCCAACCTTTTGGGATCCCTACATTATTAAAAATGGAAGGTGGGAGGAGATGTCCACTGATCCAAAGCCGGGCTTACACACACAGTCCGTTCGTCACAGAATCCTAACTGAGACAGAAGCTATCCCCAGTACTCGTGGCTAGCCAAGAGTGATGTAAACAACAATGTGTGTGGTAATGACAATGTTGAACAATAATGTAACCCCCCCAAATTATTAATACGCTACATCTCCCCCCACTTAAAAAAATGAGGCGTCCCCGCCAAAGAAAAAAAGAAAATGCAAAGATACAAGTGAAATTAACAAATGAATCCTGATTAATTCCCCAATTAACAAAATTTATACATTAAAAGAATTCAAACTGTAAAATAAATTATTTGTAGACCACCAGAGACCCCTCCCCCTCTGGCTCACAAAATCTCTTCTAAACGCTGGAAGTCCGGTGCACAAGGAATGTAATATATCAAAGAATGGTGAAGAAGATTTGGCATTGTTTGTAGTAGATCGAAATATATATATCACACCCGCCGAAGAAGTATTGAGGTCCATGCAGAACGGAATAGATAATGTGGCATACCACTGTTTGTAGCACTGAGATTATAAGGCACCGACATAACGAAGCACAGAGGAACCTGCTGCGCAATCCCATGGCACCTGTTCTATGTTGACGGACCCTGTCGACACATACAAAGAAGGAAAAAGTGTCTCCTGGAGTCGGTGGGGAGCCAAACAACAATCAGGCACTGATGGTGTGCTACGAACTGCTATGCGGGGATGGTTGATCTGCTACTTCCATTCTTGTCATGAACTGTAGGTCTCCTCTTCTTTGCACCATTGTCTAACAGGATTATGTCTGGAACAATATTCAGGGAAGCATCAGGACTTACAAAATATATAGAGAAAGAGAAATACATAAGTTACAGAAAAAGGCAGGGGACACACAAAAACAAATTAAACTTAAACCTAAAGCAAGACCTTGCAAAAAAAACTACATTGCACGCACTGTTATTTGCTTCAATTAAGTAAATACTGATCATTATACAGGGTTATTCCAAATTAGTTACCTGATAATAAAGCTAAATTATACATAGTTATCTTACGTAGTTTATTTCCATTTCCATTACATACATTGACATTAACATTAAGTTTTATTTGCAATGTTTACAAATGTTCAATGTGACTCCCTTTTGTCACTCGGCAGATATCCCACCTGTACGACAGTTCATCCCAGATACGCGTGAACATGTCCGCATCTACCCGAGCTACCGCTACGTTAATTCGTTGATGAAGCTCATCGAGATTGGTCGGCAGCGAAGGGTTGTACACGTTAATGTAACCCCACAGACTAAAATTCAGCGATGTTAAATCGGGAGATCGTGGAGGCCAAGCTATGTTCCCCCCCACGTCCAATCCAAGCGGGAGTGGTGTGGGATAGGTACGTAGTGACCTCATGGTGGTAATGAGGAGGTGCTCCATCTTGTTGAAAAATGAAATTATCTCTGATATCTTCTTGCAGCTATGGCATCAGGTAGTTTTCTAACATATCTGGATATGTGATGCCAGTCACAGTCTTCTCATAAAAAAGAATGGTCCATACACTTTCACGGAGCTTAGCGCACAAAACACATTCAGTTTTGGTGAGTCACGTGTATGTTCCAGGCATTCCGTCGGTTTCTGTGTACCCCATATCCTTACATTGTGGCGATTAACTGTACCACTAAGGTGAAAAGTTGCCTCGTCACTGAATACAATCTTATTACGAAAACTATCGTCTTCTTCCATCCTGTTCAGCATGTCCGCGCAGAACTCATAACGTTTAAGCTTGTCATTAGCACTCAATGCCTGAACCAGTTGCAACTTGCACCCCTTACACTGCAGTCGTCGTAAAATTCTCCATACCGTAGGTTGTGGAATGGTCAGCTCCAAACTTGCTCTAGTTGTAGACTTCTTTGGACTTCGTGCATAAGTTCTTTTTATGGTTTCCACAACGTGGCCTGCTACAGGAGGACGTCCCTGTCCTTTCTCTCGGTGTCCCACACAACTGTTTCTACGAATCGATCATACCATGTTTTGATAGTTTTCACCTGCGGGGGAGTTTTTTGATACTTTGTACGAAAACGTCTTTGTGTGGTAATTAGCGATTTAGTTTCATGAAACTACCAACAACACTGTGCGCGCTCCACACCGCTGTAAGACTCCATGGCGACTGATTACTAGGCTCCAGGTATTGCGAGTGCTTCACATTTTCCCCGCCAGATGAGCGAGCGAGTGCATGTAGCGAAGTCTGCCGACCATGTTTAAAACTTGATGATATGACTTAAGGTTTGATGAACATCGGAATAAATTTCCGTCAATAGTTTCGAAATAATTCATTCATACTTTCAGGTAACTAATTTAGAATAACCCTGTATTTAAAAAACTGCCACTAACCAAAACAGAATTAAATGCTAACAATTTTGAACATTTTTGTTTTCAAAAATGAAATTAAGCTTATTGAAACTTTACAATTGAAGCTGTACGTAAAGAAAGAGGTAGTAATTGTATTATTCTGTAAAAATCAACATAAGTAAAAACCAAAGCATATTTATAAATTTGTATGAGAAATGCTACCATAAAAAAGAATTGTCAGGTCAATGTACCAGCAAACTACAACATATCTACAGGATTACAAAACAACTACAGAGCTCACTATAGGTAGAGGAACCATCACCAACAACTATACTAAGGACCTACTCCAAACAACACCCTACGCACAATTATCAAGCGACTAGCTTGAACTCTTCTTTTTATATCCTTTTGCTTTTGTGGTAGAAATGTCAACGAAACCCCAGTCAAAATGATTCTGTAAAATATATCCATAAAAATAAAAATTATAACGAAAACATTTGGAACTGACCAAAAGAAAGAAATTATCAGAAATAATCTCTGTAACACACAACAAATTGAAAGATCATCTTAAAATTTCGAGAGACACGTACCCCTGAGTAATAAACTGTAGAATTTTGATATCCCTGCTGCTGCCGAACAGAAGGATGACACTTCAACCATTTCCATCATTCCAGAAGCAAACAAACTTGCTGTGAAAATAGGGTACAATGTATCCGGCACAATGAACATGAACTGTGTCGTCACTGTAACCAAGCCCATATATTCCATAAACATCAATCCTACATCACTGTGGAAATATAGCAAGCACAACGAGTACATCAAAACTTCAAGAATTAACTTACTAATCACACAACAACAATTTAGCAAGTGAGCCTAAAAAAAAACTACTTCTTTCTTTTATATCATAACAGTAAAATACCCACACAAACCTGAAAAATCACATTAAAGCATCATGGTAAGTACATGTCACACTTATTACCCAAAACAAATTGTAGTGTCACAACAAAGTACATGGAGGAAATAGTGTTAAAAAAAACTTATTATCTGCAAAAGAGAGGAATCAAAAGTTTTAACTCTATATGGTCCTACGGGATTGTAGTAGGGAAAGATGCGAGACACATGCACTAGCTGAGTTTTGGTCCTGGGAGCGTTAGGGTGACAGATTGCATAGATGACAGATGTGAGTTGCTTAACAATTTCAAAAGGACCAAGGTATCGATGGAGAAGTTTAGTACATTTGCCTTTTTTCTAAAGGGAGCAAAAAGCTTAACTATTTGCTGCACAACTGTTACCAACTCAGTGTTGTTGACCAATGAGGTCATTGTCCCAGCACTAGTAGAAGAAGAGGGGGGAGCCTCAATGACAGGCATGTCTGAAGATTGTTTGGTACCTTTCTTTTGGAATAGTGAAACTATATATATTTCAATACTAGCACAGAAATGCGAGCAGAAAAAAAAACAGTAGAAAGCTACAGATTTAGATGCTGAAAAATAATCACTATTGGTTAAGATGGAGCACAATCACAATGCTAACTAATGCATGTGAAATCTGTAATACAAGGCAATTGATACTGCAAGAGAGAACCCAACAATCCTGCAATAAGATCACTTAATATACATAGACAATGTAAAAGTATTACCAATGGTGTAAAAGAAGCACAGTTTACATGCATAAGAACAGAACAGTTCAAAGATGAATATCCATAAACAATGCAAAAATCAGCAGTAAAGCATGTATATAATTTAAGAATTCACACAGATAATAATTAATCACCCAATATGAAGCAGTATAGGCAAAAATGTGTGTCAGTAGTATTTACAGGAACATATATGGCAGTGACAAATAATTATATTATCATATCATAATTGAATAAGAGCCGAATAATTTTATCATCAAACTGAGTTACATATAAATCATAATAATATCACTATTATGAGGCAAAGAACAAACTTGAAAGATAACTGTAGTCATATCAGGCATACAGAATCTAGAAACTTCACAGAAAATACTGAGACACTGCACAGACATATTATCATCATTATAACCATTATATTAGATGTCGCTAACTCACTGTCATGAAAGCTTAATGCTGCATCACCAAATGTAATGGTTAAAAAAATGAAAAATAAAGCAGGCAAGACCGAAAGAAACTATGGCTGTAATGAGACACATAGCACTAAATATTAAACTCACACTGGGCTGCGAGCATTGTCCTCAGACCTAAATGAAAGCAGTAATTGAATTATTAGCAAAAATATCCAACAAAGATAAACATGTTAGTACATGGAAAAAAAACAGAGAAAACAAAGTGGCAGAAAGGAATGGAAAAGGAAAAAAAAAAGAGAGAAAGAGAGGGTGGGAGGGGGAAATGGAAGATAGAGACAGAGAGGGGAGGAAAATAATGCAGAAATGCCAAAGGTTTACGTGGCCATCACATAAAAAAAATGGAAAACCTTCTAAAAAAAAAAGTGAAGAATTTTCAGGGCCGAAATGGTGAATAAATAAAAAAAATTTTGCTATGCCAAAGAAAGAAAACCTACACGCCAACCTCTGGGGAACAACTTTGAATTTATATGTAATGGTTACGTTATGAAGCCAAACATGCTGCAGAAGCTAGCATACAATCCCTCAAAATTTTAAATCACTGAAATCTTAAAAAAAAAAAAAAATAACTCACAACACACACCACTTTTGTTCACATCTCACAAACTTACCTCAAAAAATGCAACACTTTGTTTCACACGCTATGTGGACACACAATCAACAACTATTATTTCACATACACACTCACACACCAAAAACATGGCGACCTTCACCAAAAATGTTGGAGCCTTCAACAAAAATGTTACATGCTGGGTAGATGGCCTAAAATTTCACATGAAAATTAAATTAATTTTGAGTACCCAGCGCATACATGGAGGGAACAAATACTTACTTGGCTGCAGAGGACTGAAACGTGGTGTGGAGTTAAGTGGAAGGCGTGGGTTTTACACTGTACAAAATCCATAACACAAATCTACTCACACATTCCTAGATTTATTTCCCAACCGTTTGGGGTTCCTACATTATTAAAAATGAGATGTCCACCGATCCAAAGTCCAGCTTACACAGATGGTCCAATCTTAACTGAGACAGACGCTATCCCCACTACTCATGGCTAGCCAAGCTACCAGCCAAGAGTGATGTAAACAACAATGTGTGTGGTAATGACAATGTAGAACAATAATGTAACCCCCACATTATCAATATGCCACAATATATTTCTCTCTTCATGGGCAACACAGCTCTAACAACAATAAACTGTCATTTATGAAGTTAGAAAAAGTAGACAATGTTTCATGCTCTGCGAACTACAAAATTATTACTCAGAGTACATAAGGGATGTGCATGGTCAGGGCAACACGAACATCAGTGGTAAAAACATTAATTACATCCAAATGCTGGAGCTGCCTGCCTCTGCTTTTCCCAAGAACAAATTAGACGTTTTTTTCTTGCACTGATCAATATTGAAAAATCAGTTGTATATAAAATTGATCGAAAGCAAGAATTAAAAAGCCATTGATATTTTTGCAAATGAAAACCTAAGGATCGATCTAAATTCCTAAAGTGAAGTAACCATTGCTGTAACCGCTCAGGAATAATCATAATAGACTATTTTGAAGCCACGTTACTGATATCTGTTAAGGTAAAAGCAGTTTAAGAATGATAGTTTTCCATATGTAGAACACCACACTATGCCATTGCAAATTATATCTTATATTTAAACCACAAAAGTTTTTAAATACAATTTCTGCAGTATTTGTAAGCTAGAATTATGAAATGAGAGCCATTGTATTTGCAGTGATGTGATTTATTATCTAAATAACACATTTAATTCCTAAAAGTTAGTTTGAAAATTGGAAGTTAAAGAAGGGGTTTTTTTATATTTGAGGGAAAATAACAGATAGCACACAAACAACTGGAAACAATAGACTTGATTATAACTGACACACTAGTCAGAAAATGTTTGCAATCCCTTCTTTAGGTTACAGGCTATAAAACAGTCATGCAGGTAGGATTATCCCAACTTCTGCATTATGACCAACTTTGAGTCTTAAGCTACTCAATATTGTTTGAACAATATAAACAGTAGTATGCATACCTTGTCATAAGGTGTGCTAAGGTTATTATATGAGGAAAAAATACCCACTTACTCTGTTTGATCAAAATTTCTTCATTTGTATGTCTGTAACAACCTTGCTCATGCTCTCATAAGACTATGTATACCTAGAATAAACTGTAAAGAAAATATTATGGCGAATTCAATTGTGAACAAACAATTGCTCTCAAACTGTATAATGAGCTATTCTGAAGTAAAAAATAGCATTTTAAAAATGTCCCAATGTGTACACTTGTGCTGTAGGTACCTTTGTGTGTCAGCTTTTCACTCAAAATGGCTGAATGGTTGGTTTAGAAATTTTTTATATAATGTATGTTAGGCCTCACTTAGAGAAGAGGCTATATGGCATCTTAATTGTATTTACCAAAGTTGGGGATTGTAATGGGTCGCAAAGCAAAAAAATCAAAACATCGCACTTACTGAATTTTGTGAAAAATGTCATGTAACAAAATTTGTAGGCAAAACAACAAACTTTGTTAGTTACAGGATTTGGACAGGATGAATGTTTAGAAATTACTATTATTTGTGTTTTAAGCCAAACACATTATAATTCTATATTGTTTATTGTTGTGTTCTATTTAACATGGAAGGCAGTATAGATATGAAACATGTACGGTTCTTTTACTTATGTTTTATTTTTAATGAATTCCACAGGAAAAAATACTGTTTTGTTGGAAATTTTTTAAACCTCATGTATATTGCAGAGAGAGAGAGAGAGAGAGAGAGAGAGAGAGAGAGAGAGAGAGAGAGAGAGAGAGAGAGAGAAGAATTTCTAGAGTTAATTTAATAATGCAAGTGAAGTTGCATATTCTGCTAGTTTGAAATTACTGAGGTATTTATACCACAGATCTTCAACTTATCAGCTAGATAATAGAAAATCTGCAAAACTTCCAAATTTTAAAATCTGATTTACCATTTCCACCATTTTCTCTTGTAAAATGAAATATTCTTTTGTCAATTTGCTCTACTCCTGTGCATAGAGACTGTCACCTAAAATACATTTTTCCAGTTTTGCTTTTAATTTATATGAAGGTGGATCAAATACAAGACAAAATTTTCATTCAGCAGTATAAACAGTGAATTTGTGCATCATGTGTACAGCTTATGAGTAAGAGGTACAGACATCGATTGTGCAATGCATTATCTTACCAAAAGGCATAAAATCATTTGAAATTTTGGGAACACTGCAAGCATAGTTTGGGTAACAAAAATGCTTTAAAAATTGAAGTATATGCTAAACACGAAAGATTTCTGGCAAGATGAGTGGCTGTAAAAAACACTAATGATAATCATGAACAAAATCAAAGAAAAGAGTTTGATTTTCTTTTTTTGGGGGGGGCAGAGGGAAGCTCCTAGGAAATCGTGATTCTGGATTTTCTTCACAAATGAAGAACTATAAATGGTTAGCATTATAAACTGAAGAAGACTTTATGCATATATTTCAAATTTTTAGATTAATTTACCTTAGAACGTTTTGAGAACTGTGGCCCTCATCATCAGCTGATCATGACTTGCAAGTGATAGTTTTACTTTTTCATTCTTTAGTTTGCTGATTTCTTTAACTGCTTTCTTTTTTCTTGAATTCATTTATCTTCTTGTGGATTAATCATTTCTTGAAAGCATTATTCATTGCTATTTGTACGATGTGTCTGACTGCTACATTTACCATTCTATTATTTTAAAATATTAAGAATTGCATGTTTGTGGGGTATTGAATTGTAGCTGTTTTGTTTGATATCGTTGTCTCAGTGTGTGTCTTTTCTGAATATCTTGACTGCTATTCGGTTGTTGCTTTTGATTATTTTAAGATTAAAAAATGGCAGAAACTTTTTGTTTGCATTTATATTGTGAATATTATGCTTTCTTCATGAATGTTCAGCAGTGTTAATGCATCTTAAACATGCTGTCTTGGTGCAGTTGTAAAGATAGTATCTATACCAAACCTGGAACATCCACAGGAATCCTTTAGTGACATGCATTTCCAGACTACTCATAAATATATCTGCCAAAAGTAAAGAAAGAGAGTTTCCAATAGCCAATCCTGATTTTTTTCTTTCAGTACCTTCCGCTAAAACTTGAAAACAGGTGTGTTCAATGCTCAGATTGTTCATTCTCAGTATTTTTCAATTATTTTTTGCAGTAAATTCAGTTATGTGAGCCAGTTTTCATAATTAGTAGTAATTTTGATGTGGAAATGCATGGAAATAAGACACAAACACCATCAGTAAAAATTATGTTTTCTAACTTCTTGAAAACTAATTAATTTTTTTATTCTTGGTCTTTCATATTTTGGGAGTTACTAGAATTTATAGACTAGCCATTTTTATAGTTTGCAGTTGGGTGCTCCTATGGTCCTTACTACTAGTCTCATTTGTTTTTCTTGTTTGTGTATTTTTGGTAGCCCATATATTTTTGGAATGGTGGAATTATTAGCTTTAAGTTTGTATTTATCTTTTTTTGTTGTATTAGGTGTTTTATTCATGGTTGTATTGACTGCATGTACTGTATGTTGGGTCACCTTTGTGTATCTCTGAACTCCTCTAAATTTTGTAGCCATTGCATTGTTTCTATGTAATGGGTTTCATCTGGGATTACTAATTTATTATTACTTTTTTGAGTTAATGGAACTTATTCTGTGATGTGAATTGGTTTCTTTTTTTAATTTGTGCCAAAACTTTTCAGCATTTATTTTTGATGGTACATATTTTCACTTCCTGAAGATCCTGTATGGTAGTTTCAGTGTCTGTAACATATTCCTCTAAATTTTTGCTATAGTTTAAGCCTTACCTTTCTTATTCTTATGGTTGCACAGCTATATAGTTAATATAATACATATAACACTTAATACTTTATAGCTGTTTAATCTCCAAGGAAAACAACTACATATTATAATAGCTACAAACAAAATGTATATATATAAAATCAGGAAAGCAAACGTAACAAAATAAAATAGTCTTAGATGTAGCCACAATACTTCAACCCCTTAGAAAACATAATCTTTGAAACTTTGTGGAAGAGTTACGGTGCTTCCTATGCAGGTTCCTTTTGTCTGCTCATGTGAGTGACTATCTGAATGTACATGTGACTTTTGCTCTGGGTTTGAAATAGGATTATGTGGAGGAATTGCTGGAATATCAACAGGTGAACTTGTAGCTGTAGAAGTGAATAAAAATGCTGGCTTCTATCTGTCGGTAGAAACAGTTTGTGATCCATGTGGAGTGTTGATCTTGTAGTACTTCTCAAAATGCTGTAAAACAGCATAAAGTCCATCATGAACAGGTTGTAGTGGCTTTCTCACAGTATCACGTCTCACAAAAACACATGAGGAAGAAATCTGTTCAGGGTACTGAAAAAGCTTAACTGCATAATGATGTTTGGTTTTGACAGGTTTAATATTTCTCATGTGCTCTCATAGTTTGTAAATGAAAATTGGTACATCAGATGAATTAGCAGAATCCTTGAAGAAATCAGCAGGTAACCTTATTGGTTCTCCATAGGCTAGTTCAGCTGCCATTATTGGATATTCTGGTATAACACTCGTATGACTTGAGACCTAGTAATACCATTGGTAATTTTTCAACCCAGCTGTCAGACAACTGTGCTTTAAGAGCTGCTTTGAGTGCGTGATACCAGTGTTCAATTTTACCGTAGATGTTGGATGGTGTCCTGTTGTTTTGATGTGGTTGATTCCTAATGTTCTTGTAAGGTATTTAAAGATGTTGCATTCAAATTGTTTGCCTCTGTCAGTAGTAATTTTGTTTGGGATGCCAAATCTTGCAATCCATGAAGAAAGTATAACTTCCACTACTGTTTTGACAGTAATATCTTTAACTAGAGTAGCTTCAGGCCATCATAAAATGCGATCTATAATAGTTACAAGATATTTTATGTTGGCAAAGGACCCACACAGTCTACATTGATGTGGCTGAAATGGTAATCCACTTCTTGATAAACTCCTAGTGTGCTTGTGTTATGTTTCCACACCTTTGTTCTCTGATACGGTAAACAGGTTCGTGTCCATTGTTTAACATCTTTTCTGATAGGATAGAATTTTCGGATGAACACCAGATGAGCCATACTGTGGATAGAGTTGAAAACAGTCTGCTTGTATGCATCAGGGATGTACATTCTGAATTTGCATGTTGAAATGTCACCAATGAGTTCTACTCCACTGAGCAAAACTAAGGTTTGAAACCTCAGCGAGCATGATTGAAGTTCTTGTACAGTTTTCAACTCTTCATCTTGCTTTTGAAGTTCTGCTATTATGTCATATGATACAGCACATGGAAGGTTGATAGAATTTATCCATGAGCAAGCATCAGCAACAATATTTTCTTTGTCTGCAACATAAAGAATATCAGTTGAGAACTGTGCAATGTAGTCCAGGTATCCCTGTTGACAAGGTGAAGATTTGTCAATTTCTGTTTAAATGCAAAAGTGAGAGGTCGGTGGTCCATATAAATGGAGAATTCTCTACCTTCAACTATGTGGCAAAAATATTTTACTGCTGAGCAAGTCTTGCAGGGCTCAATTTTGTTTGAAAAGAATCCAAGAGGTTCCAACTTCTCATTTTCACAGTTGATGTAGTGAAGCTCCAATGGCAAAATTTGAGGCATCAACCATTAAGAGTAGTGATAAGTTGGCAGCTGGGTGTGCCAAAAGTGTAGCAGTTGCCAAATCTTCTTTCAGTTTTTTGAAAGCTTGTGCTACTTCTGCAAACCATTGCAATTTGTTTTTATCTACCTGTTTTGTTGAGTGGCACTTTGAGAATAAAACATCCTGAGTTTCTGCACTACCAGGAAGCATTCATCGGTAGAAATTTATTATTCCTAAAAATCAACAAAAGTCTTATACTGTTTGTGGTAAAGAATAATGTAAGATAAGTGTTTACTCTCTCAGGAAGTGGCGAAATTCCATGGCTGGATACCATAAAACCCAAGAATGGAACTTCATCAGTGCAAAAAATACATTTTGACAGATTGATGTTTAAATTGTGTTCATTGAGACACTTAAATAGAAGTTTGAGATGATGTTCATGCTCTTCTTCATTCTTGGAAGCTATGAGAATATCATCTATATAGATAAATGCAAAATCCAAATCCAAGAGTATGGAGTGTATGAATCTCTGAAAAGATTGTGCAGCATTAAGCAATCCAAAAGGCATTTTTAGAGTCTTAAACAGTCCAAAATATGTAGTGACTGCAGTTTTAGGAATGTCTTCTTGTGCTATGGGAATATGATGAAATGCTCGGATAAGATCAATTTTTGTAAAAATATTGTTACCATCAATAGATAATAGAAATCCTGTAGGTTAGGAACAGGATATTGATGTGGTTGAGTAATCATATTTAGAGCATGATAGTCACTACACGGTTCCCACGAACTATCTTTCTTGGGGACCATATGTAATGGGCTGGACCAGCAACTGTTAGACGGTCGACAAATGCCCAAATCAATAATTTTCTGAAATTCAAGCTTGACTGCAGTCAACTTTTGCAGGGACAAATGCCTTGCTTTAGCTACTACTGGAGTACCATTAGTGATGATTGAATGTACTGTTTCGCCTTTGGTGAATTGAAACTCGGAGATTCTTTGAGAAGGTTAGAATATTGAGAGATGTTGTGCATATACCTCTGATGCAGAGATATCATGAGGACAGGTGTGTCTGTAGTTTTGAATGTGTTACCAGTGTAATAAGCAAAGTGTTCTTATCCAACAAACACTTATTCCTTATATCTACCGTAAGTCCAAAATGCTGTAGGAAATCTGCACCTAAAATAGGTTGTTGGACATCTGCAAATACAAATGGCCAAACAAAAGATCTACATAGCCCAATATCCAGTTTGAGTAACCTTTCACCATAGGTCTTGATGTTCATGCCATTAGCTACGTACAATTCTCTTTTGGAGAGGTTATTTTTGTCTGTGGTAGTAGGCGGAAGTACAGAAATACCAGCACTTAAATCCACCAGAAATCCGAGTCACAAAGAATGATAAAAAATAAATAGATGGCTTGAACTGAGGCATTTACCACCTGCCGTGTCAAGAGATGGTTCTAGTCATTTTCTGACATAGTAGAAACTTTGAAATTGCAAGGAGACATACATTTTTTGGCCTTATTACCAAATTTGTAGTGGTACCAACATACTTCATATGTTCTTCTGCCAGGAGTCTTTGACCTTGACCTTCTCCTTGATCATTGGAGTATATTTAGATTCTGGATAGAATCTACAAGTGAAGAAATCTGTTTCTCTAGTCTAGATAAACATTCATTAGTGTTGGTTTCACTTTTTAATGAAGTGGCCGTCTCAGAGAAACGAAGTAGTAGGGTTGCTAATTTCCATTATTTTATCACCCATTGCTGCTACTACATCTAAATCATTGCGACTGTTTGCTAGAATGGCTCTTACATTGGTGGGGAGCTGCTGAAGGAAAACAGTGCATAGAAAATGTGTAGAAACCAGCTAGCAAACGCAATTCTCAAAGCAAAGTAGATCGTTTCTTGTCACCCAAGTTGACTTCAGTCAGGATCTTTTTTGCTTTACGTTCTTCTAATTCTGCAATTAATCTGTTCTTAAGATCTGTGTATGGATTGGGTGAAGTAGGTTTCATAAGAAAATCGGATATGAGATCAGCAACTTCACTATCCAGGGATCCAAGAACATAATGGAATTTTGTTTGTTATGTTATGATACCCAAAATTATACATTGTGATTCAACTCATAAGAACTATACCTTGATGTTTTTCTTCCAAAATGTAGGTATCTTGACTGCAACTCTTGAAATGGCATCTGTTGGCCAATTTGAAGTATTTTCTGCTTTTTGTAAATTGTGGTGTTGCATCTTGCTCTGGTTTGTAAATGGCAGGGTCACCAATTTTATGGATGTATGGCCATATAATTAATATAATAAATATAACATTTAAATACCTTATAGCTGTTTAATCTCCAAGGAAAACAACTACATGCTATAACACCAAGAAACAAAATGTATATAGAAAATCAGGAAAACAAATGTAACAAAATAAGATAGTCCTAGATGTAGCCACATTCTTTAACCACCCAGTACAAAAATATTCGCTTTTCATCAAGAGCACACAAAAAGTTTCAAAAGCTCTTCAAGAAATTCAAGATCACATTTTCACCCTGTAAAAGATTCAGCTTAACTCTAGTTAAGAAGACTATAAAGACAAAAATCACCAATTAGGAAATCTAGCATTTACAAAATAAGACTGTAACCAAATGTATTTAGGACAAATAAAAAGGGGCATAGACATCAGAACCAAAAAGTATTTCTGGAATATTAAACATAAACAAACAGAAAATCAGCAATGGCCATGCATTTTGGTGACACAAACCATGAAATGCACAAAGATGCAGAATTAGTGAAACATATCAAAGACATAACAGTGGGAGAGAAGGTATTTATTCAGAGAAAAAATAGAATCTCATGAATTTTGAAATCCCCATAGAAGACAATTTGATAAAAAAAATACATCCAGCCTTGACCGCCAGGTGGTCAAACCATCACTGACCAGTCTGATCGGCTAATCAGAGAGCAGCAGCCATCAAATGTTGTAAGGCACTTTAACCTAGAAAGTTGAGGTATATGGGTGTAAACTTTTTCAATTATAATGTTTATTAATTGCTTCACTGTGCTGTTTCCAAGTGCAGTTAATTAGCAATAAATGGTGTCTGGTACTGCCAGTTTCAGAACAAAGGTAAAGGCTGCTTAGTGCAACTGAAGATTTTTTAGTAGTATTTAATGCACAGTCTACTGCAGATGGCACCAAAAGTGGTGGACACTGATGATACATGAAATGAAAATGATAATTGGGAAAGGAAATTTGGGAAGGAAATGTTTCAACCCTAATTTTAGAGTACCTCCCCAGCATTTGCCAGTTATGAGGACTGAGAAAAACCAGTAAAAAAACCTTAGTAAGGGAGGATGGTCCTGGCAGAATTTGAAGCACAGACTTCCGTGTCCATGCCTTAATGACCTCAGCTACCTATATCAGCCAACTAGTGATGCTGGCAACCAATCTGAGATGTGTTTCTTGTCTTTGACAACCAGAACCACACTTTTGCAAATGGTGAATAAAATCTGAATCTGAGTCCGACATTTCAGTGTTAACATGTCAAAAACTGGAAACAATTCACTAGGTGGCATTGGAATAATCTCTGTACAGTCCTCCTTTGATTTTCATTTGTTTGAAACACTTAGAGAGTTTGGGGGACAGCAGTTAAGTGATGATGCACAGAAAGAAGGATTTATGCACAGCTGGTTTCAAATATATCCAGTTCTTCCTTCAAGGAAAGCATTACAAAACCTGCAGTTCATTAGTAAACATATTATATTTTGAAATCAGTAAGCTATGCAGAAAAGTGATATAGCATTGCTGTGTCTACTTTTTGACTCAATAAATAATTAATAAAAAAAATCCCAGTTTATGTTTGATCCACCCTCATAGCTATCACTTCTGTGTTAACTGCATTAATATACATAAGAAAAGCATTTTATATTTAATACTCATTTTTGTTTCAATTCATTTTGTTTTAGGCAAAAGATTGTGAGATAATCAAGAAAGAAATTAATGAAAAGTGTATAAATAAGGTCCTTAAGTTCTGGAAAAAGGCCACAAATTTTCAAGGAATTACTTTTCCCACATATGAAAATTATGAAAAGGCAAGGCTTATTGAAGACAAACTTAAGTTGGCATATAAAGCACATGTTGATGCAAATTTAGAACAAGAAGAAAGTATAGAAACACATACTGATTCTCTGAGTAGCAGAATATTACAAGTCACAAACGGCTTTTATCCAACAATGAAAGTGGGGCAGTGTTTTGAAATACACAAAAAGTTTAAAGAGAAAGAACTTCTTGATAAATTTGATAGCAGAAAACCAGAAGAAAAAGTTCTAAGGTATAGGGTAACGTGCAATCGGGTTGGAACACATTCATTTGGTTCACAAGAAGCAGCAACACATTTTGGAGGAGAGCTACAGAATATGTATAACTGGGTTGTGGATTTATCATTGTATGATGCAGAGTTTATCTTAAATATTAGAGAAGGTAAGGCTAGTTGTAAAAGTTTCACATTGATGCTAGCATATCAAATATTATAAAGAATATTATAAGGTAGTGCTAAACAGTGAAGTAGCTATGCATAGCAAACAAACTATTGCTTAACGTTTCTTTCAGTCTCTTTGGCACTGTTTCCTGACATATCTTTGTATCAGAGAAAACTCCCAGAATAGTTACTGTGGTATATATCTCTTAGACATACACAAGTTGATATTTTAGTTACTCTAGCTTCTTGTTTTACACCAAAACTAACTGAAACATGTTCAGAGTCTGCTGTCTCCATCATCAGCCTGGCTCAAGGTGAGATCATTACATTTTAATAAATGAGTCTACTGTCCATTCCAAACCAGAGTGCCTATCACTGTAAACATACTCGTATTATCCACGCGGAAGTAGTTCGCAATCCCCGTCCTTAATGGCTGCTTGTTCCTCTATCACGTGCTTGCTATATATCACTTAAAATTGAACATTGTTTCAATCTATAAAAAGGCGCCCTGCGTGAGAATCATAGTTCAAAATGCAACCTGAAATAATGGATTTTATAAGTATGCGGAAATGAACATTTTACTTACGTTAATCACAATCCTCAGGCAAAAGTGCAACATCCAAATCTGAATCCTCCAAAGATGACTCAGCTGCTGTAATGGAATCAGAACTATTCTCCACATTTGATTCTCCTCTTCTATTATGTCTGTTTATACTCCCTGCGCGCTTTGGTTACATTTCTCACTGAAATGCCTGTAAAATCGGATATTAGTTTCGTAATATCCACTAATGCAAGTGTCGGGTATTTTTCTAATAGTGAGTTGCATACATTAAGTATTGTTTTTTGCCACTTTTTAATGGTTTCCCACTTTTGTGTTTGAACAGTTTATTCGCACTACACGCACCTTCCTCTGCCATGAGAACTCAAATACCAACTGACTAAATCACAAGATTTGACCTGAGCTGAGCACACCTGTGTAGCTTATTATGAATGACTTCGCTTATCATATTTCCTGTGTTACACAAAGTGTTTATTCGGTGCTCAGATAGCACCTCTGGGAATTCATTGCTGCATTTCTCGTATATGTAAGAGAATGGCAGTCATGCATAAGTTGGTATTAACAAGCAAGATCCTCTCTGCATTAGCGCAATAGCAGACGAAAATCATATTTTGTAATCTCTTAATAGTTAGTATATATCCATTACCTTTAGCAACAACTTCTTATGATAACCGCAATAAAATGTGCAGTTCTATACATTCCCTGCCCCAATGTTTCATTACACAATACTTTTTTAGGAACTATTTACGTTGGCGTAAGAGTGTGATCTTAGGTTCGTGGCAAGCAGGAGCACGTGCTTTTGTTTACATCAGAGGGAACTCTGGTTTGGAATGGACAGTAGGCTGATGATGGAGACATTAGTCTCTGAAACATGTTTCAGCAAGTTTCAGTCTTGAACGTGAAGCTAGAGTAATTAAAAATTCAATTTGTGGATGTAAATGTCAAAAACCTTTGCTGTTCTTTACAAAAAGAGAAGAATTCAATATATATAAATCTTATTTCCTGTATGCAACCAGTCATAGTACTTCAGATTGCTAAAAGGGTACCTAACAGCTACTTAAATTACATAAGCTTTTTAAAAACTAGGATCCAAAAATTGTGTCATAATTTTGATGTGCTCAGCCATGTCAAATCATTCTTTCCTTATAATGCTGTTTTAGCAGAGGAATATAAGTCTCTTGAAATTACATGGATCAAAGTGAATGTTTGTAACCATGATCATACCAATTTTATTGTTTTTATAGCACATGCAAATGCCATCAATAATTTTAACCGAATATGTTTATTTGCATATTCACAGGCCATATTGAAACTGCCATAATGAGACCTTTGAAGTCATTATTATGTTCATGTTTTGAGACAGTAACTATGGTCATATATGCCATGTATATAATATTATAAATTATAATGTAAAATAATATTAATAAGCAAAATACTTGTTGTATAAATAGATGTTAAAGCATAAGTTTTATGTATGTGTAAGAGTTTAGATGGAGCTGTGGAACCCTTGTTAAAAGCAGACAAACATATTTTTGTTAGAATTAGGGCCCAGGCAAAAAGGACTTGTAGGGGAAGTCACAAAAGCAAGACCTTGAATCATTGTGTAGGAGAAAATGCGACAAGCTAACACAACATATTTTTGTAGAGTGGTCACATGTTTGGAAACAACGAATAATAGCCTGGTAAGTTTTCTAGAAGGTTCCAAGCTGGAGAAAGACAGCCAATAAGGTTGTGAGAAGAATATCTTTAAAATGTTTAAGTTTAAGGGAAGTTAGTTATAGTGTCCCCATCAGCAAAGCGAGTTGCGTATAAAGTGCAGCAATGTGAAGAACATACGTGTAAGCTCTCCAAAGCAGGCATTATTAATTACCTCTCATAATGTAGTGGGAATGTTGAAATTATATCAATTTAAAAGTTCAAGTTATGAGAAGGGAAACAAAGTATAGTTTAGGAACGTGTGATAAATACTACCATTATTACTAGAGCACTTATAAAATACTTGATTGCTAAGCGACCGTTCTACAGCTCCAACTAACTAAAGTAACTGTGTAGCTTCTTACTAAAGCAGAAAATGCGTGTGCCATTAAAGCATTGTGTTCTTCATTGACTTAATCTTATGTTAGTGTTGTTACTACTTACCTTCCTTCCCATACCAGACCCTGCAAAGTTACACATGCTCTACCAAAAACCCAAACAACAGCAGCCGTGGCAAGAAATAAAAATAACATCATTAACACTTTAAGAGTAACAACCAAAACACCAGATAATCATCAGAATCATCAGAAATAATTCATATATTAATATATCGGACATGTATACATACTGCGAGTTATGCTCTGACACCACGAGTATACCGCAGTTTCCATTATAGTTTTCTTTCCAAAATTATTAAGATTATACAGGTTGTTGAAAATAGCATTCATTATATTCAGAGATTGTAATATTTATCAAAATAAGAAGAAAAGGGTGAGTAGATATGCATCCTAAATTATTATTAATACCTTCTGAAATATGAACACACTAAAGTAGGTATAAAAACAACATAACCTGTAACTTCAGTTAGTTGTTTGCTGTTCTGTATTTCTGTTCTGTTTGTATACATATTTCTTATTCTCTGTTTCCTTTTTTTTTTTTTTTTCTTTCTTTTTTAGGGGGGCGGAAATCTAATGGTATAATGTGAATCAGATCCTTTGCATATTTTGAATCAGGTGTGTGCACATACTGCCACAGCAGTAATCATGGCTTGTTGTTGCTTCTTATTCCTGCATAATCAGTGTTTAATACCATTACCAACTCTGCGTATTTTCAGCAGATATCGACAATAAATGTAATTGATACACCTTTTAAATTCTCTTCCTACTTCACTTGCCTAATAATTGTTGAGACATGTTTTGCAGACCATTATCTGCATTATCAATTATTTGTTGACTGCTAGTATTGGATAAATCTCTGGTATGAACTCTAATTTGCTGCTTGTAGAGGCTTGATGAACTTGAAGATTATGCTGTCTTTGAACTTCTTGAATAGATTTCGCCCTGTTCCTGTTTCAAAAGCATGCTGATACTGCTGATTTTTGTCTTTCTTTATTGACAGTATCCCAAAAATATCCTTAAAGATGTGTTTCAAGGTTTCTCATTATCTTTTATGTGACACTAGTGAGGAATCTGGGTTCATGATTGTGCAAGTGGTGACCTGTTGCCTATTGTGTAACTCCATTGGAAAGGATGCCTTCATTGTTTCCCAAAATGTGTTCCCTGAACAAGTTGCTGTATCTTGGTTGCAATGTCAGCATCCTTTCTTAGATCTTTCCTGGTTATAGAAAGAGTAAATCTCTTTCTTAACAGGAATGGACATCAGAAAGGATATGCAAGGCAGTCTCCTCATCCTCTTTGCACATTCTACAAATGGGTTCATCCTTGTAGAGGTCTACTTTACATAGATGTTTCCTGAAGTGACAATGTTCAGAAATTAATGCAACTACTTTCCTTATTCCTATTCAATCCAGTCTCAGAAAAGATAAGGAAAGCATGTTGCATGGACCTAAGACCAGTGTCCTGACTTGTCTTTGTCCAGAATAGCTTTGCCACCTGAGTTGATGTGCTTCCCTAATCCATGTTTTTACCAAGATTTTGGCAGTACGTGAACTGATTTCAGCCACAGGTTCAGGGCCAACATATGGTATCTCAGTACCTGATCCACCCCCCAATCAACTGTTGCACTTGAGTGAAGTTCCTATTCAGTGCCCTTTGTCCCCTTGGAAATTTTTGCATACACCTGAATGTGGTGACACCAACTTCTGTGATGTCAAAATTCATAAGGAACTCCTCACATTCTTTAATGTAAATCTTTTCTCAAACATCCAATTCACTCCATTTTTCAGCAAGTTTTAATAAACGGATAATTTTTTTTTTCAATTTCATAGTTCTGGTTCCAGAAGTAGGCTGTGACTACTGAATTGCCTACTTGTTTATATTTGATACTCCTACAATGCCCTTTAAATCTGGTGCCCAAATGTCTTTTTGTCACCTATGTAAATTTTGTTGCAGGCTGTATATTCTATTTTATAGATAATTGATTTTCTTTCTGTTTGTGTTTTTCCCTCTCTATTGCTTCTACTGATGAGGTTCTTAGCTCAGTATTTGTTGCAGTGTTAGGGTAATGCCAACACTTTCGAATATTTTTTTTTAAATTTATGGTGAGCCCATGGATGAAATGTGAATTTCCTGAAATTCTTGGTTTCTGGTTTTGTAGATAAAGTGGTGATCTGTTTGATGCATTGTTGTTCTTTGAATTGTGGATGTTTTATCAACTATGGTGATTGGGGCAATGGCCTTTGAAGCATGCACCGAGAAATGGTGGTAATTGGACCTGGATAGTGCTTGTAAAAGTACAACTCAAAAATTTTGTGCATTTATTCTTTCCATGTTTGTGTGTTACACACCTACATATAAAATGTTCATCTGGTAGTGTAGAAAGACCTTTTGTGCTTTACGTCTATAGCATTTTATAAATAATAGCAACATTTGTTCAATAAAATATTTGGCAAAGTAACTTTTGCTGCCATCTTTCTGCCTTATTTTATCCTATAGAACTTGCAGTAACATTGTCCTATCATCACCTCAGTAAATGTTCACCTATTGATCAAAATACATTCTCCAAAGAAATAAAACTGAAATGGGCTAAGCTTGTCTTACAATGGGACGAAAAAAAAGTATTTTCCTAAACGATAATGATTAATCATGTATCTGTATCAAAATATACTCAGAAAACTTTCACACTTACCACAGAACCTTGAGGCATTTTTTAAAGAAAAAAATGATACAGTAAAATGTGAGTTTGAAAAATTGAAAAAAAAAGTGGGCTAAAGCTGCCACAGTTTATAGTACCTAAAAGAAACATTTTCTTTTAATTAGATGTCAGAACAGAAACATAATAACTTGCATAAAGTATGCCAGTGGGACAAATTTTAGAATCAAGAATCCATATTGATCTGCATCCTTGTTGTATAATATTGATTTTATGACTGTAGATTTCCATTCTTAATGTAATTTCTTTTATTATTAGTTTTTATTTTGCCATGTTTCTTTTATTTGTTTCAGATTTCCTTTACTATGGAGTAGCCCTAACACAATCATCTATGCACAGACGTAACATAGCATGCTTTGGTGCAACCACCTTACGTGCTACCATTTGTTATAGCATGTTGCGAATATCAAACCCCAAACCAGGAGACATTGTTGTGGATCCTTTATGTGGAGGTGGATCCATTCCAATAGAAGTAATGCAAAGTTAACAAACCTAGAATTATTATACTGATATAATTTGCCTTTTAGCATTTAATTAGGTGCAGCAATTCTTCCAATTCATTACATTTCCTGAACAGGGCCATATGGGTCTTAAGGGACACTAGTATTGAACTTGTGGTGAAAAATAGTTAGTCATGAAATCAATTTTTGTTCATTATCAGTAATAAATAGTATTCCTTAAGGCTGTTAAGAAGCAGTGGTCAACAGATTTTTCTGCTTCAAAGTTTGATATTAGGCCAGAACCATTTTTAAATAGCACTTTGCCTGATCACATTAGCAAATCATTTGAGAAAAATTCTTTTGTGTTACATTCACATGACTTTACCATCCATTGTTGTTTACTTTTACATAGCTTCTACAGACTATTCTTACGAAAGCTTATTTTTATCTGCTTCATGTTAATTGAAATAAACCTTTGTAGAAATGGTTTCATTTTGTTGAAGGTACAAGTGGGACACAGGAAGCCAAATCAATATTTTAAACTTAAATTGAAATTGAGTTTTATTTATGGACGCTCTTTAACTTAGCGTCCCATTCTATTTTGTGCATGAAAGACCGGTAATTTTGCTCAGAGGCCTCTCTATCAGGCTTAGGTTCTTTTACGTGCTGTAAAGCTGTGGCACGGGATCACCAGCTTTACTTCCCTTCCAAAGGAAGCCATGCTAGGGATTTTTACACCCGAAAAAATCCATCGTCCTCCACCGGATTTGAACCCATGACCTCAGGAATTAGAGGCTAGCATGGTAACCACTACACCACGGAGGACGACTAATATTTTAAAGCTAGCTGGCATATACTGCCCTTGATGTCTTTCCATGACATTGCAAGAAACAAGTTAATAGCAACAGTGCTTTAAAAAGAAAATCTTATGTGTAACTTTCACATGGCTTTCGCTACCATTATCTTTATTTATATAAAGCCTTTACAAACTATTCTGGCAAAAGCTTACTCTTCTGTCTACTTCAAGTTAATTGTGATAAACATTAGCATAATTAGTTTCATTATACATTTTTTTATAGGTACAAAGGGATAGCAATAGTCAAATGTTTAAAAGTCCATTGCTATATGCTGGCTTCTAAATTGTATGCTCTTTTCATGACATTACAAGGAACAACTGAGTAGCAACAGCGCTTTAAAAATATGACAGATATTGAAAACTTCAAACCAATAATAAGAATATCTCCGAAATGGCTGATGCCACAAAAAAAAAAAAAAAAAAAAAAAAAGTTGCTTGAAATAAAGTGTATGTTTTAAAGAGATATACACTTTCTGTGTAGTACATTTTTGTATATCTCTTATGGTTTACCCATTATACAAAATTATGCAAAATTGTTTCTGAATGAAGAGGACCTCATAAGCTGTTCCCAGAAAAAAGTTATATGTACATTTCATTTGTCATGTAAATATCTTAAAACATTGAGTCAAAATCATTAGAGCCAATTTGAGAAAATCAAAAATATTGAAAATGTTTTCATGTAAAGGGTAGTTTGGGGTGGGGGAATTTTCTTGTAAATCTTTGTGTTACATCTTTGGAAGATACTGAGCTTAAATACCAAATTGGGTATTTATCTGACTTTTTGTAGGCTTAACATACACACACACACACACACTACACATGCATGCATTTAAAGAGAGACATTTCTCAATATGTGCTTTATTATTATTATTATTATTATTATTATTATTATTATTATTATTATTATTATTATTATTATTTTTATTTATTCGGGGGACCTCAACACATGTATTTCCGGTGAAATCTTGGCATTGAACTTTTGGATGAAATACAATACTTCCTCTTACCTATTGGGTTGGTGGCAGAGAAAGTAAAAATGCATTTTTCTCATAACTTACCTTTAAATGTTCAAAATTCTCCATATACATGAAATATTCATCAAATTCAGTGAAAGTTCTTGCACGTGTTCAAAAATATATCTATTATGAAGTTACAGAGCAATATCTGAGGTAACTTTAAAGGTAGCTTTTAGAAAACTTATCTTAATGTAAATATGTGCAAAGCTTTGGAAAATTTAACACATAGTAAATTCATTCTTTTATATGTCCAAAATAAGCAGCTCATCGTGAGTATCTCTACAATATTTTATTTCCATAGAGAAGAATAAACATTACAAAAATATAAAACTTCTTTGCGCTCAAAACTTATGCATATGAAACATTTTGTCATAAATTTTATAAATAATTTTTATCTTTTGAAACCATACTCCAATTTAGTTCAAATTTTGTACTCTCCTTACACATGACATACTTAATCTGTAGTTAAAATGTGAAAATAATTAAGTAAAAACTGTGTAGATGTGTCCTGTGAAGAGTGGAAAGCATGAATATTATATGCATTTAAGCAGTAATTAAAATTGGACATATATATAAAGTGGCAACGTTTTTTACCCTTTTTAATTTGAATATACTCTTAATACTAAGCATCAGTTTGAATTCTCAAGTTTTAGGGCTAGTGAATAGTATTTCTTGGTAAAACTATGTAAATTTAAAAAGAAAATGTTTGCTTCAAAATAATCTGTGTTGTGTGTTGAATGCATAAGCATAACACTTTGTGTATATTTATATTGTGCCAGAAGACTTCTTGTACAGAGAATAAAGGTGCTAAATTTTGATTGTAATTTCCCATAGCTCATTCTTTCGCTACCTTGCCAAACAAAATTCAGTGTTTTCTGAGCTATTAAGATAAAGGTTGGAAAGGTAGAATCAGATGACTGAAAAATTCAATGCCATCGTCAGGATTTGAACTACGGATCTCCTGGTTTCCATCCTGTTGCTCTAACCACTGAGCTACCATGGCAACATGCTGGTACTACATTAAATTCCCCAACTGATTCGCATTTTTTCCCAGTATTGTATTGAGAGCTCCTTGTGGTTTACTGGGAAAAAATGCGAATCAGTTGGGGAATTTAATGTAGTACCAGCGTGTTGCCATGGTAGCTCAGTGGTTAGAGCAACCGGATGGAAACTGGGAGTTCCTGGCGATGGCATTGAATTTTTCAGTCGTCTGATTCTACCTTTCCAACCTTGTTCCAACACATGGCTTGTGTGGAAGAACAATTAATTCTATTAAAGATAAAGTTTAGGACCTCACTCTATAGACTATTAGAAAGATATTCTCTGAAGTTGGAAAAAAAAAAAAACCTCAATATATATTTTAAATTTTAATTGGTTACTTTACAAGAGCAGATATCAAAATTCGGTTTCAGATCTGTTTTAGAGCATGCTTAGCAAAATTCAACAAACAGATGGAATTATTTATATTATATAAATCTAAGTCATTTACATATATACAGTAAATTTTAGAGAAGTGCTATACTGAGGTAGGTTTTCCAAAATTTAGGTCTTGAATGATCTTTTTAAAGTGTTTGTCATTGATTAAGTTCTATAAACATAAATGCTCTACAACAGGGGTTCTAAACCTTTTCCAATGGCATACCATTACATTCAGTGCAGAATATTAAATGCACAGTAAGCAAACGTTATGAAGAAAGTACATGATTTTATGGCACAATGGTCAAAATAAGCTTTTCTCTACATTTATAATAATATTAATGCTTTATTCATTATTTCTGTATTTAGTATTTGAATTGAATATTTATTGGAGAAAAAATAATTCAATCTATTCCTATTCAATGGATTGTCCTGTGAAATGCCGTAAAATTAATTTTGTTATAAGCTAAAATATAGTGAATGAATACATAAACTTTGACAAACATATATTCTTGATACCGGTACTGCAGTTCTTAGTAAAAGCTATTAACTTTACAAATTTAACTTATTTCTGACTCATACTTCTGTTTCAGTGCAAAGGTTTGTGTACCACCCTGCAGTAGGTCATGTCCATTAATGGTAGGCATACCATAGGTTGAGAACTCATGCTTTATACAGAATGAAATTGAAATAAATGTCAAGAAGTATTGTTCCCCCTTTTAAACATTAATATCCTCTCCTTCCTTGTTGTCCTCCGTGGTCCAGGGATACCATGCTAGCCTTTAGTTCCCGAGGTCACGGATTCAAATCTGGCAGAGGGCAATAGATTTTTTCAGGCATAATAATCCTTAGCATGACTTCCTTCAGAAGGGAAGTAAAGCAGGTGGTCCCGTGTCGTAGATTTACAGCACATAAAAAGAACCTTAACCCTGATAAAGAGGCCTCTTAAGCAAAATGTCCTGTCTTTCACACCCAATATAGAATGGGATGCTAAGAACCATAGTAGTTAAAGAGCATCCATAAATAAAACTCGATTTAATTTTCCTCTCCTTACTTGCAGGGATCTTTAGCCTTTCCAGCAAGCTACTACTTGTGTGGTGACATCCATGAGAAAGCTATATCACTTACACAGGGCAACTTAGAAAATCTTCGTCATAATGGTTCATGCAAGAATAATATTGATCAGCTGTCATGGGATGCCACTCGTTTACCCCTCAGGGATGGATCTGTTGACATTTTCATTTCTGATTTGGTAAGTACTCAGTAGTATTTAAAAGCACTGTCGACTATTGACACTTCTTGCTCCACTGACATTTCCAAAACAACTACATGTATTGGGAAATATCGTTCCCATCCACAGTTGATAGTGGAATGGTGTTTGCATGGTTGGTTATTTCCCTTGTCTGCATAGTGCAGCCCTCCCTTACCCAAGTAGTGATGCCATCTACTATCTGTATTTCAAAATTGATTACCTTATCTGACTTCTTCATTGTGTAAATCTTTTCCCACTTACTTAGTTCCATAGCTTTTTACATTTTTCAGAAGTTAAATTTCATGTTATAGTGATGATTACACATCAAAAAGTTAGGAGTTATCACTGACTTTTCCTGTTGTGTATACTTATTTGTAAGAAATTTTTTCACTTGGATTTTCACATTTCTCTTTGTTTTTCCAATTTAAGTATACTTTACAGCAATCTTTTAAAGTTCAGCTTATATATTGTAGATAACTGAGTACATGTGAATTTCCAAAGGATGATTTGTTAAATTTCTAATATGTATCTGTTTTGAGAAACCAGTTTAACTTTATAACCTTTTAAAGGTTTATAAAATTTGTTTAGTATGAAAGTTAGTTTATTGCCTAAACATTAGTCCACCAGCAAATATCCATTAACTAGTCCAAGTGTTGTGAAATAGTGCTTCATGATTACTTCTGGACTCCCACTGCTGCTTTCCTTGGGATATGCCATCCACCTCGTTTCCATTCATAATTTATATTCTGCTAGAAGGTATTGTGCAGTTTTCATTTTCCTGGGACTCAGGGAAGGAAGACTTTTTCACCACTCTGCTGTAGTCCATTCTGCATCCATTTGTTTTCTCACTGCTAAATGCTCACTTAGGAATTTTTATGGGAGTGTATCACTATATTTTTCAGGAAAGCTGCCTATTTGTCAGAAGGGAAGCTGCTGTCTTTGGTATAACCTGTAAGATGATTATAGGCTAAAAGCATGGAATTACTTAATATCAACACAGTATTTATGATACATGTTTCTGATCATATATGAATGAATGAATGAATGAATTTATTGTACAATTTGTTCTACAATTTGGTTTACAATATATACAATGTATATTAATATATCACTGTACCCCTAAATCTTATGTACAATTTGTCTGGTGCTTGTTTTCTTATTGAGCCACTCAGATTGCTTGGCTCCCAGGCCTTATCGCTCACTGATCGGCCCTTGCTTCTCTTACTTTTCTAGACCAGTTTTACTTTACTTTCCTTAAAAATTCTCCCATGCCCTTGATTTTATTTTCTTTTTTCCCTGTCAACACCTTGATAGCTACTATTTTTCTATCTATATTTTCCCATTTTCTCTCTCACACTTTTTCCCTCCAGCTCCTTATTTCCTTACATTCTGTTATACAGTGTTCTGTACTTTCTCTTCCTCCACACAACTCGCATATCCCTCTTCCGCTGCCTCTCATCCCTCTTAAATACATTGATCCTGTTCTCATCCATGCTAAACCTTCCCTTTCTTTTATTTAAAGGTGAGTCGGAATTGTTACACTAACATCACTTAAGTTTACTCACTTAACATGTTTCGGGAAACGGTTGTTCCCATCCTCAGAAGTTAATTCGACTGGCCCGTGTTGTTGGTGTTTCCGTTTTTTGGACTGGATCCTGTGGTGGCATCTTGTGGTGGAGAAATGTACTTCCAGAGAGGATTTGGTGGCGGCAAATCAAAATTCATTAGATGTGTGTTGTGTTTTAGAATGGTGATCTTCTCCCATGCATCTAATTCGGCTGCAAATTTGGCTGGTTTGACTAATGTAATATTGGGTTTGATGTTGTGATTAGTGATCCAAAAATGGTGTGAAACTGCAGATTTGTCCATTTGTTTGTATTTAATACATCTCATGTGCTCCTTTAGTCTAGTTTCTAGGTTTCTTTTTGTCTTACCTATGTATACTTTATTGCAATCTGAACAATTGATTTTATAGATTCCAGCTTTTTTTGTCTTGTGGAATGGGGTCTTTTAACTTGTTACAAAGTAATTTCTCTATGTTAAATTTGTTCTGTGGAGCTAAGCTGATGTTATGTTTCATGAAAATCTTCTTAAATTTGTGAAATGTTCCTGGGTGGTATGTGAATTTCTTGAACTTTAGCTCTTTATCTTGCTGGCTGAGATTTGTTGTGTTTCTGATGTGCATCTGTCGTTTGAATTTTGCAATTTTTTTGTTAATAGTTGCTTTGTTGTACCCATTATGTATTGCTGTGTCTACTATATGCTGGTATTCTAACTGGTATTCTTTTTTATTTAAGGGGGTATATACCAGTCTATGTGTTAGGCTGTTTAGTACTGCATGTTTGTGTGTAGTTGGATTGAAACTCTTATTTTTTATGTAATTAGTGGAGTGTGTTGGCTTCCTGTATATGCCAAAGGTTAGGTTCTTTTGTTCTCTGATGATTTTTAGGTCTAAAAATGGTAGCATGCCTTCTTTTTCTATTTCTATGGTGAATTTTATTGATTGGTTCTGTAGGTTTAGTAAGGCTAAGGAGTCTTGTATGAACCTATTAGGGACAACAGCGAAGATGTCGTCAACATATCTGTGCCAAACTTTAAACATGTATGGAAAGGAAGTTGTTATGTGTGTTTCTAAGTAGCTCATAAATAAATCTGCCAAGAAGGGTGAAAGTGGGTTGCCCATGGTTAGACCAGTTGGTTGTTGATAGAACTTCTTATTGAAACTAAAACAATTTTGTGCAATGCATAAATTGGTAAGTTGTATGAGGTCTTCTATTTCCCTTCTTGTCTTCTTCCCTTTCTTGTCTATTACAGCAATCAATGTACCTCTCTCTTCCCCACTCCTTCTTTATCAATTTATAAAAGCTTAATCATTTTTTTATCTTCAAGGCTTCCCCATATCTCTTGTCATTCTATATCTCCACTCTGTTTCTTACTACTTTCCAAAAGCTGTTTGTATTTCTTTCCTCCAACCCCCAGATATCCCCCATTCCAATTGACTCCATTATTTTTTCGGTTTCCTTCCACCAGCTATTTTTGTTTCTTAGAACCCTTTGCTGAGTCAGACATATCTTTAAGATTTCACCTTCCTCCATTTTCATGCATCTAAACCAAAATTTTAAAATTCTTTCTACTGTTATACCTTTCCTCCTCGTTCTTCCTAGTTCTACTAATGCAACCTCGCCTGGTGCTGCTCTTGGTTGCCCAATTAATTCTTCACAAAACATTCTATACATTTGGTCAATTTTCTTACTTCTCCTTTCCCCCATATTTCCACCGCATAGAGCATTTTTTATTCTACCAATGCCTCATACATTCTCTCCAACCATTTTGTCGACATCTCTAATTTATATTTGCATATTCTTATTCCTGTCATAGTTGCCTTCCCTGTAGCTAACATCTTCCTGCCATGTGCTCCCCATTCCCTGCTGTTACTCAGCCTTACTCCTAAATAGTCATATTCTTTGACTACCTCCAGTTCTTGACCACCTAGAAACCATTTTTCTTCCTTCCTCAGTTTACTTCCTGTTTTAAACACTATCACTTTGGATTTATTTATATTTACCTTAATTCCCCATTTTTCACAAAATTCTTTAATTTCATTTATTGCTTTCTATAACCCTATTATCAATATGGCACCTACCATAAGATCGTCTGCATATAATAAACCTGGAATCTTCTTATCCCTTATTACTAGCCCCTCAGGGGCTCACCTTATGTGAGTACGGGTTTTTGGCGCACCCGGGGGTTCCCGAGCCAATCATCGCCACATTCATCCCCTCACCCCCATCCGGTCGAGGTGGGTTCTTCAAGTGACCGGTGGACCCAAGGTAGGCTCTCGTGCGTTCTTTACATTCCATTCATACCGCACCTCACCATCGTTTCTTTCTTCTCTTGTCACTTTCCGGCCATTTCGCACCACGACATTCGCATATCTCTCTTTTTCTTCCCCGCCGGCCTACCTTGCGTGCGAAACGCCCACACAGTTTTAGTTTCTTTTATCTTTTTATTTAAATCCTCCGTGGACACAGCCTGACGGATACCCGCGCACCGCGTGCGCAGCTGGGTGAGTGGGTAATGGCGTCATCCCCACCACCCGGGGTCGTCATGTAGGGTTGTTGTTCGTATCCGCTGTTCAACTGCAGTCCCGCGGGGGGGCCATTGCATGAGCTGCTGGCTTCCGACGGCGATTGGGTCCCTCTGTCTATGTTCTGGGAGGTGTGACCCTGGGGTGAGCTAGGTATAGATAGGCCACTCACCCAAGCCGGGGTAACGCCCGGGAAGTCAGAGCCCGAGGTCGGAGACGGTTGCAATGGTGGAGGATTTTTTTCGCTATGGAGCACCCTTTCTCCATTGTTAACAACAAGCGCCGCAAAGTTTTTGTAACAGAAGTAGCACCGCCAACAGCTGGTTGTTACTTAGTGATTACCCGTACAGAGGAGGGACAATCATTCGAGAAGGTGAACCCTTTTATTATCCAGAAGGGCATTGACTCAATTGCTGGTCCGGTTCTTTCCTGCACTCGTCTTCGTAATGGTTCGTTGCTAGTTCAAAGCAAATCCGAGGCACAAAGTACGTCCTTGTTGAGCGCCACGCTTCTCCACGGTTATCCTATCCGTGTTGAGAAGCACCGCACCTTGAATTCTTGTAGAGGCGTTGTCACCACGCATTGCCTCGATGGTATCTCTGACGAAGACCTGGTGGAATATCTTGCAGACCAGAGGGTGACAGCGGTTCATCGAGTGCAGGCCAAACGCGACGGCGTGTTGGTACCCACTCGTACCCTGTTTATTACATTTGATGGCGTCGATCTGCCCACGAGCATTTCCGCAGGGTACGAACGGATTTCTGTGAGGCCTTATATTCCTAGACCTCTGCGTTGTTTTAAATGCCAACGTTTTGGGCATACGCAAGTCTCATGTAAGAGTGCCGTTAACATCTGTGCAACCTGTAGCCAGCCCTCACACGAAGGTACCTGTTCAACAGCCCCCGTCTGCGTTAATTGTAAAGGGTCTCATTCTGCTTCGTTTGCCGACTGTCCGCGGTACTTAGACGAGAAGGCGATCCAGGAGATCCGGGTAAAGGAAAAACTCTCCTTCGCTGAAGCCCGGAGGCGTTACCATGCGCGCCAACCTTCACTCCTGCGATCTGGCACATTTAGTTCTGTTGTTGCCTCGCCAGTACCACGCGTAGATGCCGAAACTCAGACCTGGACCTTGACTGGATTAACCGCCACTACCATCCGGCCGTCTATTAAGGCTACAGTTAGCAAGCCGTATAAACCTGGTCCCAAGTCCATGAAGTCGCCAGCCGTTGAAAAGAAGCCCAAGCAGAAACTACGTAGGGAAGATTTTTTGAAAGACCCTCCGCGTGCGCGCGGTAAGAAAAGTTCACCTTCTCCTCCTCGGAGGTCGCTGTCCCAGGAAGGTCCTGGGACAAGCCGCGCTCAGCGGCACCCTTCACCCATCGCCACCCAGAACCGATTCACGGCGCTTGAATCGGTTTCTGGCACTGAGCGCGTGGGCCCTCCCTCCGAGGAAGCTATGGAGTCTGACCAACTCCATACAAAAAGCCCGAGCCCAAAGGTTAAACAAAAGGTAATTTTAAGCCGCCCTTCTAAATAGACAGTTTATCCCCTTATTTTTAATGGCTATCCTGACCTGGAATGTACGTGGTGTACGATCGCATAGGGCGGAACTGCAGCTTTTATTGCGTTCCCATTCACCTATGGTCGTATGTTTGCAGGAGACTAAGCTTCGCCCTCACGATCCTTTTGATCTCCGAGGATATACTCCGGTTCGCTACGACCTTGAACCGGAGGAGGGTACTCCTGCTCATGGTGGTGTCATGATTTTGGTGCGTAATGACGTTCATTTTACACCTGTCACACTTACATCTGACTCGCAAGCTGTTGCCGTTCGCCTTCACTTACCCGGCTTTTTGTTTTCTGTTTGCTCTGTGTATACACCTCCATCGTCTCCCCTCGCTCCCGCGGACATGCGATCTCTCCTGTCCGCTCTCCCAACACCATTTCTTCTGTTGGGAGATTTTAATGCCCATCACCCACTATGGGGTTCGCCAAGGGCTTGTGCGAGGGGAACTCTTCTTTCCGACATTTTTTATCAGTTCAATCTTTCCATCCTCAATACAGGTGCACCTACTTTTATTTCTGATTCTTCTGGTACATTTTCTCACCTGGACCTTGCAATTTGCTCACTCCAGCTTGCACGTCGTCTTCAGTGGAACGTCGTCGCTGACACCTACTCCAGCGACCATTACCCCTGCATCGTTTCTCTTCTGTCGCACCACGTACAGCATTCCAGAGTACCTACCTGGATATTCGCAAAAGCCGACTGGAGCTTGTATTCCAGCCTCGTGCATTTTGACGACCAGCCCTTCTCCGACATTCACCAACTAGTGCAGCACCTTACGTCTGTTATTTTCTCTGCCGCCGAACGCGCAATACCCCGTTCATCCTCCCAACCTCGGCGGCCACCTGTTCCGTGGTGGAACGAGGATTGTCGGGACGCCGTTCGTGCCCGTAGGACTGCACTTAGGGTGTTTCGGCGCCACCCTACACTTGATAATTTGGTGACTTTTAAACAATCGCGCGCCAGGGCTCGTCGCATTATTCAGGATAGCAAGAAGGCATCTTGGGCTCGTTTTGTCGAGTCTTTTAATCGTTTTACGCCTTCATCCGTTGTTTGGGATAAACTTCGTCGCTTCTCCGGTAAAGTGTCACATTGTACTGTTTCTGGCCTTCAGGTTTCTAATGCCACCATAGTGGATCCGGCTGCCATCGCTAACACTCTGGGTACTGCCTTTGAGGCCGTATCCAGTTCGGACCATTATTCCGCCGGCTTTCGCTCTATCAAAGACCGGCTGGATTTCGACACCTTTCATTTTCGGTCTGCTAATAATGAGTGTTATAATGAACTTTTCACACTGAGGGAGCTGGAGCGCGCTCTTAATTGCTCTAGGCACTCCGCTCCTGGCCCGGACGGCATTCATGTCCTGATGTTAAAGAACCTTTCAGCCGACAGTAAACTATTTCTCTTACAGGTCTATAACCGTATTTGGCAAGACGGCATTTTTCCTTCCGTTTGGCGCGAAGCCACCATTGTCCCTATTCTTAAGCCTGGGAAGGATCGGCAACTACCTTCCAGCTACCGCCCTATCTCCCTCACCAGTTGCATTTGCAAGGTGATGGAGCGCATGATCAACGGGCGGTTGACATGGTGGCTTGAGTCTCAGAAACTTTTAGCGAACGCTCAGTGCGGATTTCGTCGCTATCGCTCTACCGTCGACCATCTGGTGTCCCTGTCGACGCATGTTATGAATGGATTTCTGAGAAAGTGTCAAACCGTGGCTGTATTTTTTGACCTGGAGAAAGCTTATGACACTTGTTGGAGGGGCGGCATTTTACGTACACTTCACGATTGGAATTTACGCGGTCGTCTTCCCATATTTCTTCGGGGGTTTATGACGGACCGCGTCTTTCGTGTACGTGTGGGCTCGGTTTTATCTCGTCGTTTTATTCAAGAGAACGGAGTACCGCAGGGCTCTGTACTCAGTGTCACACTTTTTGCGATTGCTATCAACCCCATTGTTGATTGTATTCCACCTGGCATTTCATCGTCCCTTTTTGTTGACGATTTCGCTATTTATTGCAGTTCACGGCGGACCTGTCTACTCGAACGCCGTCTCCAGAGCTGTATCGACCGTCTCTACGCCTGGAGTAACGCCAACGGCTTTAATTTCTCCGCCGAGAAATCCGTCTGCATCAACTTCTGGCGCCGGAAGTATTTCCCTCCGCCCTCTCTCCATCTTGGGCCAGGGATACTTCCGTTTGCAGACGAGGCGAAATTTTTGGGGTTGATTTTTGACAGGAAGTTGTGTTGGACCTCGCACGTTTCCTTTTTAAAAGCCAAGTGTGACCGTTCTCTTAATCTTTTACGTGTTTTAAGTGGCACATCCTGGGGAGCTGATCGGACCGTCCTTCTTCGCCTTTATCGCTCTTTGGTCCGATCCAAACTTGATTACGGGTGTATAGTTTATTCTTCGGCACGTCCATCTGTGTTACGTCGTTTGAATCCCATTCATCATCGTGGTATTAGAGTCGCTACAGGGGCCTTTCCAACTAGCCCCGTGCCCAGTCTTTACGCTGAGGCTGCAGAGCCTCCGCTGTCTTTCAGGCGTGAGCTGCTCTTATGTAGCTATGCTTGTCGGCTCTCAAGCTTGCCTAACCACCCGTCCTTCGATGTCTTTTACGAGGATTCGCTAGATCGTCAATATTTCGTTAGCTCCTCTGCATTGCTCCCCCCAGGGGTTCGATTTCGACTGCTACTTCGGCATTTGGACGTTACGCCAGCGCCGGCCCTTACCCGAGGGGAAACGCGCTTTCCTCCATGGTCGCGCGCTGAGGCCCACATCCACTTTGGGCTAACGTCGATGCCGAAGAATGAGACCCCTGCTTCAGTCCTTAGATCCGCATTTTTAGAACTTCAGGCAACATTCGGAGACTGTGATTTTATTTATACTGATGGGTCTAAGACTGATGTTGGAGTAGGATGTGCCTTTGTTTTAGGTGCGAATAGTTTTACTTTTCGTTTACCCGGGCAATGTTCGATTTATACCGCCGAACTTTTTAGTATCTATCAATGTGTTTTATACATTCAGCGGCATGTTTTACGGCGTTGTGTTGTTTGTTCGGACTCTCTGAGTGCCCTTCAGAGTATTAACGCGCTGTACTCTTACCACCCCCTCGTACAGCGCATTCATGACCTGCTCCATTCGCTGGGTGCCTCTGGCATCAGCGTCTCTTTTATGTGGATTCCAGGTCATGTGGGTATCTCAGGGAATGAGTCGGCCGACGCCGCTGCGAAATTGGCGATTTTATTACCCAGATTTTTTACTTCTGTTGTTCCCTCGTCAGATTCGTGTGTCATTTTACGTCGCCGCATCCTCTCGCGCTGGCGCGATGAGTGGACGGCCCTCCGGGGGAACAAGTTGCGGGAGGTTAAACCTCTTCCGCTAGTCTGGGCTACCTCTTCCCGTGCTTCTCGTCGGGAAGAGGTACTTTTAACACGCCTTCGTATCGGACATTGCCTTTTTAGTCATAGATACCTGTTAAGTGGTGATCCCGCACCTCTGTGTGGTCAGTGTGACGTGCCCTTAACGGTCCGTCACATTTTAACCGAGTGTCAAGTTTTAGCTCCACTGCGCGTTCGCGTGGGTCTGCCTGTTGGCCTAGCCAACGTGTTGGCAGACGACGCGCATGCTGTAGAATGTCTTTTACGTTTTATCACTGACATTGGTTTTAGCCGTCGCATTTGATGCGCTGAGCGCCTTTTAGCTGTTTGATTTTATATTGTTAGTTTTAATGGGGCCCTTCTCCCCAGACATAAGGCGCTCATGTTCCTTACATTCTACAGTTCTTGACACGTTTTATTCTGTTAGTGACCATGATTTTAGTGTGTTGGTTTTTTAGATATTTGTATTGTTATTTTGTTGTTATTGATATTGTTGTTATTGTTTTTATTGTTGTTATTGTTATTATTGTTGTTATTGTTGTTATTATTATTGTTATTGTTATATTATTGTTATTTTAGCCTTTTTAGACATCGCGGGTTTCTGTCCCGTTTTTTAATTATGCGGTTATTTTATCCTTTTGACTTTATCTTTTATACATTGTAAGGGCGCTGATGACCTTAGTAGTTTAGCGCCCTTAAACCGCATCTCATCATCATCACTTATTACTAGATAATGCTGATTTCTTATTTTTATTCCTTCTAATATATCATCTATGAATAGGTTAAATAATATTGGACTCAGCTTACATCCCTGTTTTAATCCTATTTTTGGTTGAATCGTCTCTATGATACTGCTTTTTTTCACTGCATATACAGAACTATACATCTTTATATATTTTCTTGATTTCTCTTATAAACTTGTTATTAACTCCCTTTTCCCTTAGTTTATATTCCAGAGCTTCTTTATTTATTTTATCAAAAGCTTTTTCAAAATCAGCAAAAAACATATACACTCTTCCTCTTTTCCTATTCAAATATTTATCTATTGTAGTCTTTATTAAAAATATATTATCTACAGTCTGTATTCCTTTCCTAAAACGTGCCTGGAATTCTGATTTTTTTTTTTTTCAGTTTCTACCCATTCCCTTAGTCTGTCAGCCAAAATTCCTGTATACACCTTCCCTAATATAGATAGACTTATTCCTCTATAGTTCTCAGGCCTGTTCACTCCTCCCTTCCCTTTATAAATAGGTACCATCATTTAAAATAAAGAGAGTTGAAGGTTGTTACACTACATCACTAAAATATTCTTACTTGTACGCGTTTCGGGAGACAGTTTGCTCCCATCGTCAGCATGTCCTCAACTGATTTTTCCGGTCATTGTCTGGGGGATGTGTGTGGCTAGTGGTGTTCTCTGGTGCTGGGCTGATGAACCTCCAAAGGCTGCTGGGTGGCGGCAGTTCGAAATTCATTAGGTGATTCCTGTGTTTGACAATATGTGTATGATATCACTCCGAACATAAAACTCTTAAAACCAATCAACAACAGCAATGAATTGCACATCTGGGAAAAAATACATATTGTCAAACACAGGAATCACCTAATTAATTTCGAACTGCCGCCACCCAGCAGCCTTTGGAGGTTCATCAGCCCAGCACCAGAGAACACCACTAGCCACACACATCCCCCAGACAATGACCGGAAAAATCAGTTGAGGACATGCTGACGATGGGAGCAAACCATCTCCCGAAACGCGTACAAGTAAGAATATTTTAGTGATGTAGTGTAACAACCTTCAACTCTCTTTATTTTAAATTATGACACATCACTGTTACTAGCTTCTAAATCTTCAAAATTAGTCAGGTACCATCATACTTATTTTCCAGCTTTCTGGTATGTCATTTTTTAATTTTATTTTGTTCAGTAATTCTGTCATTAATTGTAATCCTTTTTGAGTTTCACCATATTTTCTCCAAAATTCTTCTGGTACGCCATCTATCCCTACCGCTTTCCCTTTCTTTATATTTCTTAGTTGTAAATATCCCTCCTGGGTTGATATTTCTCTATCTAATTTTTCATTTATCATCATCTCTTGTCCAAAATTCCTATGCTCTAAACCTTGCCTCTACCCCTTCCCCGATCAGGTTTTTAAAATATTCTACCCCTTCAATTGGTGTGATTTCGTTTTTTTTCCCTCCTTTCCTGCTCACTCTTCTTACTATTTCCCATATGTTTTTACTATCTTTCTTTTTGATTGCTCCCTTTAGTTTATTTTCCATATTTTCTTGCCATTCTTTTTTCTTTGTCTCTAACAAGCATTTGTATTCCCATTTGTGAATCATAAAATTTTGCCTATCTTCTTCTTTTTCTGATCCCCTCCATTTTATAAGTTCTTTGAAAACATCCTTTTTTGCATTTTTACACTCTTCATCATACCATCCCTTATTTGTTTGTACCTTTCCCTGTTTTATTTCCATATGTGTCCCTGCTCTTTTTACTATTATTCCCATTAACTCTAATGCTTCCTCTGTTTTTCCTTCATATAGGTTCATCTTTATTCCATATGCTATAATTTGGCTTACCTCTGAATTTAAATGTTTTGTGAATTTTTCTTCTAGTTCCTCCTTCCATCTATAGGTTTTTAATTTCCTCATCCTTGTTACCCCTTTATCTACTGCTTCCTGTTCTCCCACCTTTAGTTCCATTGTTAATGAGAAATGGCTACTATTTACTATCTCATTTCTAATTTTAAATTTCGTAATTTTCTCCTCTGATTCCTCACTACATAACATATAATCTATTACACTTTGCCCGTTTGCATTTGCAAATATAAATTCATGTTCTTTGTCCTCTCCCATTGTCCCATTGCATATTAACAAATTGTTAATTTCACAGAATTCTAATAGCTTTTTTCCTTCCTTATTTATTACACTATTTCTGTTTTTCCTTTCTCTTACTTCATTTTTTTCTCCATCCCCTATCATGGCACTTCCTAGTAATCTACAGTTTTTCCCCCCTTATTCTTGCATTAAAGTCCCCCATTATAATAAACTCTAAGTCTGGCCATTTGTTTCTGATTTCATCCATGTCCTCACCTATAGTTTTATACAGGTTATTCTCATAAAAGTCTGATGATTCTTGGGAGTTATATACTACACCAAATCCAATATTTACATTTATCTTATTTATTTGTTTTATTAACATCCAAATGACCTTGTTAACCTTGTTTTCTATCAGTTCTGTTTCAACATTTATGCTCATGTCTTTTTTAACAAATATACTAATTCCTCCTAAAGCTCTCCCTTTCTCGTGCTTTTTACTGGCACTTTTGCTTATACATTTGTAGCTCTTTAGTTCTATTTCTTCCCTTTCTCCCAACCATGTCTCCACCACCCCTACAATGTCCATATATCTCATTACATTTTGGATTTCCCCATTGTATATCTTACTCTTTATGCCTTCAACATTCCAGAACATCAAATTTACCCCCTTTCACTATTTGTCCTTTGTTTTATCCTGATATGTATATTTCCCCATTGCTTTTGTAAGTCTAGCGAGTCTGGATACCAGATCATCACTTTCCTCCCTCTGTGGCATTATCCTCCCTTCCATCAACTCTATTATTTTTAACCCCCTCCTTCTTGCAATTTCTTCTGCTTCTCTAACACTTTCCACTCTTAATACTTCTCTGCTTATCACTTGCATCACTCTCTCCTCCACATATGCATTTCTTACTGCACTGGTAGTGTTCTGTTCTCTCAGCTCCTCTCCACTTCTCCCTCCTTGCATCTCTTCCCCGCTCACCACTGCAACCAATGTTAGCTCCTCCTCTCCCTCCCGCACTGCTGGTTCTTCTTCCCTGTTTTCTTCTGTGATCGTATATAATGAATGCAGGAGTGAACTGAACAGAGGCCTATGGAAAAGATGACCCGCATGAGCTATATTGTGTATGCTGAAGCCAATGGGGGGAGGAGGAGGTGGTTAAAACTAGGAGATTACCTTTGTTTTATTAATGATTCAGTAGTTATTAAATTATTTCAATATTTATCTTATTACCTCCTACCATTTCTTTCAGCCTTTTGGAAAAAGGAGTGGCTCTGTTAAGGACAACCGAGTCTTATACAGGGAAGTTTTAACAGAACTTGGACGTGTTGTTCGAGCTCCAACAGGAAGGGCTGCTCTTCTTACTCATGACACAAAAAACCTGCATAAGGTTTGTTTTTTATTAATGGAAAGCTCTCATGGAAGCAATATTTGCATGCTTTGGTTGTAGTACATTTGCATTAATGGGTTGGATTTTTTGGGGTTCTTTTTTTTTTTAAGGACAAGGAGCTGTAAAGAATTGTTGCTGTGTAAATTGAGGGAAGTGCATTTGCATTGATGTTTTTTTCCAAGGATACAGAGCTATAAATGATTGTTACTGTGTAAACATTTTGAGAGACTATGGGAATGGTGTAAGAGGTTCACATATTATATGTTACATATAGGAAGTTCACTGACTCCCCAAAGTTGATGAATATCAGTAAAGACATTACTTTTTAAGTGTAGTAGTACTCAAATTATAGGAGAAAAATAGGAAGGCAAGAATCTCATCATATTCTTTTGCCAAGCCTTCTGTAGCCTGCTGCTAGTGCAATAGCATACAGGACCTAGATATGTGCTGAAGATCAGTCTGCATTACTTTCACACAATTAGGAACTGCGAGGAACAACATAGCATCATATGCTAGACCTATCGATAGCAAAAAGGGTGTGGTTAAGAGCAGCAGCATGGGGAACTAAAATTCTGTAATTACCTTTATTCTTAAATAACTTGAGAGTCACTGACTTGGTGAAAAAATTCAGATGAGAGGGAGAAATGTCCTAGCGTCAAATATGCAGTTAATTGAAACCTACTGACGTCTATGGAACTGAGTACCCCGAATTGTGAGCAGACTGCAGGATAGCTATGTGTGTATAACTGCTTGCTAAGAGACCCACTGAAGTAATGGTGAATGGGAAAAAGGTACAGGCAGAAAAATACCGGCTGATACACCTCATAAGGATAAAATGTTCATAGGTAGAGACAAGTAGGAAAGTGGAAATAAAGAAAAAATGCAGGAAGGTGGGTTTGCAATGAAGGTCCTTGGGCATATGTCCATAAACACATTCTTCGGGAGTGATAATGCAGATTTGAACTGAATTGCCCTTTAGGGAGCAGCCCAAGTCACTATAATTGTAATTAACCATTAATTTTGTGTGCCTTGTGTCATGAGATGACAACATCTATAAAACTTTCACCTCCAAGAATGCAATTCTCTCCAGCAAAGTGCAGAAGCCTGTCTCATTTAAAAATCTGCCAAGACTTATCTGTCATTTACCATGTCACCTGTAGCAAAGTACACTTAGTAATATGGAAGTGTAAGTACTGGGTTCCTAATTATTCAACTCAGAGATGGTAACTTAACTTGCTAAGTACTTCTAACAGTTCTGAAGTAATGCTGCAGAAATACTTGTTTCAATTGCAGCTAAACTTTTTGTATTATTGGATCAAATGTTTGAAAGTATACAAGGGCATATTACTGGCATCATGTAGTTGTTTTGTGCTGTTGGTTTAAGTGTTAAAGAGTAGTGATAATGGGGAAGGAGGAGAAGGAGATGCATTGAAGGCAAATAGGAGTAACTACTGAGTCTTGAGCATAAACTTATATCTAGAGATATACTGTATTATGCTAGAAGTATAGCTATTTCAAATGTAGTGTTTAAATCCGCTGATGGACACTGGCAAGTTTTTAGAGGATGTGCCATTTAACTTTCATCAGCAAATGTGATATCAGCATGACGATACACCACCTGGCTTTTGAGATAAACTTAGCCAGTGATTCAAGCAAAGATGGATAGGACTAAATGGCAGAATTGCATGCCTTCCGATATCACCAAATTGAACTCCATTCAGCTTTTTCCTGCAGAGCTGCATACAGTACAAGGGATTCAACAGATATCACATGAGACTGAACAAGTGTATCAAAACATGATAGGTAGATACAGTGTATCAAAGTAAAAAAAAAAATTAAATTGAGTTTTATTTATGTACGCTCTTTAACTGCTGTGGTTCTTAGCATCCCATCGTATATTAGACGTAAAAAACTGGAAATTTTGCTCAGAGGCATCTTTATCAGGCTTGAAGTTCTTTCATGTGCCTTAAATCTACAACACGATACCACCAGCTTTACTTTCCTTCTGAAGGAAGCCATGCTAAGGATTTTTATGCCCAAAAGAATCCATGCCCTCCGCCATGTATTAAAGTAGGTTTGTGGGTGCAGCAAACCAGGAATATTGAAGATAAAAGAAGTTAAGTTTATGCAGTAAAAAGCTATTCAACATTAAAAAATTGATGACTTTCTTTGTGTTTTTCTTTGACATTGATCATTGCTATCAAATTAATGAATGACAGATATGTGAGTCAGAAACAATGAAAGTACTATCACTTACTCACCCTAAAGTAGTGGAAACTACTGTTGTGAAGTGATTGTATGAGTGTCAGTTCAAAATATTGTTAATCAGTCCCCTGTACAAGATGTAAGAGTTTTTAATTGAAATTTCCAACATCCTATATAATCCTACTTTCTATGTGTATAAGGTATAACTGATTCTTTTATCTTTCTTTTCCAGGCTCTTACAAGTGTTGCTGGCGTTTGGTGGCCTTCCAAAGCGGTGAAAGTTAATATTGGAGGTTTATTGGCCACAGTATTTCTCCTTAAACGTTCAGTATGCTTTGAGAGATTACTGTATATGAAAAAAAAAGCAAAGAAAAATAAAAGTGGTAATATATAATCAATAACGTGCAGTGTTTTACTTAAGTGAAGTTATGAAGAAACTGCAAAAATGAGAAAACTCAGCCAATCTTTTACTTCAAAGAACTGTGAGTTTAAACTTAAAAATTCATGATGGGCATTCAGTTCACTGACTAAAACTAAGGATAATTTATCACTTTCAGACAAAAGTGGTGTTTAAATGGAGCATATGGTGTGTGACAGTCAGCAAAATAAGGATCCAGCACTATAGTTCAGAAATACAGTAGCAGTTAAGGGAGTGGTTATAGCCAAAGAAGGGGAAAGTACAAATGATTACAGCAATTACTTTTGAGATTATTCAGGCGTAATTTTAATAGTCTTTGAAGAAATGACTTAAAACCTTGGGTATATTTAGCCTTAGATTTTGCAATCCTCAATGATTTTAAAAATAGTACAAAGGTTTTAAAAACTTTAAAAATAACCTCACAATATGACATATTCATACTTGGTGCCATCTTAAATTTCTTGTAACACACAAAATGTTAAATTCTTTAGCAACAACACATTTTAATTATTCTGTCTGATTTAGGTTGCCATAGATTTTGGAATATCATATTATATGAAGTTATGCCTTTTTACATAGCATGTAGAGGAAGTATTGTATTCCACCCAAAAATGTTATAACAAAATTTCACTGAAAATGCATGTTTTGAGGTCTACTGAATCCCCCCCCAAAAGAACATTTTTAGAAAAATAACCTGTATGCATGTGTGTCAAAAACAAAATGTTGGCTGAATACCAAACTCAGCATTTAAGCTTAAGACCTTTCAGAGATGTAACACAAAAATTTTGAAGAAAATTCCCCCCACCCCAAACCATGCTTTACATTGAAAATGTTTCATTATTTTTTATTTGTTTCAAATTGCTGCAATAATTTTGATTAAAATACCATGTATTTAAGATATTTACCTTACAGATAAAATGTATGTCTTGAATTTTCTGGAAATAGTCTGCAATGGCCTCTTTATTTGGAAAGAATTTTGTATAATACTATATAACTAGTAAGCCATAAGAGATGGACTAAAACTTACTACACGAAAAAATGTAGATCTCTTTAAAATACACAATTTATTTCAAATAACTTTTTTGTGACATCAGCCATTTCCTAGATATGTATTGGTTTGAATTTTCAGTACTTTTGTCATTTTTTGAAGCAGGCATCCATTAATTGTTTCTTCGCGATGTATGGAAAGAGTATGGAATTTCATGGCCAGCATATAGTGACCAGCGTTTTAACATCTGGCTATCGATTTCATTTCTTGTATCCCTCTTGTACCTACAACAAAATGTGTAATGAAACTATTTCTGCAAATGTCTCAGTAAGTGGATAGAAAAATAATATTTTGTAAGGATAGTTTGTAAAAGCTATATAAAGTTCAACAATAGCAGTAGATAAACAGAATGGAATATTTATTTGTACTGAACAACGTACAAAACTTTTAAATACAGTTATGTCAATTCTTAAAGTTATTTACATTCTACTACAAATTAAGTCCAACTTTCCTTCCTTTTAAGGGCTACTTTGCGCTTGGCACCCTGGCCCTTTGGCCTGCAGTTAGCCCTTATTCTTTTCCTACCCTTTCCACTTTCCTGATTCCTACTTTCCCATTATTCTCCTTTCTTTTGCCTTTCCTGCTCGTTTCCCCTTGTTTTTTTTTACTTTCCTTAACTATTTTTCCTTGATTTTCCTTGAAAACTCTCTCATATCCTTTATTCTTTTTCCTCCCTTAACTGTTAATATTTTTTTAGCCATTATTTCCTTGCTGCTTTTGTCCCATTTTGGATCCCAAACATCCTGTCTCCGCTTCTCTAACTCTTTACATTCTACCAAGTAATGTATCTTATTCTCCTTTTCTCCACATATGGGACATGTTCCCGATTCACTCCCTCTTAACCCTCTAAGGATCATTGCCCCTGTTCTCATCCATACTAAACCTTCCCTTTCCTGTTGGCTACATAAGTCAACATAACCTTCTCTCCTCAATCTCTCTTAATTGTTCTACATAAACTTAAGGACTTTTTATTTTTAAGACTTTCTCAGATTTCTTGCTTGTCTATATCTTGTATCCTATTTCTCACTACTTTTCAAAATCTGTTATTATTTTTTTCTTCTAGTTGTCAAATATCCCCCCATTCCTGTCTTCTCCAATTCTCTTCCTATCCCTGCCCACCAACCATTCTTATTTGAAGTTATCTTCTGTTGATTCACACAAATTTTTAATATACCTTGAACTTCTCTTTCAAGGCACGTGTACCAATGTTTCAGATTCTTTCCATAATTATTCCTTTCCTCCCTGTTCTTCCTAATTCTATCAATTCTGCCCTTGGTGCTGATCTGATTAATCCCAAAAGTTCTTTGCAAAATAATCTCTATATTTGATCTATTTTTTGCCTAATTCTGAAGTCCCCCATATTTCTACTGCATACATCTTTTTATTCTACCAATGCTCCGTACATCTTTCCTAGAAGACGTTTCCAATTTGCAATTACTTATTCTTAATCCTATCATAGCAGCTCTGCCTTTTGCCATCACCTTCCTACCACGTGCTTCTCACCCACCATTATTGCTTAAGCTTACTCCTAAATAATCAAACTCCTTTACTACCTCTAACTGTTGTCCATTCAGATACCATTGTTTATCTTTTCTTAGTTTATTTCCTTTTTTGCAAACTATAACTTTTGACTTGTTTACATTTACTCAAATTCCCTATAGCAGTAGATAGAGAAAGCCATGTGAATGTAACACATCAGATTTTTAACAAGTGGTCAGAATTTCCCCACAACACAAATTTCCAATAAGTTTTTCCAGTACTAAATAACTAGCAAATTCTATCTGCATTCAGAGTGATTTATAAGTAGTTGTAAAAATTTGTGGCTGTAATGTAGAATTAAAAATAAGACAAAACGTACAAAAAAAATTTCTGACATTATTTTATTTCAGAGCTATGCAGTAAGTTAGAGAAAACAAGTAATAACAGCAACAAAATTAATTCCCTCCTCAATTTGAAATAAGGGATCACAGATTCTTCTCAGGCTAAGTACAGTAAATGCATTCCACTTAGTGTTTGCATGAATTGCATTATACATTTGCAAAGCATATTTAAAGTGATTACTAAGATACAGGCATGCTCATTGTCATACTGCTCTCGGAGCATTATACATCCCATTCAACTCATTCTGAACAATTTTGAAGTCATTGGTGTGTATCCGCTAGGTTAGAATTTTAGTGGCATAAATGAGTGAATCCAGGGATCACAGTCCAAGTGATTCATGTCCAGTGATATTGTTGGCCAAGCAACTTGTCCTGTGCAACCTATTCATTTATGTGTTTATGCAATACTGAAATACAACCTTGAATTGTAAGGGGGCTCCATCATATGTAAACCATAAGGTGACTCATGTAGCAAGTGGGATATCTTCATGAAGCATATGAGGTTACATTATTTTATGGTGAAAATAATGTCACTATTCTTCAAGGACTTTTATATCAAACTAACAGACACTGCTGCTCTGTTCACTTTATCACATTAAATGCAAAGATATCTTTCTGTCTGTCCCTCTTTTTCACTGTCTCCTTCTCCACCCTATCTAATTCCCACCCTGCACCTTCCTCTCACTCTCCCTTACTTCCCTTCCATTGCTGTCACTCCCTCTCTCTCCCCTTCTCTTCCTCTCTTTGTACATACATGTCATGATGTTTTGAAAACTGGCAATAAAACTGTTATTTATGGGTTATTTATAAAACTTAAGTCATAAGTAAAAGGTTTAACAGTACACAAACTTGTGCCTCTTCCTTATGCTTGCAATGTGATCAGAACTATACTGTTTCATGTGATAACTAATGTGTATAATGAATTATGAGTAGGGATGGTGATACAGTAGAATGTAGTTTGTGGGCTTGTAGACATGGTCCAGTCGATGCCAGCCGTGAAAGCCAAATCATGTATGTTAGGGATGGTGATTTTTTGCAAATGTGATATAGCGTGAAATGCTAATAAAAACTTGTATGCTTGTATTTTCATTTTTTACCAACTGTAAAACTCTTTTTAATGTGTTTTGAAAAAGCAATAAAATGCAAAATTGGCTCAAAATACAAAAATTATACCAAAATGTTATGTAAAGGCATAATCCAGAATTTTTTCAAATAAAACCTTTTTTTCTTTCCTTCTTTCATTCTTCTGGAAACTTCAACTGCGGAGTCGGCATGCTCTTGGAATATATGATGTACTTGACCACCGTTCTGAAAGGCAGAATGGTAATGTGAAAAAGGGAGCAGTTTCCTTATTCGGTGAAATTAGCATAATTATTAAATTGTATATATTTCATTATGACTTTTAAAATGAATTAAAATCTTAATTTTTGGGCATAGGGAAAACAATCACAGTGATCCTAATGACAATGTAATTGCTTTAAAGTGTAGTGTCAGGCTAAATTTGTGACTCAGGTCTCAGTCACAGTAAATTAATTACAAAGTTGGAGGGCTCTTTCTACTCATTTGTACATAAGTTGTGGGATGAGTTGCTAACTTTAGGCACAGTGCTTAAAGGTGTGCTGGAGGATGGTTACCCACACATATGTCATGAACTCTTTCAAATAAACATGTAAAAAACAAAAATTTTTACTGGAATTTATGCTTAAGCGCAACAAAAAGTTGTGCAGGTTCATAGAGGAAACTTTGACAAAAGGTTGTTAAGCTTTTTAATCCTTACACTGCTGGCCGAGTATGGTCAATAGATTTGAAAAATTAAACTCAAATATCCAGAGTTTGCCCAAACAGTTCTGCATAGATGCACAAATATATTTCGGTAATCACAATTTAATCATAAGTGACAGGAGAACATAAATGACACAACAAATGTTGAGGTATGTTTTATGATTTCATTCAAGAGTGCTACTGATTTATGAACTTGTATGACATAAGTTAATTTTGTGCATTTTCTTATTGTTATACTAATGGTTTTCCATCAGTACAAATTTCTCTTTTTTTCTGTGTTATGCTTTACCTCGTATCAATTTTTCCTATTTTTCTCTGTGTTGCTTTAACCTATTTTAGTTCAACATAAATTCAGAATTTAAGTTATGCATTTTTAACTATTAACCATTTACAATATGATTTTAATTTCACAATAAATGTTACATATTCTAAAAGACATTAACTCAAATTGTATGTTTTTTGTTCAAAATGCTATAAAATGCTACATTGTAAATTCATAAATGCTACAAAATCTACATGTACAAATCAAAAGGTGAAATTTCTGATTTCAAAATGTAAAAATCACCACCCCTAAGAATGAGTTACAAAAAGTTGGTGTAGCTTTTTAAATAATCACCATGTCAAAAATTTGTAAATTAAATAACCTTTCATTAGGTTATAAACTTTTGTTATGTAACATTTTTCAAAAAAATAAATAATAGGCAAATATTTATATGTTTTTGATTTTGCACCCCATTAAAAACCTTCCCCCAAGTTTGATAAAGTAAATATAATGATGTATAGCCTATTCTCTCTTTCACTCTTTTGCACAGAGCTCAGGAATTTATCAATAAGCTGCAATGGTTGAGAAAGCTCCATTAAAAAAACTAAAATAAACATATCAGAAACATAAATCTAAAGAGATATTAGCAGCCTGGCATTTTTGGAAGGAAAATCATGACATTTTAGAAACCCAAAGCTTCTCAAAAACACAACAGGAAATCAGGGCTGTCAGTCTAGGAAAATATATACATCTGATAAAAAAGGACTGGCAAAGAGTTGCAAAATTTAGCTCAAAATTTTACATAGTAATAAATGTATTCACTTTGACTGTTATATGAATGAAAAACTTAGTTTGACATTGCATTAAATATTTTGAATGATGACTGTGTCTGAAATTTTCAGATACATTCATCATCCAAAATATTTATGTGAGATAATGGAGTACTGTTTAACAAATTCTTATCCACAGATAGGAAAAAAATCTTTAAAGGCAGCTAAATACTTGTCAACATATTTTGCATGAGTTCCAGCATGTATAGAGAAGGAAATTAATACTGCATGAACATTTGGATACATTTCTTTTAGAAAATTCAGATAAACACTTTTCATTTTTCTAGAGGGGAAGGAAGCCATTTTCAACCTCCAAACAAGGTATTCCAGCTGTGGCTTATATTTTAAAAATATATCACCAATAAGGTTAACCACAAGACATGAAAGATGCATGAGGTGGTTACTATTTATAATTTTTCTCTGCTTGAAAGCATGTCTCCATGTTTCAAGCTGTATCATATACCAACCCTAATGCATTTTCATAAGAGTACAAAGCTGACCGCTCAAAATTCCAACATTCATAAACCACAAATCCAAAACTATTTAAATGTCTGAGATGTGCACCACCTCAGCCAGCTAATTTTGCAACCTGAGCAAATCCCAGTAATAAACTAGTGGGGTGTTCCTTGTAGTTCAGTTAAAATGCAAGGAATATCTATCCATATTGTTCAGTTCCCAATCACTGAGTAATGCTACTAGATTAAAACCTCTTTGTCCTTTGGTGACATAGAGCTGACCAGATGGAGAAATTTTAAATACATATGCAGTTGTGCTTGAGAACTTAATGCTAGAGGTTTATTTATTTATTTCAATCTAGCACTGGGTCTATCACTACATCAAGCAGTAATATACTTGTGGCCTTACTTTACTCTCTCTCTCCAGGAGCATGCTTTTATAGGTTGTTACCTACATTGGCAGCTGCTGTCAACTGATTCAAACATCTCGGTCCCTCATTGCTTGACTAAGTTCCCTAGCAGTGGAAGCTTAAAAAATGCACATATCAACCCATATCCATAAGAATATCAGAAGTTGATCTGATTAGTCTTCATGCTTCTTGATGAAAATTTTCTTCCATATATCCAACTCCTTGGCATTTCTCATGGCGTTTAACAGTTTTATATCATTGTTTATGTTGTGATGTGTGTTCAAGTCTCCATTGTCAGGGGAACTTCGTTGAGCCATGAGGGACCTAGATATTCGAATCACTCAATCGCAGCTGATGAAATACGTAATAACCTACAAAAGCATACTCCTGCAGTATATGTATAGTAAGTGGAACCCTAGGAGTGTTTAGTCAATTCCAACTCTATTTTTTACATTCGTGGCTTCACTGTATATAGTTCCTTTTCAAATTATTCCAGAAATATGCAAACCTGCTTTTCTTCCTGGAGTTAATGCTCATGACAAAAGAAAATGGAAAGTGTTGACTTGAATCCATGTTAATGAAACTAATGTGCTGTTGCCTAGTTTGACAGTACTGCACACTTCTATCTGAGTTATGCAGTCACCACAAAGCCATCAAAAAAGAAAAGAATGGTATCATTGTCAAATAGTCTTCAACATCCATTTGTCACTTGAAGAGCAGCAGGCTGAGGTATGTATAACTTAAATTCTGGAGCTTCCAAATAAGTCAATCCAACTTACTTCTGAAATAGAATAATTATTCAGAATTTTTACAAGAAACGAAGTATCAATCATTCTTAATTTAATTGTGAAAAGAACAATCCATTTAAACCTAAGTAGATAGTGGTTGGTTGTGATTCAAGTCTCATTTGTTTCTGAAGACAAAAAAGGTAACAAGGAGAGTTGCAGATCCTATAGTTGTGGACACCTGTCAGGAAACAGAAGCTACAGGCAGCACAAAATTAGGCATATATATTATGAATTTATCCAGAAATTGATGTGACACTGTTTTCTGTAAAAATGAAGATATGAAGAAGAGTACAATACCTTCACTCCTTGATATATTGTAAGTATTTCAACACGGTGCCAGAGATGCAGAAAATCCTTAAAAACATTGAATCACATGCGTGACTGTGGACCTTCATCACGTGAAGCTGAACATAATCTCACTTCTCTTTGAAGCTTGACATTTCTAAAGGGCAACATGATGCAGCAAAAAGGGTTGAATAATATCACAATGTTTTAAACTATACAGAGTTTACTCTGTATACTGAATCTGGAAGAGTTAGCAGGTTTACTTCGTACGTCAAGGATGCAAAATGGTCTTTGATCCAACGAACTTTAAACAAAATATTATGTAAGCAGGGGCTGCGATATAAAGCAATTTCTTTCTTAGGGATAGCTTCATATAGATTTTTCTTAAATAGAGCTCCACTTTTCTACTTAAGTTGATGTTATTGATGGGTTAACAAAGGATTGCTGAATATACATATTTCTTCAAACATAGTCTAAAATATAATGTAACTGTGGGCTTTTTCTCACTATCCCCATTATGGCCAGTCCCCAAATTGTAACATACCAAAGACACCCAAAGCAGAGTTTCATTAACAAATCAGGCTAACTGCAATATTGCAAACACTGAGATTTGTTATTTTGCCAGGTGACTAAAATCCTGCTATACCAACTGAAAATCACTGCCTGAAATAAAGATAAATAAGCTTACTGAGAGATGGAATTTCCAAGTGAATTTACACAAATCATGAAAGAATAAATTAAAAAAAACACAAATATCAACAAATAACCTAGGGATTATAGACAGACCCAAGGAAGGGCAGAGAGGGGGTATTGCCCCACCACCCTTAATTAAAGAAAAAATATGGTGTTTTTTATACATAAGGTTTTGGTGTTACTTTGCTAAAATCAAAACCAACACTTTTATTTCTATCCTATTTACTTAAAATAGATGAGCGTCTTTTAGTTCAGTCAGAGAATGAATTTATCTTAGCAGTGGACTATACCTCAAAAGATGTTCCACTAACTCAAGGGGATAAAAAAGAAACAGATAGGCTGAAACAAATATGCTTTACATTTACTAGTAAATGACTTCTCAATAAAAATTTAGCTGTTGAACCATAGGAGAAAAAATATACAGTGAAACTAGGTAATCAAAGAGGTTGGGCATCAATGCTAAATCCTCAGGACAAGTGAAAACTGATGCGGTAACTAAAAACCAGGGAAATGAAAACCATCTGCAAAACATGGAACTGAATAATCAACAAAGGGATAGTGATATCAAGGTTACTAAAATTGAAGAAGACAGTCAACAAAGCACGTGGGCCAAAATTGTGAAATGTAATGGAACAAAATATAAACAAAGGCAAGTGATTGGAAGCAATAAGAATTCAATTGATGTTACTAATTTAAAGGTAGTACCTAAGAAAGTCTCTTTATTTGTATCTAGGTTAAATCAACTATGGAGGATATAATTTAGATAAAGTTGAGTCGAATTTATAACACATACATCACTCATTTATTGTAAAAGGAAGACAGGTTGCTGGAGCTAATCACTCCCATCATCAGCTGCAGGTTGACTGCCAGTGTTGCTCCTCGTGGTGGTTTGGTTTGACTAATTTGACACTCAACTTTATCTAAATTATTAATGCACATCACGTTACAAAGTGCACCATACCTAATAAAGTTATGGAGGACATGTTAGTGAACTGTATGGAACTGACTTTACCAGAGGTTGTGTGGAATCTGTTAAATCAAAATACCCTGAACATTATGCATCCTTCAAGGTAACGAAAAATTATGAAGAATTTAGATAGGGTCCTACATCCAACTGTATGCCCAACTGGTGTCTTGATTAGGCAGTATATAACACCCAATAATAACAAACTATGTAATGCAGAAGATAAAATTGAGTTTTATTTATGAATGCTCTTTAACTACTTTAGTTCTTAGCCTCCCATTCTATATTGGGCATGAAAGACCAGAAATTTTGCTCAGAGGCCTCTTTATCAAGCTTGAGGTTCTTTTATGTGCCATAAATATACGACATGAGAGCACTGACTTTACTTCCCTTCCAAAGGAAGCTATGCTAAGGATTTTTATGCCCAAAAAAGTCCATTGCCCTCTGCTGGGTTTGAGCCTGCGACCTCTGGAAATAGAGGCTAGCTTGGTACCCCTAGACCATAGAGGACGACATGTAGGAGATACATTGGTCTAACTAGTACTTTTAAACATGGTCATCTGTAATAAATTTGGGAGCAACTACTCTATGTGTAATAGTGACTTAACTGTCTTGCATTTGAATATTCAATCCATCAGAAATAAATTAGGTAATTTGGAAGTTATCCTTGATGAAATGGCCTGTGATATTTTTTGCTTAAATGACCAGATTTGCTTTAGATTGAGGAAGCTAATCTTTATATACCTTCAAGTTTTTGCATTGTAGCAATTTATACCAGACAGCTAGCTGCCCTTCTCACATTGCAGTTCTGTAATTTATGTCAAATCAGGCATTAAACTCAAAAAAATTAATGAATTATAATGTAGTGTTCATAATTATTATGAATTATAATGTGTTGGTATGTGAAGCAGTCAACATGCTATTGCCAGACTATAATCTTGTGATGACCTTCTCGATTTATAGGACACCTAATTTAGTGACGGCTTTTGGAGTGAAGAGAGTGAAGAGGCCCTTCACCTTCTTTGCGCTTAAAAATTAAAGAATCATGAAATCAATATTTATTTGAAAATTCTCAGCCTAGTTGTTTCCAGAGCTTTTTCTCTGGGAATATATGCTCTAACTCTCTCTAACCACCTGCTTGCTAATGAATGTGCCGGACCCTGTCTCTCCCTCTAGTTTACATGGTTGCTATGACGTGAAGTCAAACATTTTTTCTGCTTGCTATTTTAAACCTGTAAGTGCTGGGATGGTCTCAACAGATAAGAATCCTTTCACATCCTTCCCAACTGACTGTGAATCATGCTTGCTTAGGGGGCAGGGGGCGGGATGTACAAACATCACACTCAAGAGTCGTGCTTTCGTTATTGTTACAATGGCTTGTGGATGTTATCGTTTGTGTTTGCAAAATGAATCCAATTAATGACATAGTTTATAATGTACTTGAGACACCATTCTCCAGGTGGAAAAATGAGGATAAGAAAGACATGTTAACAGTTGGAAGACCTACCAAGCCATTAAATATTTGTATAAAAAAGGACAAGAATGGTAAATGCAATATATGCTAATTTTAAAACATCTTAGTTTTCTGAATTTCTGTGGTTGTGCAGTATCTCCAATTTAGAAAGACCATTTTGTTGGCCCTGTTTACTTTTTAATAGTCATCATAATGTCTGGGATAAGGAAGGATTTTAAGAACATAACACAAGCTGTAAATAAGCATAAAGATTCCGCTCAACACCTGAAATGCAAACTACAATTGAACACTTGTTTAAAGAATAGAAATACAATTTCCAATGCCCTACAGGAAAATGCAAGGCTCTTTATGGTTCAATTCAATGAAAATGTTTGTATGAATAGACAATTTTATTAGCTGGTTATAGATGCTGCGTTATATTTAGGTAGGCAAGAACTTGGATTTAGGAGCCACGAACGTGTAAGTTCAAAAAGTCATGGAAATTTCAAGGAACTGCTTGCTTTATTAATATCAAGGAGTTCATTGAAAATTTAAAATCACTATTTGAAAATTAAAAGTGTGTTCAGTGAAGACTCCAAGACAATTCAAAATAAAGCCATAAACTGCATATCTGAAGATGTACATACAAGATCATGTAAAAAAATGAAATTCATAACAGTAACTTTTTTACTATTGAAGTTGATGATAGCACAGATATAACTCAAACATAACAATGCTCTATCACAATAAGATGTGTGAATTTTGAAGGAAATGTTTTTGAGCATTTTCTAGGGTTCTATGATGTTAGTGCCGAAGAACATCTGAGGCTTTGTTTAATCTTCTGGATGGGATTTTGCCTGAGTTTTTATATGAGAACAAATTAGTGGCTCAATGTTATGATGGAGCAAGTGTAATGGCAGGTCAGTTAAATGGTCTTCAGCAGAAAATTAAAGACAAAGCACCTCAATTTGTTTTTGTGCATTGATTAGCTCATTGACTTAACTTGGTGCTTCAACAAAGTTTAGATTGCATTTCTATATGTTGCATATTTTTTGCAGCATCAGTGGGATTCCTTCATTTTACCACCATTCATAAAAAAGAACACAGTGCTAGATTCATTTTCAGCTATACATATTCCAACCTTACCAGAAACTTGGTGGTGTTCTAGCTCAAAACTACTCACATTGTAGACAATTGGGAAAAATTGAAACTAGTTTTTGGGAATATTATGCATGACAAGCAATCTGATTAAAAGATAAATTCAGCTCAGTAAGGGAGTTTTGAATGAAACAAATAGTTTCGAATTTACTCTTCTGACTGTAGTGTTCAATTACATTTTTTCTTTGACAGTCTTTTAGGTTTTGCTAAAGAGATCACTTAACATTGCTTATTGCATTTCAATTGAGAATTACACTAAAGATTTTCGTTCTTCAGCTCTTGAAAATTTGCAATGATGTTATTCAAAGATATTTCAAATAATTGATCATTTAAAGAAGGAACTGCATCTTTTGTATGCTGATGAGGTGTATAGGTCTGTTACTACAGTGGATTATTTTAAATTGTGCCAGGAAAATAAGGATGTATTTGAGGAATCATGCAAGTTATTTGATTTAGTTTTAACAATTCCACCCACAAGTGCATCAGTGGAAAGAATGCAATGTGTCACTAGAAACACTATATCACAAGGCAGACTCACATCATTAGCGAACATCCCTATCCAGAAGGAACTTTTGTGTAAACTTATAAGGAATGAGCTGCTTTATGAGGACATCACTGATAAGTTTGCTGCTCTCAAAGACCAGAGGATTGACTTAATACACAAGAAATAAAACATGAGTATTGCATGATAATTACTATTTAGCTAAATTATTATGTTTAAATTTGACTATCATTGTTTATTAAAGTCTGCACCCTTCACCTACTATTTAAGGCACGGGCCACCACTGACCTGATTCAGGAATACAAATATTTTTTAAATCTATAGAATTGTTGAATAATATAACCAAAACCTAAATGTATAATAAATCTATAGTTGTTACAGGCGATTTTAGATTAATCTATTTGCACAGACTGACAAGACTAATTTTTTCTCAGTTTAATGAGATCTTTTAACCTTCATGTTTATGGGGAACCTACCAGATATAGTCCATTCTTGGATAATATTTTTACTAATATTAACAAAACCGGTTAGTATTGTAAATTTTTAGATTGGAATATTTTAACTCACCATGCAGGCATTTAGTTAATTATTCAAGCCTTAAAGTCAACACAATCTGAAAACAATGAAGGATTTTATTATGTTACAAAACGAGTTTTAACAGATGGTAAAATTGAATATTTAAAGAATTTACTTATAGCCATTGATTGGACTAACTTATATCTCACTAATGTTATTAATGAAGCTCTTAAGTTATTTATTGAAATTTTGGGTACATGCTTTAATTCTGCATGCCCAATACTCATTTTTAAGACAAAGTCAGGAAATACAAGATCATACAATTGAGGGGGACAAGAAAGTGCCAAGCAACATTTTTTGCCAAATTGAACTAATCATGCCATCTTGTAGTGTAGACTGTACTGAATAATATGGTTTCAAGTATGTCAGCAGAAGATGTAACAGATACTGCTGTTGCAGTTTTTTGTTCTTGCCTTAAACCTGCATGCATCTTCAATAAGGGCAAGACTATATCAAGCCACAAAGGGGATGTATAGAAGATGGCCTGTAGAAGGAAGTTGACATTGCTTAGTACATTCAGTGATGAAGATGGTGATTCCTGCTCTGATTCTGAATGTTTGCCAATATCTGAAGAAGAATTAACATCAAAATATGAAATACAGGTAACTATTGCTTGATACTATATTGGCTTTGTAGTTTTTAATGAACATGCATTGGTTAGAAAAAGTATGAATTTGTCTTTTAAGAAACATGCATCTGAATACTTTTTTACTCTATTTTACAAATAATTATAGTATCCCTTAATATCAAATGCTGTGTTGCTTTCATATAAGTCAAAATATTTCACAATTTAAAATTGATGCTTGGCATTGTCTTGCCATAGTTTTGTAGAATGTGTTGCTTGGCATTCTCTTGTCCTAAGTATTTAACCCATTCATCTTCAGCCATTCCAATATTGGTTTAAATCCCAGCTGACAATTTAACTCTACACAAGTTGGTTAAAATTCAAATTATTCCATTAATTTTTATATTTGAGAGAAACAAAAAACAAATATTTACTGAAATTGTATCCAATAAGGATAAACTACTAAAGGTAAGCATGGATTCCGGTTGCATTTGATATTGGCAAAAGAAGTCTTATTTATCTTTTTTTTAGAAAGCTTAGGTAGCTAATTTGGACTTAATATGTTGAGAAGCTTGTTACATATTTCACTCTACTTGGAGTACTTTGTGTCTTCAACCAGCTTGCACAGAGTCAGGTGACCAGAACAGAATACCAAGAATTTCCTGATTTGGTGTCATTCGTCTTTGTATACTGACGAAGATATGCCTTCTTGTAATAACCTCCGTAAATCATAAAGAATGATTTACTACACACAAATATAAGTAAAGACGTAATGAATGATCTTCATAAACTTAACGCTCAGGAGATACTCATGTGATTCAGGGGTGAAAAAGGGCGAATTTCCATGTTGTATAAAGCCTATGTAACATTCACAAGACAAAGAAATTCACGTGTATACCTCCTTTATTTTCAGTAATTCTTTTTCTGTGATACATTTAAAAACAAGGTTTAAAACACTATGGGGTGTCATAGGGAGCATAAATAACTTGAACTTCTGATCTAATGGATTTTGTCTTGCAATATATTAGGAAAAGTAGACTGCTATATAATCAGCAGGAGTAAAAAATGTACATATGCACATAAGTCGTGAAATTCATGAAACATTATGCTAATAGGGTTAAAACTCCTTAACAGTATGCTTCAGTTGTTACACTAGATGTATACTAAACATTATTGTCCACAAGTTAACTTCAAAACAATGTTTTGCGTAAATTAACATAGCTCTAATCTGTGCTCAGAACAGCTTCGTCCATAACGGTGAAGAGGTTAATATTTGTGTGTGCACATGAGCTGCTATTATAATGTCCAATAGTAAGTGAATTTCTGAATACTATGAGCATCGATTATTTTACTGCATGGATTATAGTTTGGCTTATGTTTATGGAATTTGTGGAGATGTCTACAAGAAAGGAAACACAAGTACTATGACAGAAGAATATAGGACTTGTTAAGATAAAGAAAAACAAACTTAAAGATGTCATGAAGCTATTCAAGTATGCCCTCCCCCCCAATCCATCATGGTTTTTACCTCAACTTGAGACCAGAGAATAATAATAATGAGGATGATGATGATGTATTTTAGGACTGCTGTTTGTCTTCTTTGTGAAGTACACCATGTCTAGTTTAATATCATGCTAACAAATGGTGCTCTTTTTTAATATCCAATAAAAATTAAAGAAAATTTCTTATACAGTATGTATGAAGGTCGAAGGACTGCTATGCTTGCATTAAACATGCTTCTTATTATAACTAGTATTGATAATGTTGCTCCAGAGGTCGACGTGTCATGGTGGACAATGTAAATGCACAATGTTTGGTACCAATGTTAAATGGAAAAAATGCTGTCGGTTAGTAAAACTGGAAATAGTTTGGTATTGCTGTGAACTGTTATATGCTGGCATAATAGAAAAGCGTGAAATAGTGAATAAATGCAATAAAATTTAATATTAACCGCAAAACAGTACACAGATGCAATAACATTAATAATAACTGAGAAGCAGTAAAAAATATTATTGTTATTATCTAATGCGTGGCGTTTAGTAATGACCATTGACGCTTGTGGACTACTAAATAAATGTAAAGAACCCCAAGCCTGAAAAACAGACCTCTGAGTAAAATTACCTGTCTTTCACGCCCAATATAGAATGGGATGCTAAGGACCACAGCAGTTAAAGAGCGTCCATAAATAAAATTCAATTTAATGTTTGAACTGAATGATTACCATGCAACAGTAAGCAAAATATGTAATATAACTAAATAATTACCGCGTAGCAGTAAACAAATGTAACAGAACTAAATAATTACCATGATGCAATAAGCAAATATAATACAACTAAATAATAAGGAATGCTACTATAATTATGTCCAAGGACATATCTGCTCTTTCACAATGCAATTTGTTAGCCTTAATAATGGCTGTTTTGCATCGATGCATATAAGACAATGAAGAAATATAAGATTTTAGAAGAAAAGAAAGATGAAAAGATTTTCCATTAAGACAGAGTCATTATTTAAGATCTCATTCTCTGCAACGATGCGTAAGTTGTCCATGTTGACAACACCACGCTAGAACACATAACCAATTCAATAAATCATAACAGAGTACATAACCGGAAGTGCTTAAACAGCTTTGGGGCATTTAAAAGGCAAAATGCCACACATTGGCGGAGTTTTAGCGATGTTTTTTTCTACAGGGTAGCCTGCCTGACGTGCAGCACCCGCCATGACACGTCAACCTCTGGAGCAACATTACCCTAGTATCTTCTAATTTATTGGAGGATATTTGTATACTATTTTCTGTTTTTATAAAGGATACATAATTCCTGAATCATTGTAATGTAAATAAATATTTATTTAATGATAATAAATATGTATCCCACATATATTGGAAACTTTTCGACAACATGTCAAGCCACACAACAACAAAATATTTTTAAATGCTAATATTACGATGAAAGGCAGTAAAACATTCCAAGTATACATAACATTTTCATTAAAAACAAATCAAAGAAACACACTATATAAGTAGAATAAAATATTGTGTTTGTAAATATAAAATTGTATCATTTGAGGATTTGATCAAATATTAAAACTGATCTATCTCAGAAGTACAATTTCTTGCCAGGACCCCCTCAATTTAAGAAAGTGGTTTTCACCTTAACTTAAAAACAAAGCACTTAGTATTGCTTTTATTGCATAACAAGTATAAAAGAAGTAAAACTGACATTGACAAAAATTATTTTAAAAGTTATAATAAAGTATACCAAAATACAATAACTTATGATACAATCTAACAGTCTTCATATCAACTTTTCTAGTAATAAGTGCAAAGCTGCTTGGGCAATAATTAATAAAGAAATCAATAAACCAGCAAACCACTTGAAAATTCTCTATCATAACCTGAAATTTTAAATGACTATTTTATCAACGTTTCGAAAGATATAAATGCTCCTGATGAGAAGAAAGATATTTTTGAAATGGAAAAGTTCTGAATATTTGAAACTTATTTATACAATTTCGCTTTTCCATCTCACAATGTTAATTTTAAGTGCAAAACTGTTGGTATCTCTACAGTTCATGAGATTGTAACTAAAATACAAACTTCATATAGTGAGGATGTTTGTGGTTTCTCAAATATTATTATAAAAGAATTATTGGAGCAATTTTAATATCACTAACTTAATAAATAAAATTTTCTCTCAAGGAGTTTTTCCAACTTGTGTCAAAGTTTCTAAGGTCATGCCAATTTACAAAAGAGGAGATAGTGAAATCCTTTTAATTATTACCCAATTGCTATAATTCCTACATTTACCAAGGTAATCAACTCTTGTATGCAGTGTCATAGCAGACTATTCTAAGGCCCCCCTGCAGACTGAAGCAGAGATCCAAACATTAAAAGTCTATGATAAATAATAATAATAATAACAACAACAGTAACAATAAGCATGCACTTCTTACACTTAATCTTGAATTTAATCGCTGTCTTCTTGCAGGATTCTTCCTAGCGAATTCATCCACTAGCACATAAAGATTTAATGTGCATTCTCTTTCCACTTCAATGCTTATCATTCTAAGGGCTACACTCCTGCATCATCAACTGTGCACATGGTGATTAATTAATTTTAATTTTGAGAAAGTCCTTACTACTGAAGCCACTGTAGGGAGAGTTAGAAATAATTTCAATGCCACTGAGAGATCAGGACACTAGAAATATTTATGTGATTTTTTTATAGGATTATTTCTGTTAACAGTTTCACTGATCCACTTTTAATACCTTTGATATTGCTCTGAAGTACATTATGGACAATGAATAGTTGGTAAGGAAATTGTGGTGAAATATCATGTGGATAGCTCACTACAAGTTTTTCTGCGACTGAATGAAGTTCACATCACTACTATCCACGAGTATATTGGGCTGAAAACACTTGGACTTTTCAGTGATGTCCATCATGCTTTTAAATCTGAGTCATAATTGACCTAACATGATATCCAAATAATCACATAACATATTAAATTTGAAATACTGTTCAGGATCACTCAGCTTTTTATCCTCGCACAATTCATTGAAAAATGTCTTTGTTTTAATTGTATATTTTGTGTGCGAGGAGGGGTAGACCAAGTGTCTTAACAGAAGAAAAACTGGTAAATGTATCGGATAGAATGCTTAAAATTCCACAGAAATCAAGAAAGGAATTGGCCCAACAACGTGATATTTCTTACGGTTCCGCACACAAAGCAGTCAAAAAGAACTCGGTTTGTATCCATATAAAGTGTCAGTCGTCCACGAGTTAAAACCCACAGATCATGGAAAAAGAGTGCAGTATTGTGAATGGTTTCAGAGGTTTATTGTGTGCCATGGAATTGACATGCTAGATAGCACATTTTTTTACTGATGAAGCTTGGTTTCACTTATCCGTATGCGTATATCCACAAAATACACAAATATGGCCTCCTGAAAATGCTAATGCCATTCAGGAAATCCCATTACATTCAGAGGAAATTGGAGTATGGTGTGCAATCTCTCGCTCGCGAATTATTGGGCCAATTTTTTTTCCACACCTCAGTTAATTCAGAAGTTTACTTGCTCGGATATTCTTTTTCCGTTTATTGCACAGCTAATGAAGATGAGGTGAATGGTGCATTTTTTCAACAAGATAACGCCACTGCTCATACATCACATCAATCTATGGGGCTGTTAGTAGAAATTTTGGGGGAAAGACTAATTTCTCAAGGTCTGTGGCCTCCACGGTCTCCTGATCTGACCCCTACCCAGTTATTTTCTTTGGGGAGCCAATAAAGCTTCGGTCTACAAGGGCAATCCCAAAACAATTGATGAGCTGAAAACAGCAATTACAGATTACATAACACCTGCAACGAAAGAGGCATTAATTACAGTGTTTGAAAATAAATTAAAGCGAGTGAATCCGTGTGTTCAAGTAAATGGTAAGCATTTTCAATATCTTCTTTAAACAGGTGAGTTTCATATTATTTATGTATATTATCGTTCATGAATGACATACGTGAACCAAGAGATTTCTTAACTAGCGGAACGTTGTAACCATACGCTCCCGTCACCAGTGCTGCCACCGGAATTCCCGACTCTAGGAGAATCGGAGGTGCGGAGCGACTTTTCGATGCCCCATTACTACTATCTAGGGTAGGGATGCACAACCGCAGTCGGAAGGGAGGAGGGTGGGTGGGTGAACCTCCGTCCACCCTCTCCGACATATTATTGTGAGCATGTAAGCCTACTTTACGTTGCAAAAGATTGGCTATTTTTGCCGAGTTTCATGGTAGCTTGAATCCAGTGTGATATTCTTTAAATATATTTAATATAATACACCGTGATTATCGTGCCGTTTGTGCGCCACATTTCTCTTAGTGACTTTTCTGGCACATCTTATTTTTAACAAGGTTATGGATATTTGCCACCAATGATGGCTTACAAAGTCTCAGTCGCTAGAGCTGCTGTGCGAGGAGTCCCGGGTTGGATACCCGGCTGGGAGTGGGAATTTTTCTCTGGCCAAGATTATTCCCCATTCTCACCAGAGTCTGTAAGTGTGAATGTGTGTGTGATCTAATGACTAAAACCCAAAAACTGCAAGAAACCCAAAGACAAGCGAATACGAGTTAATAACCATTGCCAACAGGCAATAAGTTCCAAAGGAAAGGCCGCCGATAAGACCAATGTAGTTAAAGGCGGGGTGTAAATGGGACCAAAAAAAAGAAGTCTCAGAAGACTTACCAAGTGATCATCGCTTATCCTATTACGATATTGGCTTTTAATGTATTGGCTTTCATTTTGGAAATAGTTTGCTCGTAAATGTATGTGGATCCGAAGATTGTAATTATATTTATTGCAAAAAACACGTAACCGTGGAAATTTATCTCAGGGCAGTTATGTAAAAAGTTCCCACCCTTCTTTATTAGAATATTTAATTGTAGTAGAATTCTATAATTCAAGTAGTTCCATTTGGAGATTATGTGGAGCTTCACTGCAAGGGAAATTCAGAAGGGTGTTAAATAGGCGAATTGTCCAGTTCAGGTGGGCAAGTTCTGATTCAAAATTGGCATATAATAGCTGTATAATATCAATATATTTGTTTAGAAGGGTAATTTGTATAGTGAAAACCGAATCCAAGCAAGGAAAATGATACAGATCTCCAACTTCTAGCTGATCCCGCCAAAGAGAGAGTTTCGCCATGAACATGTTTACGGCGTCAACTAAATCCACTGTTGTTTTATCTTTACCCTGATGCAGTAATTTGTATCACAAATTACTTTAATGTAAATAATGATTGTAATATGAATATGCATTTTTATGTGACATTGATTTAAGATGTTTCTTGACTGTAATTATTGTTGATAAGTAAGTTTATACGACCTTACTGAAACTGTCAATAATAGCGCGCAATAATGCAGCGAGGGGGTGAGCTGTTTATCATTATTGGAAGCGAGGAAGTTACGTAATGTTGGCGCGTTTTATTAGCCAATTGCAGTTCAGTTATAATCTTTAGGCATATCGGGGAGTGGGAGTATAAATAGAGGCTAGGTTTGAGGTAAGGTCCGTCAGTCGTTCAGTTCATCAAAAATCTGTGTACACTACACGTCGTCTTCAGTCAGTCAGTTCGTCGAAAGTATTTGTACGGCAAACGTCGGGTATCGATTCACAAGTTACACGCAGCAGAATTATGAATAATCTAAAGTGTTGTAAGGTTAATTATACAAAAAGTTGAAGTACGTGGATTAAAAGTGATCAGTAAGAAGTTATTATAACAGTTTCAGTTTGGCGAGTATCTAGATCAATGTGTAAAAGTGAGAGTGAACGTGTTCGACAATAAAATTATAAACAAATTTCTTCATCAGTGTTCTTTTTGGATAAAAGATTCCTTTCCGTTTACACAACCCTGATCAAGAGACATGTTCGACCGAGAAATAATAGCTAGCCGGAGGACAGTAAACAAAAATTAAATCAAACAACAGTCGCATTTTTTCAAACACTAATACTACCACAAATTGCTAACACCAGATGGAGCTACAAACCGAACAAATGAATGACGTCACAAGATGGCTTCAACGCGTGAAGCAAACACAAACATACACAAACAAACTTTATAAGTAATACCGTTACAAATTGGCTACCACAACGTGGGGCTACAATCAATAATGTTAAAAATAAACAAACATATAAGTAAATACCACCACAATTTGGCACCCAGAACGTGGGGCAAAGTGACCAGGAAAGGGGCAAAGTAACCAGGAAAGTAGCAGAATTAACCAGGATGTGGAACGAATGGAGCAGTGAACCGATCTACAAGACGCAGATTCCAGAAACAACAAAAGGGACGACAGACTACGCGGATGATTGGACATCGTAATTCCGAGATTAAAAGGCAACAGAGAAACTCAACTACAGAACACCAAAACGACGTAGATTCATCATAACACAACGCAGAAGCAACATATAACCTAGGAGAGAGGGGCAGAAAGCTGGACATCAAAGCTACATCAGCAGATAGCATCAGAAAGGTTAGAAACGTGTGATTTTTATTCTAAAAAAAAAGGTGTAAAATTTTAAATGTACCTTAGGAGCGGTAGGATAAAGAAAACAATGGCTACTAATAATACAGAAGAAATAATTATGGAGGGAGATAATGTAACAGTTAGCTGTAATTCAATACAGGATACAGAAAATAGCTTAAACAATGTATTATTTGATGGAGGAAATGTTAGTGCAGAAAGTCAGAACAGAATAGCAGGAAATGTTAATTTTGATGCTGGTATGATGATGGAAATGCTGAGAAATTTTGGTGAAACATTAAATAAGAGTATTACAGATCAATTGAGGGATGATATTCGTAAGACTAATGAGAAATTAGAAAAGAAAATAGATCAAAACAGGGAAGATATGCAAAAGAATAATGAGAAATTAGAAAAATTAACTCAGAGTAATGAGAAATTAAGGGAAGATATGCAAAGGAATAATAGGGAATTAAGAGAAGATATTGATAGGAGTTTAGAACAAAAACTAGATCAGAATAAGAGAGAATTAAGGGAAGATATTGGTAAGAGCTTAGAACAAAACAGGGAAGAAATTGAAAAGAAATTCATGGAGCTAGATAGTAGTATGATGAGAATGAGAAATGAAAATCAGGAAATGATAGCAAATGAGATAGGTGAAGTTTCAAAGAAAATGTTAGAAATGAGCAGGGAAATATCGAACCAAAAAAGTGAGGTTAATAATAAAATAGAACAGGTTGATGTAAAATGTACAGAGTTAGGTAGCCGAATGAGTAGCATTTCAAGTGAGTTAAGAGAGATGATGGAAGCTACAAATGCAGATTTAATTCAGGTGCAAGTTAATTTCAGAGGGGAAATATCTGAAATTCAGAAGGAATCAGAAACACAGAGAAATAAATTGTCTGAAGAAGTTAAAGATTTGAATCAAAAGCTAACTTCTGAAATTAACAAACACCAAGCTGTTCAAAATGAGAATAATAAAAAATTAGAACAGACAATAGAAAATCTGCAAGGTACTGTAAATAGGTTAGAATTGAATTCAAGGACAAATATATGTGATGTGAATGTATCAGATGTACAAAATAATGATAGAGGTAGTTCCTCAGGTATGACAAATAATGTGAGTGATGCGGCAGCTTCATCTATAGCTAATGCTGAAACTCAGAGTGCACAAGTAACACTAGAGAATTTAAATATGGGAGTAGGGAATTTGCAAAATTACAATCATATCTTAAGTGATTTTCCACTTCCAAAATTTAATGAAAACTCCAGTCCAGTACAGTTTATTGCAGAATAATCAGAGTATTTTCAAATTAAAAAGATACCTGAAGCATTGAAAATGATAGTTGTCAAAAGATGTTTGGACCAGAAAACTTTAGATTGGTTACAAATGGTATCAGGGGGTGAAATTTCATATGAATCCTTTAAGAGGTTATTCATGAACAGATTTTGGAATGTTACGGTACAGCAAGGAATTCGAGCAATGCTTAGTCATGGTCAATTTAATCCACGAGAGGGAATATCAATGACTGATTACTTACTGAAACATGCAAGTCAGGTTAGGAACTTGTCACCTCCAATCAATGAGGAAGATTTTGTGAGTTTGCTCACAAGACATTATCCTTTAAGGATACAAAATTACTTATTAATTGCAAAACCACGTAGCATCTATGAGATGACAGAATTAATGACAGCTTTGGAACAACAGGAAGAAGATATATCTCGAGAGTGGGAACATAGATTTTTAGATGTGCGAGATAGAAGAAATTACCAAGGTAGTTATCAGCAAAGTAGAGGACAAGACAGGCGTCATGAAAATAATACCAGACAACGGTATCAATCATACGTTCCACAATTTGAAAGATCGAGGCTAGATGGGAGACCAGGTCGACAGGAACAAATTATGTCAGGACAGAAAGATTGCCAGAAAGAGGGCAAAATTATGGAAGGCGGTACATTAGACAAAGGGGAAATTTCACTCACTGGAGGGAAAACAATAACCAGGAAAGATCTGAGGAACGGCAAGAAAATTATGTGCCAAGAGGACATAATTTAAGAAATCGAGGATTTCGAACTCGAGGAAGGGGAACTCAAAACAATGGTAGCGACAATGAGATAGATTTAGCTCCTGTTAGGAATGGCAGTCCTGTACGTGAACATGGAAATAACCAGGAAAACTGTTAATAGACTCCTGTGTAGTAGGTTCTCAGGACGTCTTTAATAATTCAGTATCCATTACCAATACCAATAATATGCCTACACACACACACCCTGTAATAAGATTACAGCAACAAAAGATAAGGGAGAAAATTTTGAGTCACCTCATGTTAGGATGGAAATTGCGAAGAAAGAGATCATTGCAACTATAGATTCTGGTTCGTCAGCTTCAATTTGCTCACAGAAATTTTACATAAATTTGATTAATGAAGGTAACAAAATTATGGCTCTTCCCACTAGTAATTTAGTTTGTCGTGTTGCAATCGGAAGAACGACACAGGTCATAAAAACACAAGCTCTACTTAACATACTTATCGGCGGAGAGAATTTTGAGGTTATGTTTCTAATTGTAAACCATTTGATTTGTGACATAATTATAGGATGTGACTTCCTACATGAATATGAAGCACGTATAGATTTTAAACATGAAGAGTTAAAAATAACAAAAGAAGATAGAGAAATAATGGTACCTTTTATAAAAGAGAAAGTTTCTGTGATTGAGATGACAGAGGATGAGAAAAATCTTTGTGACCAAGAGTTTTTTGTGCAAATAACAGAGACTGATACAAATAGTCAGATAAAGCAGGTAGTCACAGAATATGAAGGGAATACCACGCCATATTTCCGACAGCTAGCAGAAATGCCAGAGAAAGTAGAGAAATTTACAATCCAAACAAAAGACGACCATGTGAGCGAGACAGACAACAGCTGGGAAGAGAAGAGAAATGAGGAAATAATACACAAGTGTGAAGAAGCTTATAATATTACGATAACGCAAAAACAAATCCTTCATTATGTTTTGATGAACAGTAGTTCAGTATTTAGTAATATCCCAGGCAGATGTAATGTATATCAGCATACATTTCAAGTAGAAGACGTACCACCATATAGACACAAGTATGACAATTTACCTATAAGTCTTCGGGACAAAGCTAGACAACTAATAAATAGCATGTTAGAAAATGGGATTATTGAGCAAAGTAATTCTCAGTATATAAATTCAATCTGCTGGAGTATTAAACGAGATGGTAGTTTGAGATTAACTTTAGACGGTAGATATGTCAACAAGTATATTAAGCCAGATCATTTTCAAAGTGAGGGAATTGAACAACTAATTACGAAACTTTCAAGAGGGAGATTTCTGACATCCATTGACCTCACTGCTTCATATTGGCAAGTGGAATTAGATCCACAAGTGCGTGATTACACTTCATTTCAATACTCGGGGATCCAGTATCGTTTTTGTGTAAATCCTTTTGGTTTAAAAAACTCAGGAAGTGGATTTTTGAGAGCCATTCACAGTATCTTTGGAAATTCTGCAGATGACTTTTTAATAAAGTATATTGACGACTTCCTAATTATTAGTCAAACATTTGAAGAACACATGAATAATGTCCATTATGTGTTAAACAAACTGCAACAACATGGTATGACTGTGAACATACTAAAATCAAAATTTTGTGTCAAGGAAATAAATTTTCTGGGTTATGTAGTGGATGAACGAGGTATAAGACCTGATCAGAAAAGAATAGAAGCAATAATGAAAATTCCATCACCAAGGAACGTAAAACAAATTAGACGTCTCTTAGGGGTATTGAACTTTCAGAGTAAGTTCGTACCAAGATATTCGGCTGAAATAGAACCACTGCGGCAGCTACTCCGAAAGAACAATAAGTGGAGATGGACAGAGGTTATATATTCGGTTATAAGGGACAAGCCGAGATGTGTAATTAGTATCGATATTCATGGTCCGATGCCTCCAAGTCAATTTGGAAACAAATATATATATTTGTCTGTTATGATATATTCAGCAAATATGTAAGAATTTACCCTTTGAGAAAACCTACAGGTTTAGCATGTTTGAATAGACTACTCAAGTCATATGTGATAGAAGAAGTACCTATTCAATCTGTATTGAGCGATAATGCTTCGTACTTCACAGGAAAAAAATTTATGGATGGACTGAGAGAAAATGGCATTAAACAATATTTTTCGTCAAGATACAGACCGAACTCCAACCCAGTGGAGAGGGAAATTAAGGAAATTTCAAATTATTTGAGGGTGCTGTGTCATCGAAAACAAACCCAATGGTATGGATACGTGAATTTCGTTCAGAATCTACTAAATGAAACTGTAAACAATGTGACCGGATACAAACCATGTGAACTTAAGTTAGGAAAGAAGATCAACACAATGTGTAAGAAAATTCCAGAAGCCATTCCAGATGCGCATTTGATACCACAAACAGAAGAAGAGATGTTCCGAAAAGCATTCGAGAGGATGAAGAAAAAGGCCATAAAAAGAAAAATTAAACATGAAGAAAAGAAGAGAAAGGAATGGAGGATCAAAATAGGAGATTTAGTTTTGGTTAAAACCAAGAAATTGTCGGATAAAGCAAATAAACTTTATTGGCGAATGTTTCTCAAATACCATGGACCATATGAAGTTGTTGAAGTATATGGAACAAATACATATGAGTTATGTAATCCAACAACTCGAAAAAGCATTGGAAAGTTCCATATTGAGATGCTGAAACCGTACAACAATGAAGATAAAGGTGAAACAGAAGACAAAGATGATAAATAGTAAATGCTGGATAGTTAAAGATGACTTGCAGAGAAATGTATTGGAACGTAAGAGGGTTAATTATGTATGTATGTCATAAGATAGGAGAAATAAATTTTGGACATAACTAAATGTTTAAAAGGAAAATAACATTTTATTAGTAACTGTAACAGCATTTGAAATAAAGCATGATGTTATATTAAAGTACGTAGATATAATTCCAAGAGTATTGTGAATATACAGTACAAAACAACAAAAATTGGGTAAAAATAATTAAAACAAATACTTGTGTAGCAAACAGAACATGTGAAACAGTGCCTAGATTTAAGAGATGTAAATATATTTGTGTAAAGGGTGAATATTTTTGGTAAATATGTTTAATAATTACAAAAATTTCTTGAATTGATAAATTTTTGTTAACAATATAAGAAAGTAAACCATTTTTGTAACAGTAATTAAATACTTCAGGGTACAGTATTTGCTATAAAAAAATTGTGTAATGTCAGATTAATGTCTAAACACATTAAACAAGAGCCAGTAAGTAGTGGCAAGATAGAGGAAAAACATATGTCGTGTGTTAAATACGTGTGAAGTGTTAAGTGAAAGTGATAGCGTGTGTTCCAAGGTTTAGGAGACTAAAAACCCAATTATAAAATTTCCAAACAAGTTGTAAATATTTATAATTATGTTTCTAGTGGAGCATATGATGGAGTAATTTGTATCACAAATTACTTTAATGTAAATAATGATTGTAATATGAATATGCATTTTTATGTGACATTGATTTAAGATGTTTCTTGGCTGTAATTATTGTTGATAAGTAAGTTTATACGACCTTACTGAAACTGTCAATAATAGCGCGCAATAATGCAGCGAGGGGGTGAGCTGTTTATCATTATTGGAAACGAGGAAGTTACGTAATGCTGGCGCGTTTTATTAGCCAATTGCAGTTCAGTTATAATCTTTAGGCATATCGGGGAGTGGGAGTATAAATAGAGGCTAGGTTTGAGGTAAGGTCCGTCAGTCGTTCAGTTCATCAAAAATCTGTGTACACTACACGTCGTCTTCAGTCAGTCAGTTCGTCGAAAGTATTTGTACGGCAAACGTCGGGTATCGATTCACAAGTTACACGCAGCAGAATTATGAATAATCTAAAGTGTTGTAAGGTTAATTATACAAAAAGTTGAAGTACGTGGATTAAAAGTGATCAGTAAGAAGTTATTATAACAGTTTCAGTTTGGCGAGTATCTAGATCAATGTGTAAAAGTGAGAGTGAACGTGTTCGACAATAAAATTATAAACAAATTTCTTCATCAGTGTTCTTTTTGGATAAAAGATTCCTTTCCGTTTACACAACCCTGATCAAGAGACATGTTTGACCGAGAAATACTAGCTAGCCGGAGGACAGTAAACAAAAATTAAATCAAATAACAGTAGCATTTTTTCAAACACTAATACTACCACAAATTGCTAACACCAGATGGAGCTACAAACCGAACAAATGAATGACGTCACAAGATGGCATCACCATGTTGAGTAAACACACGTACACAAACATCACAAGTAATAACATTATAAGAAAAACACTCACAACCCTGCAAAGCTGTATTCAAAATATTCAAGTGTTGAAATAAATGTAAGAAACGCAAGGTCACATAGCCATTCTAATTGAATCAGTTCCAATAGTTCATTCCCCTGCAAGAAATAAACGCAATAATTATTTCATTAAAATAATAACCAGAAATATGTATATATGGACGATTTGCATTAATGGTTAGAATCATTAATGCTTACCTGTTCTTTCATGAAGCTAGCCATCTCGCTACGTAATTGGAAAAAAAGTGTTAACATGGCACCTCTACTCAACCATCTTATATGGCAATAAGATGGTACTTGTGAATATTCAGTTCCCACTTCTAAATAGTTCATTGAATTGTCTTTGGCGGAGAGGACTAGAGTTAATGAAATTCACATACTTCACTACAGTGGACATAACATTATTCATAGTAATTGACTTAACACATAAAGCTTCCCTATAATTTACACAATGAATACATAACAGTTCCGAAGTTACACTAATAACCTTTAAAAATTGACTCCGCCTACCACTAAAGCCATTTCCTTGTCCTTTCATAGATGCTGCTCCATCGGTTGCGACACTGACAAGTTTAGTCCAAGGAAATTCATATTTGTACCAAACATTATGAACAGCAGTGAACATATGTATCTTCGCCGCATGCTTTGTTCTCAAGAGAAACTACATCTAAAAGTCTTCAAAAACATTTAAGTCAACATCAATCCCTCTCAAAAATATTGCTAATTGAGCTTCGTTGTATCTGTCTGTAGTGTCATCTAACGCTAATGAAAAACAAATTAGCGATTTTATTTTCTCCTGTAGTTGTTTTTCTATATCACATTCCAGTTCCTCGATCTTCCTTATAACAGTATTTCGAGAAAGACTTAACGACTGAAAAGCGTTTATGAAATTACGACAAATTTTTTCAGCCGCCGAAATCACTCATTCATTTATGAACTTCCCTTCATTTAATGGTTTCATATTTTCTCCTATTAGTTCCGCAATTCGATATGAAGCTCTTGGGATATTCCCGGTGTTTGGAACCTGACCAGTAGATTCTTTCGCAATCTTTAATGTTTGTAATCTAGTTTCACCTACAAATGGAACAAATATAGAATTATACAAACGCAAAAATAAATAAACAAAATCAATGTTTACAGGGTTATTATGATACCTTTTGAAATGTCATTTGATACTGTATCGAGTCTTCAACTTCAAATATTTTGCATAAATTAAGCACTTTACTTGGTCGTTTTCTTGGAAAGAAAATTATTTCACTTCCCATAATTGGTGAAATAAATATCTGGACATCTTTGAATATGTCAACGCAAAATGTGAGCCCACAAGTCCATCGCCACTGCGACTGAACTTTGTGAATGGTATCATAAATACGACGACATCGAACAGCTAGCAGGCTAGCATGTCCTTTGGACCTTTCGCCTCACGTCAAGGAGATAGAGGTGTCCAGAGTCCACAATTCACTAACTCGCACGGTTTACGGTTGGGACTGCCTGGTCTAGGGGATGGTTAGGGAGCAGGTAAAGGTTAAGTGAGGTACCGCCTTAGCAACTGAGATTTCTGGGTGACTACATAAAGATGCCCCTGATACAAGAGAGTATCCAGGACGGTTGGTGGGCTAGGACCTGAACTTGGCGTCGAACCCAGATCAAGACCTATAGCTCAGTGGTGACATGCAGGCTCATGCTAAGAGGAAATGTGACGAAGATCTCATGCAGAAGGGAGAAGACGTCATTGTCGGCAAGTAGTTGCTCTGTCTCGGCTGTCAGCTGGAGAGGGGCGGACCTATCTGTAACATAAATCAAATTGCGAGTAGCGCTTTGTCAACGATGGATATTAATGTTGCCGTTATCTACATGTAATGTCTATCATATATTTCAACTACTATTCTGTAAACGCGGAGTGGGTTTGCAACTCTCAGTCATTTTTTGTTAGAGCTTAGCTTCTGAGAGTGAATATCTCTGGGTCGACCTTGGTAATTTTGCTAGGTATCAAATTAGTAGGAGAGTGATTCTGTGCCTAAGTGCATAATTCGTTATGTTGCTTTGCTTCCTTATATGCTATGCACCATATTTGTCCTCTATAAATGCATTAATCTATATTATGTCTGTTTGAGAGATTGAAAGGTATCTCCAGGTCATTTAGTTTACTCAATTATTAGCTTACGTGTCTATGGTATATGCTAGGTGTTAACTGATGTATGTATGTATGTATGTATGTATGTATGTATGTATGTATGTATGTATGTATGTATGTATATGTGTATATATATCGCTATCTATTGATGTACTACAATGTGTTCGATGCCTTGTTCGTTGCCAGTGTCGTATATGTGGCCACACAGATAAGCAGCCAATTCAATCACGGCGCAGCTGCACTAGTGCGCCACTCGGGAGGGCCCTTTTCCTCCGGGACCGCCTTGCCTGTTGCGCAAGGACTTAAGGGCTACTGTAGAACTGTTTTGATGCCTATGGGTGCATATTGTTAGAGGGCGTTTAATGTATTAGTTATGCTAGAAAGTCTCTTACGTCGTTATCGTCCGTGTGTTTGTTGAGGGAACCCCTTCTGTCAAACAGCGATAGGGGCCCCTTGTGTTTACTGACATCGGTAGCATACTGTCCGAGGCGCGATATCAGGGGGTTATAGTGATTCTCACATTGACTATACATGTTGGACGCCAACAGCTTGAAGAATTCCTCAATCGTATGCGTTTTTAGATTTTCGTGTAGTATATCTACTGGTGCCGTTCTTGGTACTTTAGTAATGATTCTTAGTATTTTGTTTTGTAACACCTGGAGGGGTTTATGTGCGATTTTGCGTAGTGTTCCCAGACTGGTGTTGCGTACGTCATAACCGGTCTGATTAGTGCTTTGTACAATGTCAGTCCCAATTGGACGCTTATTGGTGTGTCCCGATTTAACAGCGGATAGAGACACTGTAATTGGTAGTTGACCTTCCGTTTTACGTTTTAAACATGGGTGGCAAACGTAAGCTTACTATCTATCGTGACACCTAAGTATTTGGCTCTATTTGTCCATTGAATGTTCTCATCAGATAGCTTAAATGGTGCGAGTGGGACTCGGCGTGACGTCCTCTGAGTGAAATGGAGTAATTGTGTCTTCGCCGTGTTAAATTTTATCCGTCATTGGCTAAGCCAGAGTTGGATTTCGTCTAGTGCATTCTGTAGCCGTTTTGCTGCCATTTGCGGTTTTCACGATTGGGAAGTTGTGGCAATGTTGTCAGCATATATTGACATTTGAGTGTATGGGGTTATCGGAATGTCGTATATATACAGATTGAAGACTACCGGTCCTAGGAGACTTCCTTGGGAGACCCCTGCCCGTATGTTCTTTTTGTTCAGCGAGCTCTGTTCAATTACTTCAAATGTTCGCCCATTCAGATAATGCGCTATCAATCCTATGAGCGTGTCAGGGAAGTTTAGCATCCTCAACTTATACAGTAAGCCTCGGTGGTATACGGTATCGAAAACTTTTTGTATATCAAGGAATGAGGCTGCCGTTGATTTTTTACGTATTGTAACCCTGTGTTATGTTTTCTGCAAGGTGTGTTAGTTGCAGAATAGTGGAATGATTCGCCAGAACTCGAACTGTTCGTTGAGTATGATGTTCTCTATGTATGTCAAACGTTTCAGGATCACCTTCTCTACAACCCTGCTGGTAGTATTGAGGAGGCTGGTTGGACTGTAGTTTTTTGGGGTTTTTCCCGGTTTTGAAAACATTAGCACATTAGCGTACTTCCAGGAAAATATCCGTAACGCAGGCAATAGTTGTTTATTTCCGCCAGCACCTCAAAGACCAGGTCACTTAAGTTTTAGAGTATCAGGTTTGGTATTTGGTCTGAGCCGGTGCCTGATTATCCATTTTTTTCTCCTTAATTACCTATTCTCGACCTGTGTAGGTTAGGGCATAGAACATTTTTCTACGCTTTGTTCTAGGTGCTCGCTGAACGTTTAATCATTCGGTTCCTCGTTAGGGCAGCAGACTTCTAATGCCAGGGCATTAGCTATGTCCTCCGAGGTTTCGGCATATGTGTCCGTTGTGTTGGGAACAGCAAAATGGGCAAATGCCAGTCGTTTTGTGAGTTGCCAAACTTGGCTTGAGCCTGGATGCATGCCTTCAATGGTTTGCTCCCACTGCTTGTGTAACATTTCATTTATTCGAGTTTTACTTGGCTATTTAGAGTGTCCTGGTTAACTTTGTGTACCAAATTTCGCGTGCGCTGCCATTTATGCCGTTCGTGATCTCTCTCGCGCATTAAGACTACGAAATCCGGGGGGTAACCAATTTCACTCCGCGGAGGGGGTTTTAATGGGACATTGGCTGCCTGTATCGCTGCTTCTAGTTGCGCAGTCAATTAATCTACTGCTTCAGGGTTCTGTGTTTTGAAGGTGTGCGTCTAGTGTGGCCCTAAATAACTCCCAATTTGCCCGATTGTAGTCCCTCCTTAACGGCGGGGGAGGCGCACGTAGGGGGCTTCTCTAGTTCAATTTGTACGGCGTAGTGATCGGAGCCTAGTGAGTCCACGAGTTGCAGGTTGTATCTGAGCAATGTGTTTTTAAGTAGGGCAATATCTGGTACGCTTGGTCGTTTGTCTGTTGTGGGGAATTTAAGTAGGCTCTGTAGTATGCGCTATTATGCGATTATTTTTAACATAAGCCTGTGTAGGATGTTGCCTAATGCGTTATTTGCATGGCACCCCGATGCTTCATGAGCTGAATTGAGGTAACCAGCTGCTATGACTTGATTACCTAAGTTAAGCACCGTTTCTAAATCTTGCTGCAGCAGTTGGCCCGGTGTTGTATAAGGTTACTATTACTGCTAATGGCTGTTTTATGTGCAAATTAACACCGCCGTGCCTTCCATGTGACCTAAGGTAGGGATATGTCCTTCATGGTGACTTATGCTGTTATGTACCAATATTGCTGTTCCGCTCTGGCTTGCCTATTGGACCTGTCGGAGCGATACACGTGGTAGCCTGGCACTGAGAATCTGGCATTATTAGTTAGAACGTTTTAGCCTAAAAGTAGCAGTGCTACAAGATTTACTGCAAGATGATGTTTTAATTCAGGTAGCTTAGAGCACGCTCTCCAAACAGTTCCAGAAGAGTATTTTGTGATTGTCATCTAACGGTGGATCCATTTCTGTTAGTTTTTATTTGTGGTGTCTTGCCCCTGTTTACGTCCATTAGTCAGGCGAGTTTGAACGTGCGAAATGGGAGACTAATTGGAGATAGCCTGCAACATGCTTCTCCAGAAGTCTTGAAGGCTTAAATTTACTGAAATAGTAGTCACAATGGCTGACTACTATTAGCTACCCCGTTTGAGTGTCACCGCGTCCAGGTGGAACAAGAACCATTCTGAGGTAGGGTCTAGTTTTAGCAGACGCTGCTTGGCCCTTGGGTGAGTTTGGAGTGGGTATGGGTTGTGGGCTTTTAGATGTAGAGGGATTGCTGGCATTGTTGTGTTTGTGGGTATGTGTTGTTCGTGTCTGTGTTTTGCAGCGTTTGCGGTTGTGTAGACGATGTGTGTGTTTGGTGTTTTGCCCGTGCACCGAGAAGAGACTTGCGGCGCCTCACAATTACAGGTCAAATGCGGAATCGCAAGGACCACCCGCAGTGCGTCGGGCCTGAGGAGAGAAGTAGTCCTCATTCCGCACTCCGCAATGTGCCAGGTCTGCGAGGGACTAAATGGCCAGGGAGCCAGTCCTATTTGGCAACTCTATCGCAAAAAGTGGAACATGAGCCCTAAAATCCTACGCGAGTCCTGCCAACCTTCAGGATATCAAAGCCCAACTTGCCTAACTCTGTTCTTTCCTCCCAGTCAAGTTATCATACAGCCTTTTATTACGAATTCGTAGGTTCTCAACTCTGGGGCTGGAGTGACGTGGAAGGGCACGTTGTTGTTACGGCAATGTCGCAAGAAGTTGTTGTGGTGTGCCAAAATGGTATATTTAAACCCGTGGTACCAAGGTGGCACGTTGACAGGTACTGCTTAGGTCTATAGACTATCAAATTCGCTGGTCACTGCAACTAGACTACATCGAACATAGTCTGCTACATGGCTTTAGCGAGGTCCTGTCGTGGCTGCTCTAGGTAATTTAATAAAGAACCTCCCGTACGTGCCTTCCTTTGTCAGCCGTTGTTCCCGTTTGGTCGCCCTGTGAGATCGTTGCGGCGGGGAGGTACTGTTCTCACCTGAATTCGGTTCATCGTTAAGAATTTCAGCAGAGTTATCATCATCGCTGTCACCATAGCCAATCTTCTTGCAAGAGTATCTCTGCGTTAACCCGCAGCTCCTCTCCTGCATGCGGCTAGGGCTACTCTTTAGTTTTGTCCTTGGTGTTCCTGGTCCTTCCTTTAGTCAGTCCGCTGGTACCAGGTCCGTTTCGTGAGTCCTGTGCGTCCTGATGTCTAGTCACAGCCATGTTAGTGCTTATCCTAAGGCTATCTAAATCACCTGAAAGGGAAGAAGAAGAAAGCCTAATATGTGCAGCCGCGGTGAAGGACTATCTGCTCAAAGTTTACACTGCAGAAGCTCCTATTACCAACATATTTAACTCCGAGGGCTTAAATACTAAAAGAGATGAAAGGAAGATAGAGACAGCCAGAGAGAAAGAACAGTTAGTGGGCGCTAAAAATCCCGAGCAACAGAAGACCTGCCTTGCGGCGCCTATAGAACCACTCAGGTTACCTGGCTGCGGTCTTGCTGCTTACCCAGCTAATCTACTTAGATGGACCGCTAGTGGCAAACTGAGACCAGCCGGTCACGAGGACTCTGCCACTGCCGCTGCGAGAGGAATGGGGCACTGTGCCACTTGCTGCCCTCTCTGCTCTCTTCGCTGGCTGGTTGGCTGGCTGTTGGTGCTGCTTCAGCTCTCTCGGTGCTTCTTCATCCGCTGCTCGCGAGCAACTCTCGTTGGCCTTCTTTCGAGTGGAGGAGAAAGTGCTGTTAGGCACTTCAGTCCCGATGGAAGTCGAGACTGGGAGTGTGGGACTCGCCAGTACATAGCCATAGCCACTAAAAACCCCACCGGAGTAGAACGAACGATAAGAAAGGAACAGTGGAAACGTTTGCGCGGCCCCACATAGCTCCCACATTATTTAAATGAAAGATACTGAGCATCCGCCCGATGGGAGGGAGTAGCATGAGGTACGATCCTAGGCCTCAGCCATGGCAAATTGCTCGGACTACAGCCTAAAGGATGGTGGTACTTATGGAAAGGAGATTAGAGGGTAATGATTAGGAAAGGGTTTGTTGTGGTGCTAGAGACGCCGGCTTCTCTGGGCCTCGTTGAAGGCGCGGCACTTCTCTAGCATACGTTGATGTTCCGGTGGAATGGTGAGAGCTTGCGCTGTCGGTGTTCTGGTGGACTGGTGTTGTGAACTGTCTGCTATGCCTGATGATGTATTGTGGTGTTTTCTCCAGGACCTACAGGCGGTTGGTGATGGCGTCCAGTCGTCCTGGCAGCGCGGCGGTGACAGTGTGGTGATGTTGGTTGGTGGCGGTGATGGTTAGCTGCAGGTCCTGTAGTTTCTGAGTGATGATCTCGGCGATGGTCTCTTTTAGGGCGGCTAAACGGGTGCCAAAATTCAGTAACTCTGCATGGAAGTCCTGGATAGCATCCCGTGTCGCCGCTCCGGTTTGAGGGTGCCGGTGATGCATACCTGTTCGACGCCGTGGTGGTCTCGGTTGGAGATGGTTCAGGTCGTGTAGTCCTTGCTGAGGACGTTGTAGGCTCGCGGCGAATGCGCGGGTACAAAAGGCACTGAGCCTGGCGCGTGAAATGGCCACAGCCATCATGAATTCGTCGTATGCCCTCATGTACTAGACGCACTACCGAACTCACACCTCAACAGCCTCGTACCCCAGATCAAGTTCACTATGGAAGTGGAGTAGGACGGAGCACTGCCATCCCTGGACATTCTGATTTCTAAAAATAGTAATGGTACACCCGGCATGCGGTCTACCGGAAACCAACGTATAGCGATCTCTACTTGAGTGTGCACGCTTCCACCGCAAATCACAACGAATCGGTGTATTCAAGACACTGGCTAACAGAGCAGTCTCTGTCTCCGATCCAAGCCATCTGACACTAGAACTGCAACACTTAAATTACAGTTTACGCCAAAACGGCTACTCTGATTATGACGTCACAGCAGCACTCACTAGAGCCATACAAGGGAAACGTCTCACACAGCAATCATCAGAAAAGCCTACCGCCACAGCCTGTATCCCATACACCGGCAACCTATCCGGCAGAATCGGCAGAATACTAGCCAAACATAACATCAGGACCATTCACAAACCGCCTCCGAGGATAAAGAAACTAGTGAGAACGGTGAAAGACCACCTAGATCCCAAATGTACCGGGCCTGTACCGCATTCCCTGTGAGTGCGGGGACCAGTATATAAGACAAACCGACAGGACCATAGCCACCAGGGTCAAGGGGCATGAAAGGATCATCCGTTTGATGCAGCCTGAAAACTCCGGACTGGCAGAACACTGCTTTGAAATGGAACATAAAGCCAAATTCCGTGACACAACCATCGTGGCCACATGTGGCGGTTACTGGGAGCGCAGAGTCAAGGTGGCGCTGGCCTCTCCTCCGAGGGGCACGCTGATCCGAGAAGCTAGGCTACATTTCAGTCCCGCATGGAAACCGCCATCAAAATTGAAATTGATCGGCTCAGAAAACACAAAAGCAAACAATCTAAGCAGCAGCCAGAGTAGGTAAGTTTTCTACGATTTGTTTCCGTGGGGGGAAAATGCATTACTACATTTAACCACCAACTGGTGTGCAATGGCTGGGGGATATATGGGGCTCGCCGCTTAATCGCGGAATACCCACTAAATCCCCTTCACGTGTTGGTTGTATATTGCTGTGTAATTACGTGAATTCAAGCATTAGTCGCGTCCCGCATATCACCCCGTTAGTATGTGTGTAGCTAGGTTGCTGGCATGCGTTGCATGCGTCAATTGGTTAGTTGCTGGGAGTGTTCATGAAACTTGAACAATACCATGTGAGAGTTCCTGCGTTAATGCTGTGAATGTTGAAGTGCTTACTTTCTTATTGTTGCAAGTACGTGCAGGGTGTACCTACTCTTATTGATATTTATAGCTCCCGTGGGCCCCCAGCCACATCCTGCAGCACCGTCTGTGCCTCCTCGGAATCACATACTCTCAGTCCCGAAATCCCATCGGGGCTGGGGTGGTGCCTAAAAGCATTTTCTCCTCCACTCGAAAAATGAAGTCCATATATAGGCCATGAATAACTTGAACAAGGCACTGCCGTTAAGTAAACCGAGACAAACCCAGTCTCAACTGCTACAAGACATTCACGTGCTAGCTGAAGAAAGAAATCGAGCTGGACGAAAATGGCAGAAATCGCGGCATATGGCGTATCTAGAATACTTCAGATACTTAAACGCGCTAGTAAGGAAAGAAAAACGAACTATATCTCCCAACAATAACAGTATACACTACAGAACCTCGACTACGAACGAGACTATGTGGAGAATAGCTCGCTGCCTAACATGCGACAAAACACAAATTCCAACTCCGCACCACAATCAACAATCGCTTCAACGGACCAACAAAAAGCGGATACACTAGTAGACGCATTGCAACAAACACTTACACCAAATCCCACCCCGTCATGTCTACACTTCAGGGCACAAACGGAAACAGAAGACTATAAGGAACAGATAACCCACAACCTAGTGCGGAAAAACAACTCAAGGGAAATCAAATGGCTAATTAGGTATCCCCGAGGAGAAAGGCCCCAGGGCCCGAAAGCATCCCAACAATGGCCCTTATGCATCTTCCGGAGGATGCAATCAACCCTATCTCTAAAATCTTCAACCATGTGCTAACTAGTGGGCACTACCCGGACAGGTGAAAACTAGCCACTGTGGTTCACTTCTCTATAAAGGGGAAAAGCCTGTCCAACATACACAGTTACAGACCAATTAGCCTATTGAGCATACAAGGAAAATTTAGAAAAAGTAATACTTAAACGCCTCAACACCCAATTAACTAAGCAAAGTACACTAGTTCCGGAACAGTTTGGATACCGAGCTAAACATTCAACAGCCCTACAATTAATCAGAGCTGCTGAGAGCATTACCTACGGCTTCAGCATAAACAAATCAACATGCACACTATTGCTCGACGTCAAACGAGCATTCGACAGAGTATGGCATGCTGGCCTACAGAAGAAACTAAAATGCTAAATATACACGACTCGCTAATCAAACTAATAGCAAACTGCCTAAAGAAGGAACATTTCAATTGAGAGCCATCAATCACCTCTCAACCGAGCACCCAATCAAAGCAGAAGTGCCGCAAGGCAGTCTACTTGGGCCGACTCTATTTAACACACGCGCACGTGTGTGTAAATGTCGTATATATAAATAAAACACGTCGTTTACATAAACGACATCTCAAAAACCGTAAACACGAACTTATACATATATGCTGAGGATACAGCGATAATGACAATCAGGCAAAACCCACTACATATACAGAAGATTACAAAGCGCCCTCAATAATCTAGATAATTGGTTTACAAGATGTCGTATTAAAGTTAATGCGCTAAAAATACAAGCGATAACAATTCCTAGGTAACAATCACAGATTTGTCAAACACCAGTTATTGCCACTTACCATATTTGGAGAAAACATTGGGTGGAAAGACACGGTAACCTGGTTAGGACTCAAAATGGATCAGGTGCTAACATGGAAAAAGCACACATTACAAATACGGGGAAAAACCAATGCCCAATTAGACAGGCTCTGCCCAATCATCGCAATGGACTCCCAATTAAACCTCAAAATGGGACTCACGCTGTACAAAACACTGATACGTCCAGCCTTAAGCTCTGCTGTACCGGTGGTAATATGCCACAAAAACATACATAAAAAGACTACAAATGTTCCAAAATAAAATATTGCGTTTGATAGTCAAAGTGCGTTACGTAGCACCATCCGATTTACTGCACGAGGAGCTTAAGATGCACACAGTAGGAGAATTCATTAAGAAACTAACACATGATACATACAAAAAACTACTCTCATCACAACCCGCTAATAAAAGTGTTGGGGAACTACGACACAGAAACAAGCACAACAGACCCCTGTCACTATTGGACCGAACGTTATCCTAAGACCACACAGAAGAAATACATCACTTCCTCGACAATCTCCTACAACTCTGACAAGGACACTAACACACGACTACCACTCAGAAATCCCAACACTAATCTTATCTCTTCTCTTGCCTTTTTTCGGGCAAGCCCGTCGCAGAGCCCTCAAGCCCTCAGCCACTGCTGAGGCGGCCCGGAAGAAAGGGCCTCCCACCGTGATCGACGTGGGGAGCGAAAGGCGGGCCGCTGCATTATGGAGTCGGTCACGCAGACATCAGCAACTACACGGACAACGGGCCTGACGAAGGACAGGGAGCCGGATGTACCCACAACGACGGGCACCTGTGCACTACTGGCGAGAGGGGCTCAGTTGCGAAGACCGGCTGAGGAAGCAACAAAATATGATAATACATTAGCATTATACATTATCACCACACTATTAATAAATATAAGCTCTAAACTTAGTAGAAGAATTGTTCACTAACTGCAAAACTTAAGGCTATATACATCATGACTAGCAGGCACTCCCTGCAAATACAACAATTAGAAAGTAAGCAATTAAATATCCACAACAATAATGCATGAACTCTCACTGGAATTGCTCAGATTTCATGGACAATCCCAGCAATTAACCACTGTCGCGCTCGCATGCAATGCATGCCAGCAACCAAACTCTACACATATTAATCGGGTGCTATGCGGGACCCGACAACTGCATGAATTAATGTAATCACACAGCAATGCATGACTAACACGTAGGGGAGGGGGTTAGTGGCTATTCCGCGATTGAGCGGAGGTCCCATATATCCTCCAGCCATTCCACAACGGCTGGGGTTGAATGCAGTAATACATTTTTCTCCCCACGGAAAAAAGCCATGCCTTCGCTCACAACAGCCGCAGAATAAACTTAGCAGGGAAGAAGAAACCGAAGAGAGCGCAGTAGTGCGCGGAGTGCACCGGCAGCTTCCAGACGCCTTACCCCTCAGCGCAGCTCAGCACCGCCGGTCCTCAGTACTAAGGGATACAAGGATTCGATTCACACATCCAGAGGACCATCGCCGCTTTTGACACTTGAGTTTTGGGAAGGGGTCGACTACCGGGCGGCCTTCGTCGCGACAGTCTGCCTGCCTTGGGTAGGTGCTCCCTGTTGAGCCCAGTCACAGCTCCCGCCCCGTCCCCACCGCTGCTGCCAGTATGGGCACTCTGCCGAAATCTGCACATTAGAACCGCGCTGCCGCTACTGTGGCGCCGCAAACTACACAGCCACCTACACAACATATGTCTTGACACGCCGCCCCGTCTACTACGCCACATGTGACTGCGCCGGTGACTTTACGGACCAAGCGGAGTGCCCAAGCAATCCCAGGAGACATCCGACCCCAGAACAACCACAGCGACCACATCTCTCCTAATCAGAACAGGCACCACGCCAGCCGCTCGCCGAAACACACATGCCACCACAGAACACAGCCGCCACCGCCGACCTCCAGACCATCTTGAATTAAGACTACAACGCAGCACTTCTCAATCTACACGCTGAAATCACAGCCAACACTTCAGCTTTAGGGAGCGCCACTCTTCAAAGCCTCACTGATCACATTGCCACGTGGGAGGAAGCCTTGAGTCGCACCCGACAAGCAATTCGACAAGATTGTGATCTACATCAACACCTACAGGTCCGACAAATTTCAATTTTACCTTCAGATGTGGCTCGACAACCACCACCAGACCATCCCGGACCGACTCGACCAGCTCCAAGGCCTCTTAGAATCTTAACGAAGCAGAGCTCTTCTGGATGCCAATCGGACGTCCCTAAGGACACAACGACACCACAGTTTGCAGGTCTATGTTAGGGCCTCGGCAATGACACGAAACCTCTCCCCCACTTCCTTTGTCTTAATGATCACTGCCCTCCGCGCAAGCAGAACCGAGTATGTACTAAACGCGTACAGTCTACTATCACTAATGAGAACGAAGAAGACACAGAAGAGGAGGAGGAAGAAGAGTGGAAGAATTATAACATCAAATATTAAAAAATATGAGTCCAATGAAGTAAAGAAGGAAATTCGGTGACATGGAAATATTAAGGAAATATGAAATGTATTAAATCAATAAAGAATAAAAGAAAAAAGATTTAATGAATGCAAACAGAAAATAGGATTAAATATGACTTTAATGAATGGGAAGAGAGAAAGGATAGAGAAAGGAGAATTTAATAGTTGGAAGCGGAAAATACACTTAAAATATTTGGTTTTATGTAAGGTTTTAGAGCTGAATTAACTCTTGTATTTTAGATCACGTGATGTAATGATAAAGGTATTGATATGCTATGAAATATAGAGTTTTAGACAATCATTGTTTCACTGCTAAGTTGAATGCATGATTGAACTAAAGTATATAAACGATAAAACCTATAGATAATTATGTATAAGTAATGTTTAGTGTATAAATCATCTACTTAACACCTTGAAGTACTTAAAATATGCGTGTTAACGTCGAACGGGAAAACAAAAAAAATCTTACACATCGGATCTAAAATCACGTGACCTTCTTAAAGTATGTGCCTCTGCTATAATATAGGTTCATAAATGAGAGGCTTTAACTTGTAGCTGTTGTATTTTGAGAATGTGGTGATGGTGATGATGACTGTGCTATATGCTTAGGAATGATAGTGATTAGGGATGCGACATACAGTTATTTTCGAGTAAAAGTTATATCTGTCGCAGTTACAATTCGTTAACGGTTACATGTAACGATTGTCAGTAACGGATTAAGTTATTTGTCTTCATGGTTATCACTACGGCCCGGATTTCGATGACTTTGCATATTTTTTCTGGTGATGTTCTATGGAAAATAAACGTGGCTCATACTATCCTGACTGAAATTAAACGACTTTAATGGAAGATTTTTTTCTGTATTTTAGGCATTTTTCTCTGACAGATCATTTTTACGGGTTGTGAGTCATTTTAAAGTAATTTTTCATTACAAATCCATGGGGGTTTTTGCCATTGATTGCATTATTCTTAATATTAGCAGAATTATATTTCAGAGCCTCGAAATCTAAAAATTCTTGGAAGTATGTTGCAATGTGGCCTCCTCTTTTTATATTGGACTCGTCCAAGTAAATGGTTCGATCGTCTATTGTTTAGACAGACCTATCCTCTAAAGGAATGTGGGGGTGAAGCTACCTGCTACGTTTGAGGGTCATCACGGGTTACTTGTCTGCTGGTTAAAATTATTCAGACACTCACAAAGAGGAAGCTAGTGGTTCAGGTTCTGAAGTGATATTTCTGTTTCGATATGCCGAAAGTAAAACCAAGTGTTCCGCAAAATTAAAACACTTTGTTTCAGAGTACGACAAGTCTGTATTTTCTAGTGATGGTACCATATTTCACTGTAAAATTTGCGAAGTGAAAGTTTCGGCATAGAACAGATTCGCCGTAAAGCAGCATGCGAACAGGGAGAAACATAAACGTGGCCTTCAAGCAGGAGGAGAAAGAAAAATGCAACAGATGCTTCTCGGGCAGTGCAGTAGTGCGACTTCGGCGAATTCATTGTTTAATGAAGAGCTTTGCGAAGCTTTTGTCTCAGCAAACATTTCATTCCACAAACGTAATAACGTGCTCCGAGGTTTCCTACAAAAATACACGGGAAAATCCATCCCAGATGAGTCGACCATTAGGCAAAACTATACTGAACGGTGTTACATCAAAGCTATGGATTACATACGAGCAAAATTGGACAAGGGAATAATCTGGGTCTAATTGATGAGACCACAGATTTCCTGGGACGCTACGTTGCAAATGTAATTGTTGGGGAAATGAATGAAGAAAACAATGGTGACATTTTCCTTCTAAATTGCGAAATTTTGGAGACAGTAAACTTCTTCACAATAAGCAAAGTATTTGACAGAATAATGAACTATCTGTGTCCACCACGATTTTGTGCTATTCTTTCTCACGGACGCAGCTCCATAAATGATAAAAGCCGCAAATGCCCTTAAGGTATTGTACTCAAACGTGGTGCATGTAACCTGCTTGGCGCATGCTTGCCATAGAGTTGCAGAAGAAATAAGGGGTAATTTTCCAGATCTGGATAAATTATTCGGAAATGTGAAAAAAGTGTTTCTAAAATCACCATCTCGTGTGAAAACATTCCAAAGTGAAGCCCATGGGATACCTCTTCCACCATCTTCAGTACTCACTAGGTGGGGAACCTTGCTAGATGCCTGCAATTATTACTGTGAACATTTTGAAATTGTGAAAAAGTCATAGACTCTTGATTGTGACAGTGCAGTATCCATAAAAATACCCCAGGATCTTCTCTCTAACACTGAAGTTAAAGGGAAATTGGCCTACATCAGATCTAATTTTGGATTTCTGCCGCGCATTATCACTTCTTTGGAACAACGCGCATGCCCTATATCAAACCAAATAGAATTGGTGAAATCTGTTGCAACTAATCTCGGTTGTATGAAAGGTGAAGTGGGTAAACTTGTCTTTGCTAAAATGGAAAATGTGTTGAACAAGAACAGTGGGTACGCTACCATGTGCAAAATTGCGGATGTGCTGTCAGGCATGAAGTATTTCCTCCATGAAGAAGACCTGAATACTGGCGATGTTTGAAGCTTTAAGTATGCTGCTGTAACTTCAGTTGATGAAAGAAGCTTTTCAATGTATAAGTCGCTATTAGTTGACAATCGACAGTCCTTTAAATTTGCAAACTTATTGTCAAGCAGTATTGAGTGATAAATTGTAAGTGATATGTGCAAGGAAATCGACAAGTAGAGGTAATTTTTAAGTCATTGGTTTTTTTCTTTTTGGGTCAATTTTATTGAATTTTAAAGTCACCAAGTTATAATTTTAAGGTCATTTTTTTAGTATTCTTTACGTCATCAAAATCCAGGCCCTAGTTATCACGTTCACAGTTACATTACATTAACGGTTGTTAAGGATATAGCATACTTAATTCTAATCAAACTTCTTTATATTTTCCATGTCCATGGGCTTATTGCTCTAAATATTCTATGCACTTCCTGTTCTTCTTACCTCTCTTTTTTGTTATAATCTTCTCACGATAACGTGGTTTAAACAAAACAGATTATGCTTGGAACTAATGTTTTCATTCACTCTGCCCAACAGGTTGTGGACCCAGTGCCGTAATTATTACTTAGTACTTATAAAGTCGAGTAAGGTATTACAGATTGCGACGGAATTTGTATGCAGTAGCGTTTAATTTACACTTGTTTAGATTAGTCGATAATAGTATGTACCTAGTGACTTGGTGTTTATATTTCAAGTAACTAATTGTTTGATAATAGTCTAAAATGACTACAACTGCTGAAAACACGGCAACTACTTCTAATATGATGACCACAACCGCCACAATGCGCATTGTAAGCATAGTAGGGAGCAGCAATGCCAAAGAACGATTGGAAGGTGCATGCATTTATAATTGCAAATTCACGATGAAAATGGCTTTGATCGTTGACGGTTTATGGGATCGTGTCACAAGTGACGCAAAGGATGTAAATAGAGATCAACAACCTGTGGCAAAATTTTGTTTAAATGCATTGCCCTGCTGTTTTCCTCGTGTTCGTGACGCTAAAACATCAAGAGAAGCCTGGGAAAATCTTCAAAAGGCATTTGAAAACAAAATCTTAGTGAGAAGGTTAAGTCTTTGAGAAGATTATTCTTCAATGACAGAATATGTAAATGGCGTAATGTCGTTAGTTCAGCAACTGGCAGACATCGATCATGTTGTGAATGACGAAGAAGTAGCAGCAATGTTACTCTTAGTAGGATTACCTAGTGAGCATGAACCACTCATGGGAAATGGGACTACTCATACATCTATAGGGTGGACGTTTAAGTTGAACCTGTACAATATCTCCAAAACGCGTTGTAGAAAGAAATGGCTTTAATAAAAGTTGCTTGATATTATG